>MU968411.1:34410178-34769668 GCA_034641835.2 Pinus albicaulis | reverse complement strand
TTTTTGAAAATATCATTTGAAAGTTGTTACTCTTCCCCCCCGATCGGGGTGATCCTCCGGCAATTAGAAATGGGAGTCGTGGTAACAGGGCACGCGGATTAATGCCACAGCTGTCAAGATAATGATGAAGCTAGGACAGGAAACATCAATGCAGATAGTTAAGAGGGAATATGGCCAGGCTGGGTGGCCAGCTCACACACGTCAATCTACCGCTCAAGTAAAAGGCGGTCCTCCACCTTCTCATTCTCGCATGCAAAAAATTGTGCGGGCTCCTGTGGGAAACAGAAGGCAAAGGAGAAGTTTCAGAATTCAGCCGGCGCTTCAGTTGTTCTTGTTACGGGTTCCAGTGCTAATGGGAAAACGAAAAGTGAAAACAGAGGCTGCCAAAGGAAAGCAGCCAGAGCAAGCTGAACCAGTACAGGAAAAAAGGGGAAGGAAGACAAACCAGGAACACCTGGAAACTTTAGCTGCTACCTATGTCATTGGCAATTCCTCTAATACAAGGCAGATTATTCGAGGATGGGAGAGGGACATACAAACAGAATTTGAAGATCAGGAGTCAGAAGCAGATATTCTGGACTTCATACAAGACCCAGGAAATACGCGGGGACGATTCACCCTTTTCAATCAGACTGTCCATACATATTGGATAGTTAAATGCTTAATAGCTAAAGCCATGCAAAGTTTCCATCCTCAGTATACTCAGGTAGAAGCTGCCAAGCCAGGGACAAGCATGCAGGGCCAGATTTTAGAAATACAAGATCAACTACAGCACATAAAGATAACCCAATACCAGACAGTGGATAGAGTTAGCAGGCTGGATGATAAGGTGGGAAGGATTGAAAAAATCCTTCAACAGATTTTACAACAGCTACAGCAAACTGATATGCCGTGGACCAGTGCAAAAGACCCTGCCCCAGTCTCTTCGTCAGAAATATAGCAGTATGTTTCTAGATAGTAGGAATGAACATATGTTTTAAATTTTGATGATAATTTTGTTTAAAAATAGAAGTTTTAAATGTTTTAAGAAAGCAAGTATAGGACTTATAGAAAAGACAGCGGATGAAAAGTATAGGAGAATGAAACAATTTCAGTTTTGGACAGCGTATTATGCTTATAGATGGCCAACAGACCTGGTTTCCTGCGGGCAGGTTGAGGCCAAGCTAAACAGATATTATTTACATAATGTAGCCTGCCTTTACAGTTATAAATAGAAAATGGAATGGACCCATCGAATTTACAAAAAAAAAAGAAAGTTGTTACTCTTCAACGCTATGGTTAATAAATTTTCATATTTTGAAATAGGTTTATGATTTCTTATATTTTCATATTTTGAAATAGGTTTATGATTTGGTATAGTGATTAAAATATTATTGCGTCGAGCATTTAATATTCGAATTTGCGATTTAAAAAATTATATAAAAAAATCCAAATATTTATACAAATAAAATAGTACGAAACTTTTATCGATTAATTAAAATGTATTGTAATTTAAATTTGAAGTTATTTAAAAAAAAACACAACAATTTTATACATAATATAATCTAAAGTTTCATAGGTTTTAAATTGAAAATTTAAATGAATTTGAATATATTAAGCTATAAAATTTAAAAACATTACAAACATTAACATTATCTTTTTGATATATATATTGTAAAAACCATTATAAAAATAGCAACAATTACAAATATTTATATGTTTATAAAAGAAAATTATAACATTTCAATATTTATAAACATAACCAACATATATATATATAAACAATTTATTATTAATAATATATTTAATATTATACTTGTGAAAAAAATTATATATATTAATAATGTTTTTTAAGACTGTCAATTTTTTTTTAAGACAAAGATATATCAATAACAATCCTCAATTCCATCTTTTTCATGGAAATCCATTTTACATTTACTTTTCATTGATTACTCTTCATTCATGGAAAAACTATCTATTTTTTCTTTATTATATAGATTCAATTTTAGCTATAGATGTGAAATCTTTTAGTTGTTCCACTGAGATGTCATTCTAATAATTTTCTTTTCTTTTCTTTTCTTTTTCTTTTCATAAATATAAATATTAAAAATCCATGTCAAAATTAAATTATTAATAAAGCATTCCAAAATTTATTATTAATTAAACTTATTGTATTCACTATAAAATTTGTTGTATGTATTAAATAATCTAACTTTAATAGATTGAATAAAATGTTTTGAACTTATTCAATAAAATATATTTCCTTTTGGTTAATTTATTTAATTTATTTTATTTGATTATATATATTTTTATATTGGTTAATTTATTTTATTTAATTATATATATTTTTATATGATAGATTTATAAATGGTATATAGAATGTCTTTTTAATAAAAATGTATTGAATTGAATTTATTTATTGGTTATAATATATTAATAAATTTATATAATAAATTTTGATTTATTTAGATTTTATTTTTATTGGTGTATTTTGGTTCATTTAGAATCTATTGAATGTAATGTATTCCATATTAAATTTATTTTATGTAATAGATTTGTATAATATATTTGGTTTATTTTGATTTAATATAAAATATTTTTATATTAAAATTTAGTTCATTCAGATTTAATTTGTATTATTTGACTTTGATTCAATAGATTTATCTGATTAATGCATTAGATTTACATTGCATAGATTCTATTTAATAAACTTTATTTTATTTAATTGATAATTTTTTATTTTTTTTAATGTGCTATATATAAATTTTTGATTAATTTAATAGATAAAATGTGTAAATTATATATTTAGCTAAGTTGTATAAATTATATGTTTTGTGGATTCAATTGAATATTTTTTAATATATTAGTATGGAAAGTTTAATATTTATGTTTATTATTAATATTAATAGACATTGATATTAATATTAATAATAAACACAAATATTTAGAGTTAACATAGAAGTTTATATAAACATAGATATATCATCTAAACATTAATATGAATATTACCATTAAACTGAGAGGGGGGTGAATCACTTTAGTACATTCATGGACATTTAAAACTCTTTTCATTCAACTCATTTACACCATCATTTCATAAGCAGCTTAATACATAATGAATCAACAAACTTAATGTGTGGACAGTAAGTAATTAGGCAGATTAAAACATCACATCAACACATAATCATCAAGCACATAGAGAACATATATAAGTGGAAACCCATAAGGGAGAAAACCACATCTTATTATTGTTGTGATGCAAAGGCAAGCTCCAACTCCCTCTCACAACTGATTTTCTGTAGGCTCCGACCTATAGGAGGCAACTACCTCAAATTCTACAAGCTACAACTTGCAAGGAAGCTCCAACTCCCATTTATTTTATGCAGGCTACAACCCACGGGAGGCTCCTACCTCAACCAGCTACAACTAGCCATCTATCAAGCTCCAACTTGAAACAGAAGCACCAACTCCCATGTATTTTCTACAGGCTACAACCCACAGGAGGCTCCTACCTTAACTAGCTCGAACTGGATATTTATCAAGCTACAACTTGAAAGGAGACTACAATCCCCTCACTCAACATGAAACTAAAATGCTAATTTACCTGGATATCAGCTATGTTATACTCCTTCTCCATTGTTGCCTCTTCAACCTTCATATATGCTTCATATCAGTTCCAAATGTGCATAACATTTCTATCAGCTCTCTCTGATTCTTCCACTCTCTAACCTTCTATAGCTCTCTTCATTCTTCTGCTCTCTTACATTATGCAACTTTCTCACCTTACTTTGCACTCTGATATTACATGTTTTATACATATAACTACATGATTTTTTGCATTCTATAGGGAATATCAAGTGAACAAGCCTGACCCTATGCCTTCCACCCATTTGATTCCCCATTCTTTAGTTCAGTTTATTACATTAGAAATAATCATTACAGCACTCGTGAAGTTTTGCCTATGCCTGTGGAGACTTGCCTTTGCATCACAAACAATATAAATAATCAATGAATTTACATTTACAGTTACAATAATATTTCAATTCAGCCCTTTCAGCGTCTTGCTTTTCTATTCATTTTTTCTTCTCTGCCTGCTATTATATTTTCAACTGTGCAGCCTAACCGTCTTTGCCTGACTTGACCCATGCCTTTACGTTTTACACAGCCTCTACTTATTGTATATCATACCCACAATGTTTTATGCTCTTCTCTTTGTGTTGGGTCACTTATACACCCGAGTACTTCCTTTGCATTCACACTTTTGTTTTAATAGGTGCACTACCATTTTCACTACAGTCAGGTCACTTGCTCGAGTATTTTCTCTTACATTCAGCCTTTCCTTTTAACTCACAGCCGCAACCGCATAACATTGTTCTACACAAGTGCTGGGTCATTTTTCCTTAAAGAAGGTATAACCTCATATATATATATATATATATATATATATATATATATATATATATCGTTGAGCACTTAGATTTGGGTCTTACACGAGTCCTATTTCTTGCGTTCTAGGTTTTCCTTGATTACCCGAGTCAACTTCGTGTTTAGGATTTTCTTCTAAGAAATGGCACAAACATATTAAACCTTGGACCATGATTATATTGCAATTAAAATTTGAAAAGCCTTGCATCTGGTTTCTTATCGCAATTCGGTGTTTTGCTATGTTTTTTTTCTAAGTTAAGCTACTTCTATTATATCATATAGAATAGAAAATTACAGGTCTCTTCCTGTGGATTTGACGTGTCCAATCCAGAGGGAAGTTTCAAGATTTTTCCACCAGCAGTTGGACTGCCCCAGTTGGGGAAACCAATCATTAAAAACCAGAGAGTAACTACTACCCGAAGCGGGAAACCAACAGATTTAGTTATCAAAATAAAGCACGAATCCCATAGAAGACAATTCCTAAACATGAGCATGCTGATGAGAAATAAAAAAATGAGCCTAAGGAGAACCTGCATTCTTGTTGATGGAGGTGGGTACTTCTTCATCAATTCTGCACACATAACCCCCATCCTCCGTCTCCTTGCTCAGCGCGTGGCAAGAGGGTTGAGGACATGGCAAAGCTGGGATGCCGAGATTAGCTGCGGAGGCATCAAGCTGCTTAGACTGGTCCATGTTGCCTTCAGCGTCCTGGTCTGAGTTACTGCCATTACTATTGCCGGTGGTGTCACTGGAATCTTTGCTTTAGCTAGAGGCACTTTGCACTGGGAGGGCCTTCATCTTGCGGGGGATGAAAGCAGGCTCAGGAAGAATGGTGGATTTTCACGGCCTTTTATTTCTGCAGGAGATGGAAGGAAGTGAAGCAGGGGCAGGGAGCTGCAGAGAGAGTTGGGTGTTCAAATTGACAGGGGGGGTGCTATTGAGCTCATTCTATCCAATGGAAAGGTTCAATTTGTGGCCCTACAAGTGCGACAGTGGAGGACGGGAAGGCTGGCCACGCCCCCCAAATATTCTACACCTCATTCTGTGGCGCCGAGGAATTATTGTCCAAGGAGCCGAGTCGCCGGACCAAGTGGGGGTCGAAGTAAGCTTCGAAGGAGAAAAAATTCCAGAACGAAGGTTGGGCCTGGTCAAATAAATACCTTACACTAGAGGCGGAGGAAGAATAATAGACAAATACACAGAGAGTAGACGAGAGGGACGAAGTGAGGATGAGAGGGCCAAGGTGACGGGCTTAATGGCCATGGAAAGCGGCGTAAATACAATGCAGGGTTGGTATGTCAAGGAGAGGGTGGTAGAGGGTGAGTTAATGGCTCCCTCACCCCAATATTTAACATGGTTCTTCTTCCCATAAGTGGTCACGTGGAACAACCATGTGTCTCTCCACATGGCTGCCTAGTGGCACACTCTTTCACTAGCGAGCACCCGCATCCGAGGGGTGTTTCACTATGTTGTATATTATATATGCCTTTCTTTCTCCCAATGTGATTTCATAACTCAATACACATACACCCAGACTTTTAAATGTATTATCATTTACCTTTGGAAGGTATGACGTTTGGTCTCTCATCGTAGATCGACACTTTTCATTGTTAACTGTTGTGCTCTAGTCCTTCTAAACTCTCAATTTGTGATATGCAAAGGCATCCCACCTGTCTTATCGCAATTTTCATTGCAGTTTCCATATTGCAGATTCTTATCGTAGTTTCGCTCCAATCTTTGGTCATAACCTCTTGCGGCATGTGATTTGTGATAATAGGTTCAGGTCCCACCAGGGTTCCACGTCACTGCCACATTGTTTGCCACGTCATCTGCCACGTCACCTTCCACGTCACCTGCCACGTCATCAAGATGTATTTTTGATTTGTGGGGTCAGGTCCATGTCGTCTGCCATGTAAGAAATCACGTCAAAAGCCACGTCACTTGCCACGTCATCTCCCGCACTTCGCAAGTTTAAGAATTTCACAATATTTGTGATTTCACGACTTCGCAACTCGTGGCAAAAACCTTATAGCATGTCACACATTTTAGCATTTACCATAATGGGTTTTCCTTATTTTCTGCAGTATGCAATATACTTCGCATTGAAAATTAAAACATATAGCTTGCGATGACTTAGAAATAAACATAAAAATCATCGATTGCGATGTGTGGTATGCCAACACTGTTCTGAATGTGTATTTGCACGACTTGACCCACTCGTTCACTCTACACCTTTTCTTCTTTAGTTGCGCCCGTTCATTTCTTCTTTGCTGCACATAGAACACTCAACTCGTTCGATCTTCTAAATGCAGAACCACTATTCTGCACACGTTTTACAACCAGCTCGACTTGGCCCACTCGTTCATTGCTTTTATTTGTTGTACGCATTCAATACCTGTTTATTAATTTACTTAGGCACATTCACGACTCTGCCCACTCATGCACGACTTGACCCAACATGTTCACGACTCTGCCCAACACGTTCATAACTCAACCCAAACTTGCTGCCTTTGCTGTGTTTGCTCCTTGATAAAGATTCTAATGTTGCTCCTCTCTTCTCCTTTGCCTTAGATAATGATCTAATGCTACTCCTCTGTCTTTATTTTACTCTTTGCTGCTCCTCTGCCTCTCTTTTATGCTTCTCCACTTACATTAGCGGAATTTTGAGGTCTAAAATGGGCCTCCTAAGAAAAATGTACAACAAAAATAAACTTTATAACAACCAATACGATTCAAGATGATGATGTCAACCATGGGGGATGGTTCACCATTTTTTTAAATAAAAGGGTAAAATGATTAAAAAATAATAAAATAATAAAACTACTTTTTCAACTCGTATTTTCAACTTATCTCCCAAAGTTTTTACTCAAATTTCGAGTGGGAGTACTCGTTGGATGCAAAATTTAATTCCTCATCCAAGGAATACTCATGTTGCATACTTTTGATGGACCCTGCTACATGAATAATGCGAAATACATGAAAAGCGTGATTGTAATCATGTTTTTTTATTTATTTCTCATTTTTCGTGTAGTAGGGTCCATCAGAAGTATGCAACATGGGTACTCCTTGGATGAGGAATTAAATTTTGCATCCAACGAGTACTCCTGCTCGAAATTTGAGTAAAAATTTTGGGAGATAAGTTGAAAATATGAGTTGACAAAGTAGTTTTTTCTTTTTTCACTCTAAAATTTGATGATGTCATCAAATTTTACTTTATTACTTCCTCTATTATTTTATAATTTTCTTAGGAGGCCCATTTTAGACCTCAAAATTCCCCTAATGACTTTTTCCTTCTCTTCCTTTTTTCTCCTTTGCCATAAGTAATAACTCTAAAGCTTCTCCATGCCTAATTGTTGCTTCTCTTTGCTTTAGATTATACTTCCAATGCTACTCCTTTACCTTGCTCCTTTGCCTCTTCGTTGCACATTGCTACTCATTGCCTCCTTTTTTCATTCTCACAACATCATTGCCTGATCCGATCCTTTGCCTTAATGATAATTCTGGTGTTACTCCTTTATGTTCCTTTGCCATCAATGACAATATTTCCAACATAAACATTCACATAAATACTACCATTAAAAATTATATATTTAATATAGCATGTCCTAGGTTAAATATTAAATGGATATTAGATTTATTTATAACATAAAGTTATTAGTGTATAAAATCTTTCAGTGAAAACCACATGTAAGAAAATGTCATCGATGCATTTTGAACTAGCCAGTGTGGTTCATCATCAGGGCAAGATGAGAAATCTGATCAAGGAACCTGTTTAAAGGTTCCTTGAATGTTTTTCAATTTACCCCACATTTCCTTAGTAGTCTTACAGTGCATTAATTTTTTAAATTATGACTTATCTATCCCACTAAGGATAGCATTCATGGAAAATTCAAATTTACCATCTTTATTAACAATAATGGATGGTTCATCATATATATATGGCATTGCACGGGCCAAGCATCTACTACAAGGGACATTGAATATGTCTTCATTCTAATTTTTAAAAAAAAGTATAATTAGTACCATTAAACAAAGGAGCTTTATTTATAGAACACTCTTCATGATTGGCCATTTCTATGAGTTAAATATTCCTTCCAGTTGTTATGCTATTGCATAAGGAAAATTCTCTAATACTAATTGTTGAAAACTAGGCTATTATTGAGAGAGGGGTGAATGAGTAATTGTGTCTTTTAAATGACTAATTTTGAATTATTTTACCAACATTTTAATTCTTTCTTTAATATATTAGCATATTTTTACATGTGTTCAACAATCAACATGAATTCATAGGAAAACATACAAGAAACTCATGCAACACATTAAGACACAAGATATAAGTGGAAATCCATAAAGGGAAAAACCAAGAATTTTGGTCATTGTGATGTAAAGGCAAGCACCCACTCCCTCTTTTACAACAATTTCATGCAAGCTTTTAACTAAAGGAGGCTTTTACCTCACTTTTTTTTTGCAAGCTACAACTTGCTGGGAGAACCCACTCCCTCTTCTACAAGCTCCAACTTTCTGGGAGCACCCACTCCCTCTTGTACAAGCTCCAACTTGCTCTTTTTTAGGCTACAACCTGAAAGGAGACACCAATCCCCTGACAAAATTAAATGTTTACTTTGTTGATTTACCCAGTCTTTGAATTCTAAGTTCCTTCTTATCTCCGTTATGTACTTTGTTTCTACTCCTTTACAATTGTTTATCTCCTGCTCTTCCCCTTCAATTCTGGTTCACTACTACTCTTCTTCCTCTTCTCTCTTTGCCAGGAAATTCATGAACTAGGTTAATTAACTAATTGTTTTTCCATCCAAAAGCACATCTTTTTATATACTTAGTTTGTTCACTGTTTGCATTCCTTTTCAGGGATTTGAAATGAATAGGTGGTCCACTCATTCACTTATTCATGAGGTCATTTTCATCAGTCCCATGAGAACAAACTTAGATAGGTCGAAGGTGTTGAGGTACCTTCTTTGTTTTCAACCAAGCACACATCATGTCTCATCTCACTTGGGAGACATATGAGGTTGTCATGAAATGCTTATATGCTTATTCGAGTTAAGATGTTGTATCATCGCAGGAAGAGATGCCATACAAATCTTCAAAATAAAAAGATAAAAAACATCAAGGTAACAACAAATACAATTATTTCAAGCCAACAAGTAAATTACATGATCCTCAAGTGTTGCATTAAGTAATATGGGGATAAGAAGCTTTCTCATCAAGTTGGTTTTGTGCCTAGATCAACATTTTTAGAATAATTCAATGCTTAAGATCTTCTTCATGACTTTGAGTGATTAAAATTGCAGCATTCAATTCACTAGTTGCCTTTTGATGTTGGAAGATGTCTAATTAATTCTCCATAGATGCTACTTGGTTGATCTTCAAAAAAGAATAAAGCAACTTTACATGCCACTTCCTCTAGAAAGACATTATTTTCTTTCCCCTTTGGTGCCAATTCCTCATATGCAGATTCTTATAGAACTTCTTTAAGCTTCCCGTTGCTTATAAGTTCAATCAATCTCTATTGTTGTAGATAAAAAGACAATTGAAGATTCATTTTCCAAAATCTTTAGATTCAAATCATTGACCTTTTGAATAAAATCTTCTATATTATTCTTTTGAAGAGATGTACATTTAGTTTTATGTAATTTCAAATATTACTCTAACATCTACACAATTAATTGATTAATAATAATAGTAATAATAATAAAATATAATTAATTAATTATTTAAATTTCAATTAAAAATTTAAACTATTTTTTATTTCAAATTTAATTAAAAATAAATTAATTTAATTTGCATAAAAAATAATTTTAGATAAGATCAACGACCACTTCGATCGTCATGAGTGCAACTGTGCAACACACAGCTGTAAAACGAGAGGAATGAACTTGTACTCTATTTGTTTTTAATGAAAGCATAGCGTTTTTTTCGTGTTGAAATAAAAGAAAAGAGGAACGAACGTGGGTCCGCTTAACCAGGGGGCAAGGCATGATCGGGGACGACCGAGAAGCCACTGAGAGTGATTAGAGTCATTTAAGGAAATCTAACAGCTGCAAGCCCGTTGTTTTAACTTCGTTAACTTAAACTAGTTTCTGTGAACAAAAGATTGAGATTTTTGTGGTAAGTAGTTTTTTGGTTTTTTTTATTTTTATTTTTAAATTTGGTAGAAATTTATTAAAATCATAAATTTGATGGGTAATTTTTTTTATAATTATAGAGTTTTAAGTATTTTTTAGGATGCTGAATTTATATATAATTTATATATAGAATAAAAAAAAATAGTTTAAATAATACAAATCAAAATTTTACCGTAAAAAAACCAATTTAAATAACACAAAAACACATTTCATAAAAAATTAAAAAATCACACTAAAATCAACTAACTAGAAAAATTGTGCCATCGTGAGAAATGAACTCCACTGGGAAAAACGCGTTACAGCGTATGAACGTGCAGTAAAACAAAGTCTAGTGTCCATATAACTTTTTAGATTCGATATCCTCCATCGGCCCGCCAATGCCAATAAAACGAAGGCAGACATTCTCAGGAAAATAGCTTGGATGCAGCTTGCAACCCAACTTGTGTACATTCTCAAGTTGACGACGCCATTGCTACATTTTTTTCTAAGCTCCCCCCTCCACGAAAGTATCACAAGAAAAAAGAACGTGACATATTTCCACTGTCTAAATCGCAAGTTGGCATCGTCAGACACCACTCACTCTCCCTATATTAAACTCCACCCTCCACCAAAGTATCACAAGAGATTGAGTAGACTGAAGTGGATAGTAGTGGGAAATATTACTGATGGGATTCAACATTGATTTTGGATTGCTTTTTCTCTGCACTCTCCACTAATCTTGGATTGATTTTGGATTGAGTAGACTGAAGTGGATAGTAGTGGGAAATATTACTGATGTTCTCGACATTTATTTTGCATTGTTTTTTCTCTGCACTCTGCTGTTCAGCTTCGCCATTGGCGACGATGGAAAGGTGCACACTCTTTATTTCTTCAAATTGATTCTCTTTTCGCTGCAACATTAATATCGTTAATTTCACTGATCTGCGTGCAGGTGCACATTGTATACATGGGGAGTTTACTCCACACTAATAGAGAAGAGCTTGTAACGAGTCATCTGCACGTTCTTTCGTCTGTTCTCCAAAGGTACCAAATTATGAAATATTCAAATTTCAGAATTTGACAGGTGTCGCTGTTAATTGATTTTATATTCTAATATTTATTTGAGGGATATTTGAATTTTGCGATTAAGGCAATCTCAATTACTGTGCTTATCTTTTACGGGTTATTCAAATGAGCCGATTTTATGAAGGATGCAATTGCCATAGGAGCATTTCATGCTACTCAGAAAGGAATTCTGGTTGTATCCTCTGCGGGAAACGAGGGACCTGATTCCCAAACAGTGGTTAATACTGCGCCATGGATTTTTACGGTGGGAGCCAGCTCAATCGACCGGGAATTCCAATCAACCGTTGTGTTAGGCAACGGAAAGATTATTCAGGTAAGAACAGGGAAAAACAAATTCAATAGGAAAGATTATTGAGATGAGAACCCGAAAAAACTTTAGATCTAAGATTTTTGTGATTCATAAATTAATCATAGTATTATGTTTAACATAGTATTTCTCCTTTAAATCTAAGATTTTTGTGATTTAGATAAAAAAAACTTTCAAATTAATCATAGTATTATGTTTAACAGTTGGTACGTTTCATTAGTTCAACACTTCACTAATAGATTTTGCCAGAGCATGCTCTGTTTTTATAGTGATAATTTCATGCTTTTTGCTAATAGTGTTAAAGACTATTTCATAGTGTTAACATTTTTCATGATTTCTAGATCCACTATTTTGGGATTTGGCTTTAAAGATTTGTAGCGTGCATTTAGCGTAAGGGCATCTCATTTTCGACTCTCAGCCAATCGGTCGTGCACCCGCTTGTGTACGGAGGAAGCATTCCTGCCAAGCCCTGTGCCAAGCCCTATGACTCAGTGGGCACAAGGTAAATTACATGGGCAAATTTCCAACACAGATTTAACTTGGGGAAAATAAACTATACATTGTTGGAATTTTATAATTATATTTTTCATGAAGAGGGGAAATTCTAAGGAAGGTATTCTGCAGCAATTGTGTTCTAGATTGCTTAGATACAAACAAAACGAAATGAAAGATTGTACTCTGTATTGCAAATGACACAGCTACATCAAGGGGATACATGGAAGCAGAAATCGAGGCGTACACTTGAGCCGTAGGCATGATTGTTGTGGACGACTTACAGCTATTTGAAGCATATGACTACGGTACCTTTGCAGGGACTGCAATAAGTAAATCCTCTGCAACAGAAATATTTTCTTACATAAAGTCAACCAGGTGCGTTTTCCTACAATTCCTGTTCATTTCACATGTTTATGTCGATTCATTTGGCTGATCCAATTACAATTACAGTGTGGCTGTTTATAATCTTCTAAGCCTTGTCATTATAGAAAACCTGTTGCAACAATTACTCCATCAACGGTGGTTGCAAGTGAAAAGCCGGCCCCTGTCGTTGCATCTTTTTCATTGTTCCGGCTCCATCAATTGTTCCTGGAGCGCTGACCCAGAACATTCTTAAGGTAAATACTCACTGATTCAGAGTTCATATAGCTTAATTAACATTCACAAGCTAGTTATGAGACACTATCACAACCTGAATCCTTCAATTGATATTCGCAGCCAGACATCAGTGCACCAGGTCTGAACATCATTGCTGCATCGGATCCTCCTGAGGCAGATACAGATCTTTCAGAGACGATGTCTACGGTATTTTACAATGCGTCTGCGGCATTTTACATGATGTCTGAAACATCCATAGTAGTTCCTCATGTTAGCGGAGCTGCTGCATTTGTAAAATCTATGAATCCTACTTGGAGCTCCTCCGCTATCAGATCAGCCCTGATGACAACAGGTACTTATAATCAGGTTTTATTTTTGAAATGCTTCATGTAATAATGCAAATATCACATTGACCAAAGCCTGGAGATCATTTTTCCCCATATTCCGAAAGACTGGATATTTATAATTTCAGTAATGCCTAAATTGAATTTAGTACTTTGAAATGCATAATCCCTTAAAGCACGTTTTTCTCTAGGGTAGTTCAGGGCCATATTTTTAAGTCAAGTATTGATTCACAATCATCTACATTGCGAATTAGTTCAGCTAGTGATTGTAGTCAATGTTAATGGGTATTTAATTATATCAATGTCAGCATATTTGTCTCTTTCACAAAAATTCTTGTTTCACAACTGTCTCTTTTTCTAACATCTGCACTCACATCTGCACTCTAATGTATATGGCAGCCATTGTAAGAAATAATAGGGGAGAATTATTGACTAATGCATCAGATATCGCTGGGACGCCATTTGATTTTGGAGCGGGAGTAGTGAATCCAATCGGAGCTTTGCAACCAGGACTTGTATATGAAACATCAGTCGATGATTACTTCCACTTTCTGTGTAATTACGGTCTGGACTCTGAGAATATCAAACTCATTGCGGCGAATCAGAGCTATAGGTGTCCATCCGGTGCAAAGGTGGATCTGATCAGTAACATGAACTATCCAAGTATAGCCATTTCCAAGTTAAATATTGTGAAATGGGAGCACAACTGTAAGCAGAAGCGTCACAAACATCAGTCCTGATCTCGCCCCTACTTACAAGGTTACCATTGGTGCACCTCCGGGTTTGAGTGTGAAGGTCTCTCCAGAAATTCTTCAATTCTCTAAAACTGCCAAGAAGCTATCTTTCTGTGTAGTTTTTACAGCAACCAAGGTTGCCACCAAAGGATATGTTTTCGGTACACTCGTGTGGAGTGATGGAAAGCATAATGTTCGTACTCCTTTTGCAATGAATATGGTGTGACTAATTAAGCATAAGAGGCAACCTTAAAGATGGTAAAGCAATAAAACAAATGGAACCAGCGGCAAGGCTGCTTATTCCTTGCGTGGACTACAATGTGATAAAACAAGGGAAACCTGTTTTTTTGTTAGATATAACAATGTGATAAAACAAGGGAATCTTGTTTTGTGTTTTTGTTAGATATAATTGTCTCTCGAAATTTCTTGCAGCCATCAATACTATGGGAAAGAGAAAAAATGAGTTTTCAAATTTAGAACACAAAAACAGTTTTGTTACTATAAGTTAATCTTTTAATATTTTTTGAAGTTATATGCTACATACAATTATTTTATACGCTCAGAAATTAACCAATTACATACCAATTTATCTGGAGATTTTTTGTTAGATATAACAATGTGATAAAACAAGGGAAACCTGTTTTTTTTGTTAGATATAATTGTCTTCCTTAATTTCTTGCAGCCATCAATATTATGGGAAAGAGAAAAAATGAGTTTTCAAATTTAGAACACATAAACAGTTTTGTTACTATAAGTTAATATTTTAATATTTTTTGAAATTATATGTTGCATACCATTATTTTATACTCACGGTCACAAATTAACCAATTACATACCAATATATCTGGAGACTTTACCAAATCACAGGAACTAAGATAACTATTTAAGATAACTATTCAACATATAAAATTGAGGAGGAAGAAACAACAAACCCTCATTTGATAATTAGCTAGACCAATTCCAGTCTTTATGATGGCTAATAGATGCTAGCAAACCAATTGAATATAACGCCACAAGTTGCATATAACACTGACATCTTGGTTCTCAGGGTCGCTTCTTATGATTAAGTGTGTTTCTGTGCGTTGTCATTATGGGTGGGAAGATTATACATTTGGACATGGAGCGGTGGGCCTAGAATGCGCCTAATCTCTGGTCTAGCTGCCCAACACCCACTGCCAACATGTTCTCGGACGAAACTGAAGAAATCCTCCATATTTTAATCCTAGATTTCATCTCTTTGCATCTTCTGGTCCAGTGAGTGTTAACGCATTACTGGGCTCTAGGCAAGTGTCCACATGTCTAACCTTTGTTTCTCCCTGTTCTCCTCCGGCTCGGATAAGGACTCCAAATCCTTTGAATCTTGGAACCAATCAAAATGGCATCACCTATGGCAGAAGTGGTTGGATTCATTTATTATATCCAGACCATGCAAGGATTTTGGTTTTAATTGTTGTAACCGCTGGTGGACAACCATGGGATGTTGTTGTTGTTGTTGTTGTCATCTCTAGGCTCGTTCTAGGGTGCTTTCTCAATACCCCGTATCATGCCTCTCCATACCCTGTAATCCACCATGGTTTTTTCTGGAACAATTCTCAGGTAACACCTTTTCTCCGGCAGCCCATTTTCTGGCCACATTTCAAATTTACCTACCTTTTGACATCTGGAAAGATTTAAATCGTGATCAAACATCGACATTCCTTCCGAGGGAACTTTCTGACATTCTTTGGATCCAGAGTCACCCTCTCAAGGCATCATATTAATGATTTTATCCTAATTTTAATGATTCTGATTTTCAATAGCTGCAATTCCTTTTTGGCTCTAAGACTGTGGTTGTTTTTTAATCTAAATGCTTCCCTTATGGCAAATCTTCACTTGTACTCCCTGAATCAAAGTGGTTGAATCCCCTGACTCTTTTCTACCCGAGGTTGTCCTTTACCATTGCAATACATTTTCTGCCTCTTTATTTTGATTGACTTTTGTCTTCGTATTAGCATTCCCTTGCTCGTTTTTAGCCGAAATCATCCCTTTTCGGTCCGTTTGTCTCTCCACCTTGGGTTTTCATGTCCATGAGACTAGATTCCACGCGTTGGGGTTCTAGAGGATATTTGGCTGGTGTTGGAGCATGGAAGGTCCAATGGACCCTTTTGGGTACGACATGTCATCCCACGAAGCTTTGATCCGAGCGATGATAGATGCCAAACAAACATTGGGCTCGGGACATGCAAATCATGCAAGCTGCCCACATCCCAACCATAACTCTTCTCATGAGACGTTTTGCTCAAATTCACTCCCATTTTGTCACCCTAGTTCTAAGCGAAGTTCGGGCAACTATAGATTGAAGGACTGAGCTCCACATTTAGTTAATACAATTATCAACCCTGGTCTTGATATAAAGCTTTTGAGTTTTGGTTATGAGGAGTTATGGGGGTGTGTAACCAGCCTACAAAAAAGAGAATTGGATGGGAGGTGGGTATTTACTGACATGGAGGAGCTTGTGATGCAAGCATGGGTAAAAAAGGTCTGGGGACCGATGGTCGGTTACCCTCCCAAGGTTAGTCGCTTGATGAATTAATGGTTCTTTGTCCATTTTCTGCACTTAAAGGATGCAGAGAAAGTGCTCAATCGAGCTTGGGTCCGTGAACGTGATTTTCTGTAGCTCCACACCTGGTACATTAGGTTCAATTCTCTCTCGAAGACACTGTCAAACAATCTAGTTTAAGTCAAGTTCCGCGCCTTGCCTCTGGAGTACTGGACTAAGCACGTGCTTTCGACTATTAGAAATTCAATCAAAATGCATTGATTTATCGACCCTGGTTGCATGGGGCCTTGGGATAAGAGAATAGCATGGATATTGGTAGAAGTATATTTCTTCAGGGGCTTGCCTGGCAATATTGATTTGGAATGGGCCAACTCCCTCCACCGCTAGAGGCAAGACTGTAAGATTTTTGAGATACAAGGATCTAGATCTGCAAAACAATGAACAAGCTTGCAAGAGAAGGAAGGAAGCGAGAAAGAATTGAGAATAGAATGAAATTGATTCTCCAATATTAGTTTTTGGAATAAATACATAAAAGCAACTAAGTTAATCTTAGTTGTACATGCAATAACTAAAGCTAACTGAAGCTAAGTGTGCTTTATCTTATGTTAATGTGTACATGTGCCACATGCAAGCAGTAAGTTAACTTAACTAAGCAAGTGCACATCACATGCAAGCAGTAAGTTAACTAAAGCTAATCTAGGTGCATGTACACCAACACAGCTAGTTTAAGACGAACACAACTAGTCTAAGTGCATGTACACCAACACCCCCCCTTAAGCATAACTTATGTGAGTGTGATGCAAAATGAATGAGTCCCGACAACACGGCCATTTTAGGTACCCATATACAATGCATAAAATAAAAATAAAAAAGAGGAAAGAGGGAAAACCCAGTGGGAAGAAAACCCCCCCTCAAAATATAATGCAAAAGTAGAGAAAAGACAACTGCTAGGCAGTCGTTTCCTTCACCCCAAGACGATCTCGCAGGAATCGAAACTTTTACTCAGTGAAAGTCTTGGTGAAGATATCAACAATCTGCTCGGAACTAGGACAGTATTGAAGATCAATGATCCCATCATGAATGAGTTCTCTAATGAAGTGCATGTGGATCTCGATGTGTTTGGTCCATTGCCGCTGCACTGGATCTCTGCAAAACTTTAGCGTACTTTGATTATCGCACCAAATGACAGTTGGATGATGGACACTGATCCCAAGCTCAGATAGGAAATGTTGCAGCCAAATTCCCTGAATAGTGGCATTGACTGCTCCTCTATACTCGGCCTCTGCTGATGATAAAACAATGGCAGCCTGCTTCTTTCTTGACCAACAAATTGGGCCGGATCCCAAACTAAGTACATAACCGGAAGTAGACTTGCAATCAATGGTGTCGCCAGCCCAGTCTGAATCTGTGAACCCAATGAGATTCAAAGAACAATTGGCTGCATAATTAATCCCATAGGTGATTGTCCCCTAGACATATCAAAGGATGCGCTTTGCAGCGTTCCAGTGTAACTCATGTGGCTCCTGCATGTATCTGGAAACGGCTCCGACATCATAGGAGAGATCAGGACGGGAGTGAGTGAGATAAAGAAGACTTCCCACAAGCTGGCGGTACAATGTGCAATCAACCAATGGTGTGTCTTTGCCATTCTCAAGCTTTATCCTTGATAAGAAAGGTGTGGCTGCTGGCTTGCAGTCACTCATGTGAAATCGTGCCAAAAGATCTCTAGCATACTTTGGTTGAGAAATGGTAATACCAGAATCACTCTGATAGATCTCTAGTCCAAGGAAGAAATTTAGCAAGCCCATGTCTATCATAGAAAACCGCTTATGCAATGCAGTTTTAATGTTAGTAATGACAGAAGTTGAACTACCTGTTATCAAAAGATCATCTACGTAGAGTACTATGATCAACAAGGAGTCAATTTTCTTCAAAAAATAAACATTGGAATCAGATTTGTAGCATACAAAATTTTGAGATAACAAATAAGAATCCATCTTTGCATACCATGCTCTAGGTGCCTGCTTGAGGCCATAGAGAGACTTCTTTAGTTTGCATACCAGAGATGAATTGTGCATGTATCCCGGTGGCTGCTCCATGTAGATTTCCTCCTTGAGATCACCATGAAGAAAGGCATTCTTCACATCCATATGATGCACCTCCCATCCTCTTGTTGCTGCAATGGAGAGAGCTAGCTGAATGGAATCCATTTTTGCCACTGGAGCAAAAGTCTCATCATAGTCAACACCATGTACTTGCTGAAAACCTTTTGCTACCAATCGTGCCTTATATCGACTAACTTGGCCATTTGATGCTTTGTTGGTCTGGTAAACCCACTTGCAACTCACAAGTTTGTGATTGGAAGGTAGCGGAACCAAATCCCAAGTCTGGTTCTCAATGAGAGAGTTATATTCCTCATCCATGGCGGCTTCCCATTCAGGGTTCCCATTTTCTTCTGCATAAGTTTGTGGATCATATCCATGCATCATATAAGCATGCATGGGCATGGATGGCTCCATAGCTAAGAGTGCTTGTGGATCTTCCTCAAACAGAGGGATAGAGGCAGGATCATCAAGGATATCACTCATGCTGCGCCATTTTTGTGTTGAAGGTGGTCGAGAATCTTCCGAACTACATGCCGAACTATGATCTCGATGTTCAACAACTGGTGGTCTAACAACGGTCACAGGAAAAGACTCATCTTCATCAGAATGCTAGTCTGAAGTTTCATCTGCATACTCATCAATGAGTGGTGATGGAAACTTGGTAACAAGTTCATCTGCTGGTGCATGCAAAATATCTTCATCAAACTTTACACTCCTTTCAATAAAGAGCTCTTCAGTGTGGATATCAAGCAATCTGTACCCTTTGAATTCATCAGAATATCCAACAAACATGCATGCTTTGCTTTGAGGCTCCAAAGCCTTTCTCTTCTCTATAGGAATGTGGGCCCATGCTCGAGATCCAAAAATGTGTAAATGAATAACTTTAGGTTGCATGCCAGTCAAAGCCTCAAAAGGTGTTTTTCTAGTAGCATATTTATGAGGAGATCTGTTCTGGATGTATGGGGCACAATTGATAGCTTCAACCCACAATTTCGACGGAAGAGATCTTGCATGCAACATGCAATTAGCCATCTCTTTCAAAGATCGATTTTTCCTTTCAGCCACACCATTTTGCTGTGGAGTGTAAGGAACCGTATGCTACAAATGTATGCCTGCTTCATTACAAAGATTCTTGATATCTTTGTTGACATATTCCGTCCCATTATCTGTGCGGAGTATCTTGATGCGTTTTCCAGACTAATTTTCCGCATGCACTTTGAAAATCTTTAGATGTTGAAAAGCTTCAGACTTGAGTTTCAAGAAGTAAACCCAAGTGAATCTCGTGTAATCATCTATAAATGACAACACATATCTTTCTTTTCTCATTTAAAGCACCGGAAATGGACCCATGAGATCATTGTGTACAAGTTCCAAAGGTGAAGAGGCTCTCCATGCATGCCCCTTCTCGAATTTGTCTTGTGGATGCTTTCCAAGAGCACATCCATTACAAACACCATCTGAAAATTCAATGGTCGGCAATCCTTTGACCATCCCTTGCTTACTAAGTTGTTGCATATATCTGAAATTCAAGTGCCCAAATCTCTCGTGCCAAATCCCACTTTCTTCATTTGCATGCATAAGTAGCAAAATAGAATCTGATTGAGGAACAAAATCAGAAAATGTATACAGACGAGATTGATCATTTACCTTGCCAGATGCAATCTTAAAGTTGGTTTGCATGTCATAAATGCTCACGAAATCTAGGGTAAATTCCACTTTCCTTCCGCTACCTGTGTGTGTCATCTGATACACTGAGAGAAGATTCACAGAAAGCCTTGGAATATGCAAGACATTTTCAAAACTTCCATCTTCGAATTTCACTCTTCCTTGTCCGGTTGCTGCAACTGCAGAATTATCCCCCATGAGAAGGGGAGGACCTGAGTATGCATGTAGAGAAGAAAATGATTCCTTTGAAGAAGCCATATGATGTGAAGCTCCTAAATCGATGATCCATTCTTGCGGTGCAGAATGAAGAACAATCAAAGCATGCCCATTACCTCTTGGATCTGGTGCTTTTTCTCCAGACTTCTTCTTGGCATTCTCAGGAATGTGGTCTCCAAGATTGTGTTGATAGAGTGTCTGTGCCATAAGATCTATAGTATTCTTCATGCATGCAGATTCAGGATGAAAACCACGGTGGCAATAATTGCACATTGATTTCCCTTTCATTCCTTTCCTTTCCTTTGAGCCAGATGATCCATCAGGGGGTTTGAGATTTCCTCCCTTTCTTGGATCAGAATCCTTCTTCCCTTTTCGTTTTTGATGGTCTTTGGAATTTGCCTTTCCTTTTTCATGCACAGTAAGTGCATGCGCTTTGGAATTTTTAAGTGTGCCCATTTTGATGAGCTTATCTTTCTCATGCATCAAAGACTGAATAAAAGAATCTAGTGAGGGCATCTTCCAAGCTGCACCAGTTGCAGATCTGACTGTGTGGAATGTACAGATGAATACTGCATACTCTGGACCAAGTTTTGATAAAATGGAAAGAATCAACTGATTTTCTTGCTTGGATTTGTCGATCCCGCATCCTTTCAGCTGAACCAACAAGGCTTTATACCTTGTGAAAAAATCTTGAATGTTCTCAAAATTTCTCGGATCTAATGAGTTTAACTCATTTTCAAGAATGTGACCTTGCATTTCATCCTGTTTTCCAAACAATCCTTCCAAAATTTTCCATACTTCATTTGGAGTTGAACATGATTCAACATGAAATAGCAATTCCGGAGAAATAGATAAACATAGGATGCCGAAGGCCTCGTCCATGCGATTGAAATATCTTGTTTTCTCCATTGCCGATGTTGGTTCAACTTCCATTTCCATGGTTATTCGAAATAAGCCTCTACTTCTGAGATGAAGTTGAATCTTTGGCTTCCATTCGAAATAATTATATGGAGTAGGAATTGCCGATTGTGGAAACTCCAATTTAGACTCCATTCTTTGTTGTTACTTCAATCTTCTGAACCTGCAAATAAAATTGCTTGTGCACTGATTACAAATCCCTGTGCTCTGATACCATGTAATATTTTTGATACAAGGATCTAGATCTGCAAAACAATGAACAAGCTTGCAAGAGAAGGAAGGAAGCGAGCAAGAATTGAGAATAGAATGAAATTGATTCTCCAATATTAGTTTCTAGAATAAATACATAAAAGCAACTAAGTTAAGCTTAGTTGTACATGCAATAACTAAAGCTAACTGAAGCTAAGTGTGCTTTATCTTATGTTAATGTGTACATATGCCACATGCAAGCAGTAAGTTAACTTAACTAAGAAAGTGCACATCACATGCAAGCAGTAAGTTAACTAAAGCTAATCTAGGTGCATGTACACCAACACAACTAGTTTAAGACCAACATAGCTAGTCTAAGTGCATGTACACCAACAAAGACTATTAGGGTCTTCCCTTTAGGTGCCTCTTGTGCCATTAGACTAGCCATTTGATGCGGGGATGTCCGAATGGTCGCTTGATGTCCAAACATAGCCAGATTGTCTCTAGAAGGGGAGGTTTCGAATCTTCGACGTTCCACCCAGATTCCCCTCATAATTCAATCAGAAGTGACTATGAATTTTTTCTCATGAACCTGAAGCTGGACATGGTGGCCCTAACTGTACACGATGGTCGAGACAAGGGCATCCCAATCAAAATTTCGCCTAAGTCGGACCGAAATATCACGGTTCGAAAATGGGGCAAGAATGAAAGTCGCAATTTTAGGGGTCGTCGAAAAACCTGGTCTCTATTCTCCATCAACTGTGAAGGTCTTTGTGACATACCCATCATCCAAGCCTTTGATTCTCGGGCACTTAAAGCGTGCATGCCCGGCTCTCTTTTGCCATGAACCAAATCTTGTATTTAAACCTTTGTGGGCTTGGTGACCACACCAAGTTCTTGTGTCTTAAGGATTTGGTCTAAAAAATTTCTCCATTCATCGATGTATTCCGAGAAAAAATGTGTGTCGTTTCAAAGGAAGTCCCCTACTTTCTTGCTATTCGGCCAGGTTGGTGGCTTGCTGAGGTTGACTTGGTTGACTTATTTGGGGGTCTTGTCATTATGTGGGATTCGAAGTTTTAAAATTTTCATGCTTATAGTTTCTTTGCGGGTATTCTTCTGTCTGGAAAAATACGGGGCTATTCTGCGTGCTTCTGCCTGATTAATATGCATGCCCCATGCCGCAGTCGTGTTCCTTTTTGGGCCTGCGTCTACTCAGAAATATTATGAGAATTCCTAATCTAATTTTGATTGGTGACCTTAATTCCACTCTTAAAGTGTCGGAAGTTTGGGGTGCAAGCAGCCGTCTTGATCCTCTTTCTGACCATATTTCCCAAATCTTTGTTGATCATCATTTGGTTGATATCTGACCCTCACCCATGTCTCAAACCTAGACGAATCATCGTCCTGGCGAGGCCTTCATTGGAAAAATACTGGATAGGTGTTTGGTTCATGAAATAGTTTTGAATATTATTTGAGGTTTGCGCTCATCTGTTTTAATGTCTTGTCTATCGGATTATCATCTGATATGCCTCTTTTGGAGCCTTGAACGGAAGCGCACTACCCTCCCTTTTAAATTCAATAGACTGTGGCTCAAAGATCCCATTTTTGCTTCCTTGGTAAGGGAGGTATGGACCTTTGTCAAACTAGTTCGAAGCAAGACGGCTACATCATCGTTCACCCATAGACTTCGGGTCCTAAAGGCCAGAACTAAAATTTGGGAATGCCACAAGAAGCACAAAATCATTTTCGATCTGCATTCCATTGATGGGGAGATCGAAGAAATTTTTTCCTCCATAAAAAAAAATTCTCTGGAGGGTTTTCTTATGGAGCGGTTGGTGAACTTAGAATAAAGGAAGAGAGAAATTCTGCGTGCTCGAGAACTAACCTGGAAACTTAAGAGCCGTGTTGTTTGGATTAAGGAAGGGGATCATAATACCAAGTTTTTTCACCACTATTCAACAAACAGAAAAAACCATAGCGCCATATGGAAGATAGAGACGGAAGATGGCACCCTTGTGCATGGTGCGGCCAAGATCAGAAGGGAGGCATTCAAGTTTTTCTCTCAACAATTCAGCTGTAGGGAGGGGGTAAGTCCACTTGACCAATACTGGGCACTGGAAAAATATCCCCATATGTTTTATGGAGTGGCAAACGAGGCTCTGGGAAAACCAATGTCTAAGGCTGAGATACTAGAGGTTTTAAAATATTTTGCGCGAGACAATAGTCTCAGCCCTGATGGTTGGCCTACGGAGATGTTCTTGCACTTTTTTTATCTTATGGAGGACAATATTTTGAATGTTGTCGAGGGATCTCGATTATCGGGTTTCATCCCGGGGGATTTAAACTCAACTTTTATTGTTTTAATCCTGAAGTCCTCGAGGTCAAAATCATTCCTGGAATTCAGACCAATCTCTTTGTGTAATGTGGCCTATAAAATCATCTCCAAAGTGATTTACCGTCACATTATTGAAACAATTTCAACTTATATCCTGCATGAACAATATGGTTTTCTCCTTTATAGGCATATACACGACACCATTGTTGTGGCTTAGTAATGTCTACACTCGGTGCACACTCGGAAGTTGGACGCAATCATAATGAAAATAGATCTCCACAAGGCCTACAACAATGTGGAATGGACCTTCATTCGTCTCGTTCTCCATAAGATTGGTTTGGACCCTCAAAATGTTAACTTTATCCTATCATGCAGCTCTCCAGTGTGGTTTTCTGTCATTAGCAACGGTATTCCAACAAAATTCTTTAAGGCGGGGAGGGGTCTTCGTCAAGGGTGCTCATTCTCGCCCCTCATCTTCATACTTATCATGTACGTCCTCAGTTATCATATCAAGGAGTTACAATCCAGGGAAATCTTCTCTGACATCAACTTAACCAGGGCCTTCTCTATCACACACTCATTTTTTGTCAGTGATATTTTGTTGTTTGGTATCATCTCGCACTCCCACTGGATTGCCATGCACTACACTCTCCTCGGATATCGGGCGGCCTTCGGCCTGATAATCAATGGACATAAGTCCCTCATCATCTCGGCCTCGATGAATTCTGTGGATTTTCTGATCATTGCAAGCATTTTTCAGATGACTCAGGTTTCATTATCTGAGGTCTCTTATCTTGGTTTCTATCTCAAGCCATGCATTGACTATCACAACAAAGATTGGCTTTGGTTGATCGACAAATTCAAGAGGAAGCCAAATTCAAGATGTGCCTTACCAGCTCAAACATATATTTGCGCTGAAGGGGGTTTTCCACCTTTTCCAACTCATCTCACATTGGCAACAAGTTTTCCCGATTTGGAAAGAATTTTTTCAGCTGGGCTTGCAGGGACGACATGAGGAAATGTGGAGGGATGTCTCTTTTGATCTAAAACATGCAGATTTGTGTCTCAATCAAGACGGGGATCACATTATATGGTATGTTCCTCTGAAAATGGGTGCAATCAATGTGGTGGACTTATATAACACCATCATCTCCTCCTCCCCCTAGGCAAAGGTGAAGGATCAACCTTTCTTTCTATCCTTTTGGAAGCGCAGTGTTCCATTAAATATTATTTTTTTGTTTGGTTATCGTGGAGACATCGGATTCTTACCTGGGATAATTTGAACAAGAGAGGCTTTCAGGCGCTGGGGATCTGCCCCCTCTGTAGGATGGAGGTTGAATCTGTTTTTCATATTTTTATGCAATGCTCTGTTATTCTTGAGATTTGGTCTTGGTTTTCTAAATCATTGCGGGATCGTAGTTGGCGCCCTCTTGGGATTCTCCATTGTATCCACACTTGGACACACCTGGATCAGAAATATAATTCCCTTCCTTTCTTCTTTTTTTGGGAGGTGTGGCTGGCTAGGAATAAGCTCATCCTTGAAGATGCCCATTTTGCTCCACATAAGGTTTACTATGAAATCATGGCTTGGTTGAATCTCCCGGATGCTTTAGATTCGATTCCCATAGATCTCTCTTATCGACTTCAGCCTCATCTGGTGCTCCTCCCGGTTGTATTCCTTGATGGAGCCGAGTAGCAGGGCATTTGTGGCTGTGGGGCTTGGATCAAATTGTAAGTTGGGGATCGATGTTCCATATTTTGGAATGGAGGTCTTGGATCTAACACCAAAGCTGAAATTATAGCTCTTTGGAGCATGCTATGGGTTTCCTATAACTTGCAACTTCCTCTTATTCATATCTACAATGATGCCAAAATGGTAATCAGTAATCGATGGGATAAATGGACTTTGTGACTTTTAGCTGCCTGGACTTCTCAACTGGATCAATCGAGTCTCCTATATTCTTCAGCAACTTAGAGTCCCTACTCTTGAGCACATTTACAGGGAGGCCAACACGCGTGAATACGGGCTCTCCAAGAAGGGCCTGCTTGAACCTTTCGGCCGTGTTTAGATCTGTTTCTTTCATAAAAATGTGATGTTTCATTCCTTCTCTCTCCCGATTCCCTAATCGATTTCTCTGCTGGGGATGGCTCTCTTGTTTCTCTTGCGAGATTGTTTTGGTGATCTCCTCCTATGGTTTGGAGCTCAAATTTTCTCTTAATCCTCCATGCTCCTATTTTTTTTAGTTTTTATTTTGTATCCTCCATGCTCAAATTTTACTGAAGTTGGTTGTTTGACATCTATGTGACTATCTCGGCTGTCTATCCATTTTCTTGTTTCGAGACATTGGGCCTCATGAAACACAATATCAATTTTAATTTTTGAGATATCAGACATCAATGAAGCAAAATATCAGCTGTAATGAACCGTTTGTCTATAATACAAAACAATGTGTTTTCCTCTCTGAAAAAGTTGAAAGACACGTCTATATAACGTCATCTTTTGCAACAAAATATTTGCTAAAATTGTGCTCATTCCTTTACTTTCGAGTGAGGAATGCAAGAATGGATTCCTTTTAGCGAAAAATAGTATCGAACATGTTGTCTTTGCGAGAATCAGTTTACAGATTAGTTATCTATCTATCGATAAATTTTTGTGGTCAGTTGTACTTTACAAACATTTAGACTATGAACCATAGTTTCTGAATTTGAATTTTAAATAACTATAGTTACTAAGTTTGAAATATAATTTGGATTTGATTACCAACATAGATTCATCTTAAGTATGGATCTAACATGACTAATTGAGAGACCAAATTTCTTCACGCACAATTTTTTTTTAGAGTGCAAAATACAATGTATTATTTTTCATTATTTAAATTTTATTTTTAAATGCTAAATAGAGTATATATAGGACAAATAATTTATGAAGTTGATATTATTATTATTATTATTATCTAATTTTAAGGTCACAGCCAAGACATAAACCAAATTGGTATATGAGACCCTCTTGTTTGTGGGACAAGGGACCCACCTTGACATAGACCAAATTGGTATATGAGACCCCCTTGTTTGTGGGACAAAGAACCCACCTTCACGCGATTTGACTACAGAGATATCAACATAAATTAGTTAAAATAGATCTTCAAATAATTGATTTAAATCTTTGGTTGAAATATTTTTTAAAAGTATAAGATTTAAAATCTGATTCACACTTTTTAAGTAAGTCATTCATTGATGACCATCCACTCCTCTGGCTCAAACGCGCTTAATTGTGGAGTTTTCCCCAAAATCAAACACACTTAGCTTGCTACCCCATTTGCAAGGAGCGTGGCCGATAAACTTACACATCCCAATTTACATATCCCCTCATACAGGACTGATGAGACTCTCAACACAATGAAACAAAAGAAAAAGAAAAAAATCTGTCTAAAAAATCAATACAAAATCAATACAAAAATAATTAGAGAATATACATTTTACTAATCTTAAAAATATTAATTTTTTAACACTGATTCAAAACCTTACTGACCCCGAAAAACAAACAATTGAATACCATTCATCATGTTCATTACTTAAGAGTGATGTGTGAGAGAGGTCCTGAAGTTTAAGGGCAAGAGTCCTTTAAAAAATCTACCCTAACTCATAAAATAATGCCCACAAAATCCTCTCTTTAGAAGGACTCCTTTCTAAATTATTTCACCCTCAGAATTACAAAACATTATCACGTGGTATTGTATCATGATAATCGCCAAAGGTATTGTATCAACACTGTTTGACAGTAATGAGGTGGAGAAGCAGTGGCTTGATCAGACACGGCATTGGAGGAGGATAAGGTGGGTGACAAGAGGAGGATAATGGATTCCACCGACTGTCAAAGCAATAGTCAACGATGCATTCTGTAGCGAATCCGATTTAGATGTATTAGTGGCCGAATCCATTATGAGGCTGGGGACTTTATTCTGCAGGAATTTATTAACATTTTTATAATAAAGTGAAAGTGTATATTTTTATTAACTGAATTCACTGTTGTTATTGAAAGCGTATAGTTTTAGTTTAAATTTACGAAATAACATTTTTTTTTAATGATATACAAATTTTATAATAACGCGAATTAAAATAAAAGAAAGTATTTATAAATGAGTTTGAAAGACATAATCATAATATTTTCCATAAAAATATTATAATAACGTGAATTAAAATAAATAAAAGAAAATATTTATAAATAAATTCGAAAGAAATAATAAAATATTATGATAAATATAAAATAAGTTTTAATTATAAAATTTTATAAAATAAATATAAATTAATTTCAAAATTGAAATTGAAAATTAAAAAATTAAAATTCAATTAAAAACAGGTAAATAATGAAAACACTAATTTTAATTAAAACCATAACAAATATTTTAAAATTTATAAATCATGTATAGATACATTCAAAATTTTCTCATTTTAAGATATTCCTAATATTTTATATGATTATTTTATAACCAATAATATATACATTCAAAATTGTTATCATTTTAAAATATTTTATATGATTATTTTATAAACAATAATTTATAAATTCAAAATTGCTATCATTTTAAAATATTTTATATAATTATTTTATAAACAATAATTGATTTTGAGAATAAATTTTTTTAATATATAGTATATGAATAATTTTTGAATAAAATAAATTTCAAAATAAAATTTTATAAAAATTATATAATTAAATATTTATATATAATTAAACAAAATAAAAATATTTTCTATATTTATTTAAATAGAGATTTAATATTTTATATGATTATTTTATAAACAATAATCAATACATTCAAAATTGTTATCATTTTAAAATATTTTATAGACAATAATTTATTTTGAGAATAATGTTTTTTTAATATATAATATATGATTGATTTTTGAATAAAATGAATTTCAAAATAAAAATTATAAAAATTATATAATTAAACAAAATAAAAATATTTGCTATATTTATTTAAGTAGAGATTGAATATTTTATATGATTATTTTATAAGCAATAATCTATACATTCAAAATTGTTATCATTTTAAAATATTTTATATGATTATTTTATAAACAATAATTTATTTTGAGAATAATGTTTTTTTAATATATAATATATGATTGATTTTTGAATAAAATGAATTTCAAAATAAAAAAATATAAAAATTATATAATTAAATATTTATATATAATTAAACAAAATAAAATTATTTGCTATATACTAGCATATATTTATATCTATTTAAGTAGGGATTCAATATGAGTCCAGAGATCAATTTTTTTCACATGCTAATATTTTTAAAATGGTATTGTATCATGATAATCGCCAAAGGTATTGTATCAACACTGTTTGACAGTAATGAGGTGGAGAAGCAGTGGCTTGATCAGACACGGCATTGGAGGAGGATAAGGTGGGTTACAAGATCCCACCTTTACAAATGGATTCCACCGACTGTCAAAGCAATAGTCAACGATGCATTCTGTTGCGAATCCGATTTAAATGTATTAGTGGCCGAATCCATTATGAGGGTGGGGACTTTATTCTGTAGGAATTTTAATTAAAACCCTAACAAATATTAAAACACTAATTTTAATTAAAACCATAACAAATATTTTAAAATTTATAAATCATGTATAGATACATTCAAAATTTTCTATTTTAAGATATTTTATATGATTCTTTTATAACCAATAATCTATACATTCAAAATTGTTATCATTTTAAAATATTTTATACGATTATTTTATAAACAATAATTTATACATTCAAAATTGTTATCATTTTAAAATATTTTATATAATTATTTTATAAACAATAATTGATTTTGAGAATATTTTTTTTTAATATATAATATATCATTAACTTTTGAATAAAATGAATTTAAAATAAAAAATTATAAAAATTATATAATTAAATATTTATATATAATTAAACAAAATAAAATTATTTGCTATATCTATTTAAATAGAGATTTAATATTTTATATGATTATTTTATAAACAATAATTTATTTTGAGAATAATGTTTTTTTAATATATAATATATGATTCATTTTTGAAGAAAATGAATTTCAAAATAAAAAATTATAAAAAATTATAATTAAATATTTATATATAATTAAACAAAATAAAAATATTTGCTATATCTATTTAAGTAGAGATTCAATATTTTATATGATTATTTTATAAACAATAATTTATTTTGAGAATAATGTTTTTTTAATATATAATATATGATTGACTTTTGAATAAAATGAATTTCAAAATAAAAAATAAAAAAATTATATAATTAAAAATTTATATATAATTAAATAAAATAAAATTATTTGCTATACACTAGCATATATTTATATCTATTTAAGTAGGGATTCAATATGAGTTCAGAGATCAATTTTTTTCACATGTAAATATTTTTAGAGTGTAAAATACGTATCTTATTTTTTATTGTTTAAATTGTAATTTTGAATTTTAAATAGAGTATATATACGACGAAATAAAAATTTTAACCATACAAACTTAATTTCTTTTCTATATAGAGATATACATGAAGTTGATACTTAATTTTTTTTTTCTATATATAGATATATATGAAGTTGATATCCATATAAATTAGTTAATATAGATCTTCAAATAGTTTATTTAAATCTCATTTTGAAATATTTTTGAAAAGTATAAGATTTAAATATATTCATTTTTAATTTTAATTACTTTACAACATATTCATTTTTTTTAAAAATTATAGTAGACATTATTTTTCTGTTTAGAACATAATTTTTAATTTTAAAGGGGCATGGAACTGATGGGAAAAATTACACATCCCCTCATACTAGATATAGAATGAGCCTCTGGCGTCATTCATTTTTAAAATAATATTTTATTTAAATAGGACAAATTATAAAAGTAGTAGACAAATATTTTAGAACTAGTCAACATATTTTTTTTAATAAATAATTAGCAAAATTTGTAAATGATATAAAGTTGATGTATATTTTTAAAAGTAGTAGACAAAGATTTTACAATTAATTAACATCAACATATTAAAAAAAAAGTATTTTATATTAGTTGAATATCTCACATAATAGAAGACAAAGATTACATACTCCAACCTACATAGTCTACAAAATAAGGATATGAGCATATCAATTAACATCTATCAATAATACTTTGTTGAAATTAAATTTCTATTACATAAAATATAAGAGAAAAAATTGAATACTCAAAACCCCATAAAGGATCACAACATAATAGTTAGCCTCCATTCACATAATAATGATATTAGTTATTTTGTATGATGTGGTAGTATTGTTTATTTGTTTAATTTTAATTTTATAATATCATGTTAAACGTAAAATATTGTCCTTGAATCTTTGTATATTAATAATCTGAAAATTTCATAAATTATTGTACATATTTGTTTCATTAAATCTAAAAATATATAAATATATAAGAATAAAATGTTAAATATATTAATATTGTAATTAAATTATTATTCTTATTATTATCCAATTTTAAGGTCACTGCCAAGGTAGACACAAAATTGGTGTATGAGACCCCCTTGTTTGTGGGACAATGTACCCACCTTCGCAGAAAGATTTGATTGCTCCACCCCCTCTGGTTTTGAACATGTGACTCTTAGGAGGAAACACATGATCTAAACCATTATGAGATATTTATTGTTAAGTAACCAAAATATCCCACTTCAAGTTGTTATAATAAAGTTAAGGTACACAATAATAAAATAAGTGCAAATTTAGAGAGGTAGAGAAAAACCTTGAAGTTCTAGCTCTCCTTATAAAAATAGTGACTTGAAAGTATAATGGGAGGAAGAGGATCTAAGTGGAGATTCTATTTCTCAATAATAATGCACACAAAACAAAAATGTAAAAAATAATAAAACAACACCCTAAACAATGTTACCATTTGTTACTAGTTATTAATTTTGAAAAGTGTTAAATAAAAAACCAAATGAAAATATATTCCAATAAAAAAGAGATAATTTGAAGAGAAAAATAAAGAGATTTTTGGACTATTATTGATGTAAAAATATTTTAAAAATATTTCTCAACCGTCAGAAAATAAATCTCTTTAATTATGAAGCAATTACAATTATAGTTGCTTCCCTTATTAAATGGTCATATGAAAGGGGAAACTAGGCAACATAACATGAAGAAGAGTCAAGATAAAACATATTGGTGCAATTGGGCACTTCAATCCTTGAAGTGTTTGGTCAACATAATGCTAATATATGGTTAACTTGTTGAAATAATTGATGATGATCTCTATTTATAAATTTTATTGGGTCAAAAATACCTTGAATGTTGAACCCTATCCATGTGAATGTAAGAAATCCAAGTATGGCTAAACACCCTTAAATTAAATGAGCCCGTTCCACTTATCATGGGTGTGAATCAACTAATAATCGCCCGCACATGACTATCCCATAAATGGGATGGGGAAATTGTCAAATTCATGTTGCAACAATGAATGAATGTTTTATCCAAAGATAAAAGTGCAATTTCATGTTGAATAAAGGGATAATAGTGTATTGTTCTAGTTGTATAAAAAACTAAATAGAACCATGTATGCGGATGATGAATTCCATATACGTCCAACCTCTGTATATGTGTGCATGTATGGAAGATGAATTATGTATATGCCACTATTACTATCCTATGTGCATATACGAAATTTTCTGTATATGTGCACATATATGGAAGCTTCCATATATGTGCATATACAACTATACACATACACGAAAGCTTCAATACATGTGTGCATATATGGAATCATGCATATAGGGAAAATGGATTCCATATCTATGTGAATATACGAAAGTCATCTTCTCGATATGCATGCTTCGATATATATATATGTGCATATATAGAGGTTATACATATACAGAGGCCATCTTCCATATATACAAACTTCCATAGATATGTGCATATGAAAAAGTCCCTACACAAAAGGTCCTTGCACAAAGCATCCTAGGAACAATATCATGCTTGGAAACTTAATGGTTCAAAAAGCATCCTAGGAACAATATCATGCTTGGAAAATTAATGGTTATTAATGTTTTCACCTCCACATTAATGTGTTTTGTACTAAGAAGATTTTTAGAAAAAAAATCTATTTATCTCCTTAAAATAAATCCAAATTGTTGCATAGTAAAAGAGTTTTAACTTTGTACTCCAATTTTCAAATTCCTAATAAAATTACTAGTTTATTAAAAAAATTAACCTCACCTCATTAGTAATTGCCTACATTTTTTTTTAAACTCATCTTTTGTTTTCAATTTTTATATTTTATTAATTCTCATATGTTGTTTACATGAGAGAAATGGTAAGGCAAGGGAAAATACAAGCTACAAAACTTGCAGTAGAAAATTAAAATGAAGATGAAAATGATAGAGGTTCACATGCCAGAGGAGAAAACTCCAAATTCATATTTCTTCTCGAACACAATGTTCAAAGAATAGAATGAAAGCATTGTGGCTTGGTAAAGGATATACGACTTTAGCTCCAAGGGTTAGCTGAATTGGTTGAGTGCCCATCGTTAAATTGCCTTTACTATTGAAAGGTCACGAGTTCAATTCTCTTAACACTATTGGGGAAGGCTCTCTGGTTGAGCCGAAAAGAAGTGATCCCTTCATGTGGATCTTCCTCACATAAATATTCCATCGACATAGCAGTCCTCGATCTCTAGAGTCCATGAACTACAAAGAAAAAAAGGAAGATATGACTTCTTTGAAAATAATGAATGGAAGGATGCTTTTGCATCAACTATGATTAGAGAAATTTGTTTAATTAGGAGTAAGAATCACTTACATGCACATGTTTAAAATGTCAAACATTTGGTATATGGACACATGACCACTTTCCTATATATGCACACATGACCACTATGCTATCATGTAATGTTTGTGCTTGGTTTATTTTAAATTTACATTTTGGCACACCTTAAGCTATGTAATAACCTTTAAAAACAACCCTAAATTGAACAAACTAAATTCCCCACAAGGGTCACGAAATAATTGATACTTCAATTTATGACCACAGGGATAGGGATCCCAAAATCCATAATAGTTGTTTACATTGAAACATATAATTTTTCCTTCTAGGGAAATTAAAATCCTGCATAACCCAATTAAAAAGGCCAGTGATGAGTATAAACATGTGAAGGAAGCAAGGGATAGATGTCATATTATCATGAGCCCCCTTGTATCTCTCGATGCATTGTAGGGGATCTGGATCCAAAATTTGCTAACCAGAAGTCGATAACACTCATCTCCACTAGGCATAGGTAGCTTAGAGGCCCAATCTTAGGGAATCTTTTCCTATAGGTGGCAAGTTCAGGAACACTTGCACCTTGATGTGATTTTGAATTACTAATGGAAGTGTTGCCAATTTCTTCAAGACATGTCCCTAGTACCCCTTGTTATAACCCTCTTACATACATTGGTTGGTTTTTTGGCTACAGGAAATGTTAGCAATACTTTCAGAACATGGCCTAGGTACCCTTGTAACAACCTTCACAAGGCCCAGTTACTGATTGAGTGGAGGGACATTAGGTCATTAGGATTTTTGTTCACACACAAAAACTGTTGTTAATTTTTTTTTTCTTTTTTATTGTTTCACACATTAATATTTTAAATGAAAATTAACCATTTTATTTTTCTCTTTTTCTTATGTGTGTATAATTTGTTTTTGTTATCATCCTCCCTCACAACATTCTCCAGACACTTACTAAGGAAAAATAGGGGATTCGATGATTTCTTGTCGCTCTAGGTGCCTACAATACCTCCTACCCTTAATGCGAGGAGTACTTTTTTTCTCGCAATATCGTTGTAGACAACAAAATATAGCTACTTTAACATGCACATCGATCCTTGATGCTAATTTGTTATGAATTAATTCCTCTCAAGGTACCACTGGCACCAACCCTAAGGGTAACACCAACACAACCCCACATGGTACTACTACCAATACCACACCACAAGGTCATAATACAATGGCTACCCTTTCCTCATTCCAACTACAATGGCTACTACTATAATTACCCATTGCTACTTTTGCATTTTCATTCTCACTCAAACACTAGAATCTCTTTGGAATCATAGGGGACCAAATGGTCACACATATTGTAGAAGAAATCTTTCGTATATGTGCAACTTCTGTATATACGTATATCTTCTGTATATGCGCAAGTTTTGTAAATGTGAATATATTTCGTATATGTGTTTCTTCCATATATGTGCATATATTCAGTATAGGCGCATATATAGAAGATATGTGCATATACAGAAGATACACATATACATAAGTTGCACATATATGGAAGTTGTGCATATATAGAGACTTGTGTATGCATATTACGAAATTTATGCACAACTTCCGTATATGCGCATATCTTCCGTATATGTGCAACTTCTGTATATGCGCAAATCTTTTGTATATGCACAAATATTTTGTATATGCGCATATTTTCCGTATATGCACAACATCCGTATATGCACATATGAGTATGTGCATATACAAAATATATTTGCATATATATAAAAGTTGCACATATACAAAATATATACGCATTTATGGAGGATATGTGCACATAAGAGAGATATGCAGAGATGTAGAAGTTGTACATGTACGAAAGATATGCAAGAATGGAAGTTGCACAAATTTAATATATTTGCATCTTTTGTATCACATATCTTCCATATATGTATAGATTATGTATATGTGCATATATTTTGTATATGCACAACTTTCTTATATGCGCATATCTTTCGTATATGCGCAACTTCCGTATATATGTATATCTTATGTATATGGGAAATTTTTGTAAATGTGCATATCTTTCATATGTGCGCAACTTCCGTATATGCGTATATCTTTTGTATATGCGCAAGTTTTATATATGTGCATATATTTTGTATATGTGCTTCTTCCATATATGTGCATATATTCAGTATATACGCATATACAGAAGATATGTGCATATACAGAAGATACACATATACCTAAGTTGCACATATACGGAAGTTGCCCATAAATAGAGACTTGTGTATGCATATTACGAAATTATGCATAACTTCCATATATGTGCATATCTTCCGTATAAGTGCAAATTTCGTATATGCGCAAGTCTTCCGTATATGTGCAACTTTCGTATATTCACATATCTTTTGTGCTTATAATAAAGAAATGCATATACAGAAGAAGCACATAGATGGAATACATGCACATATACGAAAGTTATGCAAATATGGAAGACATGTGCATATATAGAGGATGGAGTTTCGCGTAATGTCAGTATAAGCGCATATCTTCCGTATATGTACAACTTCTATAAATGCACATATATTCTGTATATGTACAACTTCTGTAAATGCACATATATTCCGTATATACACAACTTCTTTATATACATATACACAGAAGTTGCACACATATGTGGAAAGTATGTATATATGGAGGTCAGAGTTTTGTATATATGGAGGTTAGAGTTTTTCATGGGTATATGCATATATAAAAGTTGCACATATACAAAATATATGCACATTTAAGGATGACATGTGCATTTACAGAAGATATGTGCACATATGGAAGATATGCTCATATACAGGATATGTACATGTATGAAAGATGTGCAAGTATGGAAGACATGTGCACATATGGAAGATATGCACACATACAGAAGATATACTCATATACATGATCATTGGTCACCATCATTCTGCCTGCTTCGGGGTCTGATAATTGGCCTATTCAACTGCAATGGTCCCGCCTTGGCGCAGCAAGAAACAAGCCCTTCCACTTTGGACAATTTTGGCTCACTCATCCTTTGCAACGTCATTTACAAGCTCATATCAAAAGTGATAGCCAATAGGCTCAAACCTCTCCTCCCACTGCTTATATCACATGAGAAAACATGATATGTGGAAGGAAGACAGATACTGGATGGCATCATCCTAGTGCATGAATTCATACACTCTATGAAAATGCAGAAAAATCCAGGTATGCTTCTCAAAATCGATCTCTCCAAATCATTTTATAAACTTAGTTGGAATTATATTTGTCCAGTGCTCCTGGCCTTCGGCTTCAGTCCCACCTAGATCAGATGGATCATGAGTATGCTCTCCTGCCCCTTTTTCTCCATTTTGGTCAACGGTTTACCCTCTCACACCTTCTCTCCCTCAATAGGTATCTGTCAAGGGTGACCCCCTTAAGAGGTATCCGTCAGGGTGACCTCCTTAAGAGGTATCCATCAACTTTGATGGAGCCTCAAAAGGAAATCCAGTCAAAGTTGGCTTTGGAGGAATATTTCGTGACTCTAAAAGCACCCCCTCTATTATCTTCTATGGATCCATTGGTTGGGATTGCAACAACTTTGCTGAACTGGAAGGACTCATCCAAGGCCTCAACCTTGCTGAAGATAACGATTTATTCCATATATATATGGACACATGCATATATGGAAGATTGTTTCTATATATGCGCAACTTTAGTATACGGGTTATGTATGTGTGCATCTTCTATAACATAGAGATGAAACTATGCATAGATAGAATATTGCTTTTGTATATGTGCAACTTTTTTATATTTGTATATATATATAACCATATTTTGTATATGCATTCTTCCATATATATGAGTGTATATTCAAAAGTTGTGCATCTACATAAGAAATTTTCTGTCAATGCACATCTTTTGTACACACAAAAAAACAAACACACACACACACACATATATATGGAAGTGTGCATTTACAAAAAATGACTTATGTATATTCACAACCTCTATATATTCACAACTTCTCTACATTCTCATAGATATGGAAGTGTGCATATATGGAAGATGACTTCCATATATGTGTATACATATAGAAGCTATGCATATATGAAATATGTATTTCGTATATGCATGCTTATATATGTTTTTGTGTGTTTGTGCATATACAAAATATACACATATTTAGAATATGACTTCTTTATATGCGTGGATTCTATATCTGCACATATGTATGGAAGTGTGCATATATGGAAGCTTCTGTATATGTGCAGTTTCTCTACACACACACGCACACACACACACACACACACACACACACAAGTTTACAATTACGAAATATGGCTTTCGTATATTCACAACTTTTGTATATGGACAAATTCTATACATGCACATAGATATGGAAGCATGCATATACTGAAGTTGACTTCCATATATATATATACAAAATTTTCACATATACAAAAGCAATATTTGGTATATGCACAGTTCCATATCTATGTTATAGAATGTAGGTTTTAACCCTGAACAGAAATTATCTACTCGTGAATCTTATAACAGAAGATAAACAATAGCAAGAGCATAAAACATAAAATAGATAAACATAGAGATTTTCCCCTAGATTCCAAATCGGGACGACCAGCTTGATTTTTCATTATATTCCTTTTAGTGTTACAACACATATATATACATGTCGAAGCATACATAAACTCCAATCCATAAACCCTGGATTAGAACATAACCGTAGTTCCCTTGACTGGATCTACAAAAAAATACCAGGGGTCGAAAACCATCGTGCCCCAATACCATGTGCAAAACCATGCACAAAACCATGGACGCAGACTACCCACCGGAAATTAAGGACCAAAAATTTTCGCCGAGCACTGCCCCGGACCCCAACAGGGGGGCTACTGCCCCCCCTGTGACCCCCCCATTGCGCCCGACGCAAAGGGGAGGCTATCGCCCCCCCTCTTACCCTCCCGCACATGCTTAGTCATGGAAAGAATATAACACATACCCAACATTCTCCCACTTGTTGTTTTCTTTCCACAGGGGGCCATAGGAGAGCTTAGTCATTGGCCCAATTCTTCAACACCCATTGTTTCTCTACACCAAGAGAACTTCTGAGTGCTCACAAACTTTGTTAATGCATCTGCAACATTCTTAAAAGTGTCCACCTTTACCAGCAACACCCTTTTAACCTCAACCATATCTCTAACAAAGTGATATTGAACATCAATGTGCTTTGTCTTTGAATGATAAGCAGGGTTCTTAGCCAAGAAAATTGCACTTTGGCTATCACGGTCTATCCTTATAGCTTGATGTACCAACCCCATACTTGAACACAATCTCTGCAACCAAACTGCTTCCTTGCTTGCATGAGTGGTTGCTATGTATTCTGCCTCTGTAGTTGAAAGTGCCACTATAGACTGTCTTTTACTCATCCAATTGACTGCACCTCCAAATAGGCGAAACACATACCCACTTGTAGATCTTCTTTGGTCCGGATCTCCAACCCAGTCTGCATCAAAAAAACCACGAATGTCCATTAACACGATCCTGGTCTTCCACACAATGGCCATGACCATAATCACTCGTGCCACGTCATCACTCTGAAAAACCACTTTCTTCTTCATCACTCCTCCTTCCTGGGTTCCAGTATCAAACCCTCAGCATCCCCCACTGCATGTGCAATGTCTGGTCTAGTACAGACCATTGCATACATCAGGCTACCCACTGCACTTGCATATGGAACACGGGACATATACTCCTCCTCTTCTTGTGTCTTGGGACACTGTTCAGCAGACAGCTTTACACCTACAGGAATAGGAACATTCACCGGTTTACTATCCTGCATATTGAACCTCTGCAATATAGTCTCGACATACTTCCTCTGGTTTAACCGGAGCTTCCTCTTTGCCCGATCTCTCTTAATTTCCATGCCCAAAATATAGTTTGCAGCACCAAGATCGTTCATGTCGAATTTGGAGAACAGTTGGGTCTTCAAATCTTGGATAATTTCTTTGTCATTTCCAATCAACAACATATCATCCACATACAAGACCAAATAAATAACATGGTAACCAATTAATTTAAAATAAACACAATGATCCTCCTTGCTTCTGGTGAAGCCAAGTCCCCGTATATAGGTATCAAATTTCTGATACCACATCCTTGGTGACTGTTTTAACCCATACAGAGACTTCTTCAACCTGCATACTAGTTCTTTCTTACCCTTCACCATAAAGCCTTCAGGTTGCTTCATGTAGATATCCTCTTCTAGATCCCCGTGAAGAAATGTTGTCTTCACATCCATCTGTTCTATCTCAAAATCAAATGCAGCAGCAACAGATAAAAGTAATCTAATAGAAGTAACTTTGGCAACCGGAGAAAAAATATCACCAAAATCAATTCCCGGCACCTGGGAATAACCTTTCGCTACCAACCGAGCTTTGTATTTCTCCACCTTGCCTTCTACATTCATCTTCTTCTTAAACACCAATTTGCTCCCAATGGGCTTCCTTCCAGCCGGCAACTCCACCAGATCCCATGCATCGTTTTTGTGCAAGGATGCCATTTCATCAGCCATGGCCTCCTTCCAGAGTTTTCCATCCTCTGAATCTACTGCCTCCCTGACAATTCTGGGTTCATCATCAGTTATAGTTAAGGCAAAACCTGAACAGAAAGCAGATGGACTATACCTTTCTGGTTGCCTTCTTTCCCAAACTGATCTTCTCAAAGCTGGAGTTTGTGGCTCTTCATCTTCTGAGTCTTCTTCTGTTGTAGAGTCCGATTCATCCTCCTTTAGCTCAAACTCTATCTTCTCAGGTTCCTTTGGTAGGACTTCATGTTTAACAACATCTTTCACTTCTCTAAACACCACATGTCGGCTGTACACAACCTTCCTTGTTTCTGGGTTCCAAAGCTTGTAACCCTTTAAACCATCCTTATACCCAATAAAGATGCACCTTTCAGATTTATTATCCAACTTGGTCCTTTTCTCCTTTGGAACATGTACATATGCATCTCATCCAAATACCCTTAGATGTGAAAGAGAGGGTTTCTTACCAGTCCATACCTCATGTGGGGTCTTATCCTCCAACGCTGATGAAGGTGATCTGTTAACTAAGTAACATGCAGTCTCCACTGCCTCTGCCCAGAATTCTTGTCCTAACCCGGTACCACTGAGCATGCTTCTTGCCTTTTCCATCGGTGTTCTATTCATTCTTTCTGCAACTCCATTTTGCTGAGGTGTATATGGAGTAGTCTTCTGTCGTGGTATACCACACTTCTTACAGAACTCTTCCGTTCCTTCTTGGCACCTCTTCATTATCTTGTCATCAATGCCTTTATCTTCTTCTCTGCTGTACGTTTTCCACCGAGCCTTAAATTCTTTTAAATTTGTCAAAGACTTCAGTTCTCTTTCAAAAAATATAATTCTGTATTCCTTGAGAAGTCATATATGAATGAAACATAGTACACAAACTTACCCAATGATGGAACTGACACAGGTCCAAACACATCACTGTGCACAAGCTATAATATCTTGTTTTCCCTCTTAGCACCAGAAGGAAAACTCACCCAATTCTACTTCCCATATGCACAATGTTCAAATAAATCGAAATCCAGAGAGAAATTAGACATACCTTCTACCATACCATTTCCATGCAGTATCCAAAGGTCCTTCTCTCCAATATGTCCAAGATTTTGATGCCATAGCATCGTGTTTTCTCCGGTTAGGCTTTACGAGTCCACTTTCGGGGAACCACGAGAACTGTACACCCATGTGCGATTGCTACCTTGTGGCTTGTACAGAGTTCCAGTTCGAACTCCCAGCATTAATACCAGTGCTCCCCAAACCATCTTGCAGGCATCTTTCTCAAACATTGTTTTCACACCTGCATCATCCATCTTGCTTATAGAAATCAAATTTCTGGCCAATGTAGGAATATGCAGAACACCAGGATGTGTTCTAATCCTTCCTCCTTGTAGCTTCAGCTTGACCTTTCCACATCCGACGATTCTGGCCTTCCTATCATCCCCTAGGAAGACATCACCACCATAGTTCTCATACTCGTGAAACCACACCCTATGGGGAGTGAAGTGAAAGGATGCACCCGAGTCAATCAACCATGACTCATGATCTACATGTGTGTTTGAAGAAGAAGCCAAATACACATCCCCACCTTCATCTGAGGTGGTTTTTGCCTCTGCAGAAGGAGCATCATCAGATCCCTTTCCTTTCTCAGGAGCTTTAGATCTGCAGTCCTTTTTGTAGTGCCCTTCCTTTTCGCATTTCCAGCACACCTTTACAAACTTTCCAGGAGATTTAGATCTCCCTCTAGATTTGGATCTCCCACTCGAACCCTTATTCTTGTTTCTGTTCTGGGACCTTCCTCGTACAGATAAGGCATCTCCATTCTGACCCTCCATATTTCTCCGTCTCATTTCCTCCGACAGCAAGGCTGAAACAATGTCATCAAAATTCAAGGTAGTTGTATTGCTACCTATTGCAATAACCAGACTGTCCCACGAGTCTGGTAGAGAGCACAAAAAACTGATGCACTTATCTTCATCTGAGATTTTAATATCAATAGACGACAGCTGACTTACCACAGTATTGAAGGCATTCAGATGCTCTGTCACCGATTCTCCATCCTTCATCCTCAGGTTATACAGCTTTTTCCGCAGGAACAACTTATTCACCAGAGACTTAGATTGGTACAAAGTCCCAAGTTTTTCCCACAAATTCTTCGCCGTAGCTTCCCCAGATACATTCAACAATGCTGAATCTGACACACACAACCGTATTGTGCTCTTAGCCTTCCGATCTAGTTTCTTCCAGTCTTCATCTGACATTGCCGTTGGTTTAGTACCTGGATCTACCGCGATCCACTGATCTTTATCCACCAGCAGATCCTCCATCTTGAGCTTCCATAACTCAAAACTTTGACCATTAAATTTCTCGATCTCTATCTTTCCGCCGCTCGCCATCTTCTTTCACCGCAAGAATCGATCCCGCAGATCTCCTTTGAACGAGGTCTACCACGAGGCACGAGCAAAAATCCCTCAGGCGTGGCCCCGCCAAACTGAAAGCTGCTCTGATACCAAATGTAGGTTTTAACCACGAACATAAATTGTCTACTTAAATCTTTATAACAAAATATTGTGATAAGTGAGCATAAAACATAAAACAGGATAAACACAGAGATTTTCCCTTGGATCCCAAATCGGGACGACCGGCTTGATATTTCATTATATTCCTTTTCATGTTACAACACATATATATACATGTTGAATCATACATAAACCCTAATCCATTAACCCTGGATTAGAACATAACCGTAGTTCCCTTGATCGGCTCTACAAAAATACCAGGGGCTGAAAACCATCGTACCCCAAAACCATGTGCAAAACCATGCACAAAACCATGGTATGATTCTGCTGAAATTAAGTTGAGGGTACCGTGGGGCGCACGCCCGAACACTGACGGGGGGCTACGCCCCCACAACATTGATGCCCCTAGCGCAAAGGGGCTATCCACCCCTCTTACCTCCGCGCGTGATTAGTCATGGAAAGAATATAACACATACCCAACATAGAATATGTGCATAAAAAAATTCAATATACTGAAACTACACATATACGAAAGCCATATTATGTATATGCATGCATATATATATATATGGAAGACGACTTATTTATATATGTGGCTTATGTATATGCACATATTTATGGAAGTGTGCATATATGGAAGATGACCTCTATATACACACAAGCTATATATATGCACATAGATATGGAAGCATGCATACTTAAGATAGTTTCCATATATCCACACTTCCATACCGATGCCCTTGTACTAAATGTTCCACTACCAACAAGCCTACACAATAAATTATATCTCTTTATTGTAGCTGGGGTATTTCCAGATTGTATCAGAGAGTTTCTCACTATGATAAGCCACCAAATGGCCTTGCTAGGTGATAAATTCACTATGGCATAGTCGGAGGCATCTGTCTCATTTTTAAATGGTTTTTGCAGGTCTGATAATGTGAGTAATGGTGGAAAGAAAAGGCAATGCCTCAAATCAATAAACGTCTTCTGTTGGGACTCAGATAAGAAAGACATTTCTTTAGCTCCATCTTTAGTAACTTGACTCAAAGGCCAAGTAATATGACAGAAACCCAACATGAATGCTTGAACTGAAATTGCAAAGGTAACCCTGTGGGTGAAGAGAATATGTCCGTGTATCATTCCACAACCTTATCCACCTGCTTCTGTTGCATGGAGTAACACTTTCCAGGGGCCATGGATGTGTCCACGATGTTCCCGTCCTAGGAGATGATCTTACTACATTTCTTAGTATAGATAAAAGAAATGGTGGTAGGGGGGGCTACCTTAGTATCCTATATAGTTTAATACCCAAAGTAATAATAAAAATACGAGGTATGGAATCATGCACAACATGACCTTCCAAAAGTATGGCTGGCCTAATAACACATTACAAATTTCAAGGGGAGAAACATCACACAACACCTCATCTGTGAATGACTTGATGTTGTAGGGAAGGAGACACTACTAGCTGATGTGGAGATCTCACCTTTGGTGGAACCATATGATGGTGGATGACTAAATGTGTGTTGTTATTAGTAGGCCCAACCATTTTACCACCTCATCTAAGATGACTTTATTTTGATTTTCGCTATCGACAATGAGTTGTGGCGGTGAACCCTTCACCCACATATATGAGTGGAAGAGATACTCACGATTCTCTAGATCTTTAAGCTCAATATTCTTGACCTTAGTGGTGACAATGGTGGAACTAGGATCTACATTAATAATCTGCTATATATCTTCTTGACCGGTAGTGGCAACAGGGGCAGTAGGTTTGACATGGTGGGGAAATTTCAAAAATGAAAAAGTAATATTTTCCCTGTTAGAAAAATTATGGCTTGAAAAATATCCCTCCAACAGTTTTAAATATCTATTTATGTGTATATATAATTTTTACATATACAAAAGTTAAGCATATATTAAAACTATCTTATGTATATGTACACTTCCATATATATGTGCATACAAAAAATGTAGACTTATACAAAGTATGGTTTTTGCATATATACAACTTTAGTGTATGCATATATATATATGGAAGCATGCATATATCGAAGATGATCTCTACATATGCACAACTTCTATACATACACATAGAAATGGAAGCCATATTTTGTATATGCACTCTTCCATATCCTCTATACATACACATAGATATAGAAGTCATATTTTGTATATGCACTCTTCCATATCCATGTTGTATAAAATGTGCATATACAGAGGCCATATACTAAAGTTTCACATATATGGAAGCTATCTTCTAGATATGCATTATTCCATATATATGTGCAAGTTATATTCCATATATGCACAACTTTTGTATATTCTCATATATATGGAAGTGATATTTCATTTATTCATGCTTCCATATCTATATGCATGTATAGAAACTATGCTTACACAAAAGTTGCAAATATACAAAAGGCATCTTTTATATATGCATGCTTCCAATATGTGCATATCCAGAAGTGTAGTTATATAGAAGTTATCACTTCCATATATATGCGCATATATAGAATATGTGCATATACAAAAATCGACTTCTATATATGTGCAACTTTTGTATATGCACATATGTATGGAAGCTTGCACTTTCATATCTATATGCATATATATAGGTCCAAAAATGGAATATGGTTTCAATATATGTGCATTTTTTGTATATGTACATAGATATGTAAGCACATACCTAGAAATTGAATTATCTATATGAACCTGCATTTCTTGTTATGCAACTAGCTCAAAAAATAAAATAAAAGATAGATCAATGACTTGATAAATAACCTCTTTGAGGGGAAAAACTCTTTTACAAAACATAAATGAACAATTTTTGGATGATACAAATGACAAGACCTCCTTGGTATATATAGGAGTTTAAGGGGTCACAATATAATTAGAGCCTACATAACAATAATAATGTAAGGGAACAAAAATAACAATAGTGGACTTCTATGGGTCACAAAAATAATAATATGGGGGTTACATAGGCACCACAATAACAGTAGAGGGCTACACTAACAATAAAAATAAGGGGGATACACTAATAATAACAATAAGAGGGTTACACTAGTATTATAGGGACCTAACATTTCCACATACGTGTAATTTCCATATATGCATTATTCCATATCTATGTGCATATATTGAAGCTACTATATACATAAACCATTTTATGTGTATGCAAGCTCTCATATCTATATTCATATATGGAAGTATGGCATATACAAAATTTCTCTTCTGTATATGCACGCTTCCATATATATATATGTGCATCTATATAAGTCATCTTTTTTATATAAGAATATTTTGTATATGTACATAGATATGGAATCATGAATATACAGAAGATTACTTCTACTTACATGTGACCATTTTGTCCCCTGTGATTCCAAAGGGATTCTGGTGCTTGAGTGAGAATGCAAATGCAAAAGTAGCAATGAGTAACTATTGCAGTAGCCATTGTAGTTGGAATGAGGAAAGGGTAACCATTGTATTATGACCTTGTGGTGTGGTATTGGTAGTAGTACCATGTTGGGTTGTGTTGGTGTTACCCCGAGGGTTGGTGCCAGTGGTACCTTGAGAGCAACTACTTCATAACAAATTAGCACCAAGGATCGATGTTCATGTTAAAGTAGCTAGATTTTTTCGTCTACAACGAGATTGCAATAAATCAGGACTCCTCTCAGTAAGTGTAGGAGGTATTGTACGTGCCTAGAGTGGAAAAAAATCATCATGTACCCTATTGTGCCCTAGTAAGTGTGTGAAGAATGTTGTGAGGGAGGACGATAACAAAACACAATTATACACACATAAGAAAAAGAGAAAAATAAAATGGTAGGTTTTTCTTTAAAATATTAATGTGTGAAACAATAAAAAAGAAAAAAAATTGACAATAGTTTTTGCATGTGAACAAAAATCCTAATGACCTAATGTCCCTCCACTCAATCAGTAATTGGGCCTTGTGAAGGTTGTTACAAGGTTACCTAGGCCATGTTATGAAAGTATTGGTGACATTTCATGTAGCCAAAAAACCAACCAATGTATGTAAGAGGGCTATAACGAGGGGTAATAGGGACATGTCCTGAAGAAGTTGGCGACACTTCCAATAGTCATTCAAAATTTCCTCAAGGTGCAAGTGTTCCCGCACTTGCCACCTATAGGAAAAGATTCACTAAGATTGTGCCACTAAGATACCTATGACTAGTTGGGATGAGTGAATATCGACTTCTGGTTAACAAATTTTGGATCCATATCCCCTACCAAGCATTGAAAGATACAAGGGGGCTCGTGATAATATGATGTCCCTTGATTATTTCACATGTTTCTACTCATCACTGGATTTTTTCATTGGGTTATGCAGGATTTTAATTTCAGTAGAAGGAAAACTTATATGTTTCAATGTAAACAACTATTATGGATTTTAGGATGCCTTACCCCATGGTCATAAACTGAACTATCAATTATTTCGTGACCCTTGTGGGGAATTTAGTTTGTTCAAGTTAGGGTTGTTTTTAAATGTTAGTACATAGCTTAAGGTGTGCCAAAATGTAAATTTAAAATAAACCAAGCAAAAATATTGCATGCTAGCATAGTGGTCATGTGTTCATATATAGCAAAGTGGTCATGTGTCCATTTACCAAATGTTTGACATTGTAAACATGTCAATGTAAGTGATGCTTACTCCTAATTAACAAATTTCTCTAATCATAGTTGATGCAAAATAATCCTTCCATTCATTAGTTTCAAAGAAGTCATATATACATTTTTTTCTATGTGGTTCATGGACTCTAGAGATTGGGGACTGCTATGTTGATGGAATATTTATGCGAGGCAGATCCACAAGAAGGGGTCACTTCACTACAACGAAAAAAACCCTATAGAAGAGGTTATAAAGGAGGTTTTTAGTGCTATAAAATTGGTCAAAATTGTCAAAAAAAAATTTGATACAACATCCGTTTACAGTTATAGAGGTTTTGGCGCAGCTTTTAACGTAATTTCAACATAACTAAAAAAACTTGGCGGTTGGAGGATATTACAGATGTTTTTTTCTTCGGTGCACTACTAAGGTGTCAAATCACCGGTGCGTGTCATCTAGAAGGTGGCTCGGGGCGATCGAAGGTGCATCCACTGGGCCATAAAGGTATAAAACCGTACCGGGGTGCAATGTTGGTGGTACAATTCACGGGGCCGTTCTAATTGGTCTTGGGATTTGTGCAGTGCTAATAGGTTGTCTAAACGCACCGGTACGTCGAGTTATAGAAACGAACCAGTGCGTAGTATCAGACAAATTCACCGTTTGTTCTAATTCATATTAATATTTGTGCGATGCCCATAGGTTGTACAAATGCCTCGGTGCGTAGACTCACATAAACATGCCAGTGCACAGTATCGCACAAAGGAACTGAGATTTATAATTGGTATTGGTATTTTTTTGGTGCCTATAGGTATTAGAAATGCATCAATGCACTGTATCATACAAACGCACCAATGTATAGTAACTGACACACACCGGTGTTCATTTTTTATTTTTTAGAAACATCGACCTATGATAGTGCAATTATTGTGATTTTTTAAAATTCATTATTCATCAAAATTCGACACATATTATAACAATATTCATATTAATTAAATTTTTATTAATGCATTTGAATTTTATGTTTGGATTAATTTGTTATATCATATCATAATTATTGTGATTTTTAAAAATTCATTATTCATCAAAAGATGACACATATCTTATAACAATATTCATATGAATTAAATTTTTATTAGTGCATTTGACTGTGATGTTTGGATTAATTTGTTATATCACATCATGAAATTTCACATCTCTTCATTATAATAATTAATTATCCATAAATTTAATCAGTGGTGTTACATTTCACAGTGACAATGGAGAATGCAATAGAATAAATTAAAACATATTTATTATATATATATATATATAAGATAGTCTTTGTCATACAAAATGGGACAGTTATTGGTATCCCTTTGTCTTTCAATTGAGACACTATGTCCATTACATTAAACAAATTGTCTGATTTCACAGACAAATATTTCAAAAAATACAACGCCTTTATTTGATATCCAAACATAGTGATCATCATTCTTCGCTTGAAATGTTGTTACTGCTAGAGCTACTTCCATGACTTGGGTTATTTTTAGGAATTTTTTGTTCACGATGTTGATTGTTTTCTTCTTCTTCACCTTCCATCTACAAACATAAAAATAAACTGTAATGAGTGTATATACATTGGTGAGAATAATTAAAATTGAAATATTAAATAATATATATCAATGTAAATCGAAAATAAATGGCATACCATAGCAAAAATTGAGTCATGAACTATACACATTCTTTCAAAACCATGTAGTATGCCATCTTTCAAGATTTCATCTGTTGGCACAATTCCATAATTGGTTTCCTGCAAGTTTTATACCCCATAACAAATCATATATTTAAAATGAAATATTTTTTTGTTTTATTAATTATAGACGAAGCTAAGTAAAACAATATTGATAGATGCTTACAAATTCCACAATTAATTTCCGATACGCCAACATATACTCACAACCCATATTTAATCCAATGTCAATCAATTCGTCTGATGGTTCTTCTTTGTATGTTAGCACCTGTTTGAAGACATTCAATGATGATTTTTGTAAAACAACTTAAAAAATACAAAAATGAAATCTAGTTAAGTTGTTATAAGGAAGTAACAATTACTCACAAACTTAGAGATCAACCATTTTCTTCCTTGTCATCTTGTTTTATGTGCTGAATGGGTTCCATTTTCTTTTCTTTTCTGCAAGAAAATTCTTGAAAATTAATATTTAATGCTAAATTGTTTATTTATTGTACCTAATGATCGAAAAATTCAATGATTACATATTACATTTGAAGCACGTTGTTGTTGAGATGGCTCCTCCTGCGATGCAATTTTGTCCATTTCTTTGATCATCTCCTTGTACACCTTTTGGGTATTCCTACGCTTGTATTTAAAGTATCAACTCGTTCATCTTTTGAGATTTTCATAATCTTCCTGAAAATGTAACATGACAATAAACTATTTAATTTTTATATTGATATGTGAAAATTAAATATAACAAAAGTGATATTTATAAATAATTCTAGACAAACATTTAAAGGAATATTATTTTCATTTTTCTACTTCTTTTTTATTGTTGTACATTTGCTATTAAAAATGCGACATGTCTCATTGACTAATTCTCATGGAAACTCTTCTTGTAGTTTAGATAAATTTGGTTCTTGGAATCATTTGATTGATTTTGTATTGTAAATGCAAAGAACATGATCCGGATTTGTGCGGGAGCATAACGGAATAAACACATAACCATAAATATAGAAATTCAGCGGAAATGACACTTCATTTCATTAATATCAAAGAACTGAAATTTGCTTACAGACAGAATGGAAATAAAACTAGCTAGGGCACTGGTAGCTATCTCTGAGAAGAGATGTGGCGGCTACAGGCCTCTGAACTGTGTTACAATGAGGCTCGAGGGCCTATTTATTGTTGAGAAACAATGTAGAATCTGAAACGTCCAAAAAACTAACCGTAGGAGATGAGGCGCCAAAACTGTGGGCGCCCGTTTGGGTAAATTGGTGGTTCAACTTCCCGGGGGCATAACTTTGGCACCCGATCTCCGTTTGACGCGCTGAATAGCTTGTTTGAAAGATCTATCCGAGGACTACAAATTTCGGCATGAATATCATTCTAAGATAGAATGATATTAGTTGAGACGCGATACTTAAAAAAACATCGTTTGAGCATTCAAAAAACGACCTCGGAAGTTCCGGAGACCGAAAAAGCTGCTAAAACTAATAAGTTATGCTGCAACTTGAAAACTGAAAGAACTGATGATGGGGGTTCAAATGAAATAGGTGGGTGGCCACCAATATCCACCTAGATCATTAAGCCCCCAAAACGGCTCCGAGAGTGGAGGACCCGAAAACCTGCTAAAAATAGTAAGTTGTGCTGAATATGAAAAGCTGCAAGAATTGATGGTGCTGGTCCAAATGGAATAGGTGGGTGGCCACCGATATCCACCTGGATCATTCCTCCCTCCTTAGGAAGCAATGGTCCCCATTGCGTTGATATCCTCCATGAGATGAGGCAAATTCTGTTGAACTGAGTATTAGATGTGTTGAAGATGTCATGGACCTGCGGGTGGACATGCTGGATGCGTTTAGTAAATTTGGTTTCTTTATTAGCCTCAGACAGTACATGTTTGGATTCTGTATGTGAAGTTGTAGGATGTATGGCAACATCAGGCGGTGGTGCATTGGGAGTCAGATCAATGGAGTGCTTGTCCTGACAGTGTAGAGGAACCTCTGGGAGTGAGGAGAAAATGTCCTCGTATTCCTCCATGAATTTGCCCATTTGCTGCAACCGTACAAGGGAGCCCTGTTTCGAGGTTGTGGCCCCAATATTCTTCTTTCCCTGTGAGCGAGTTGTAAGGAAAATGAATTTCCTCGTTTGGGAAACAATCTTACTGCATTATTTTGCAGTAGTCAAAGAGATGACAGGAGGCAGTACTACCTCTGGTATCCTGTACAAGTTATTTCCCAAAGTAATAATAACAGCACGAGGCCTAGACTCATACACAGCATGTTGCCTCCACAAGTATGGTTGGCCCAATAATACATCAGCTACATCAAGAGGAGCAACATCACATAATACCTCATCCGTGAGCGGCTTGATACTGTACGGAAGACGGCACTGCTGGCGGATGCGGAGATCTCTCCCTGGGTGGAGCCACCCGATGGTATACGGTTGTGGGTGTGCTATGGTCGGTAAGCCAAGCCACTTTATGACCTCTGCTGAAATGAGGTTCTTTTGGCTTCCACTATCGACGAGAAATTGCAGCGGAGAACCCTTTACCCACATTTGCGACTGGAAGAGGCGCTCCCCCTCCTCTGGATCCTCTGGACCCTCCTTCTGGATCTTGGTGGTGGCAACAATGGCATTGGGATTTGCATCAATGATCCACTTCCATTTGTCATTGCCTTTGTCTGGTTCTAACTCAGGATCAGAAAGGGCATTTGACTCGGGTGCCTTTAGTTTGGCCACCAAAGACTGTTTGGCCCGACACTCGTTTGTGCTGTGAGTGGGGTTGTTATGAAATTCACACCACTTCCCTGTGTCCTTCTTTGGATTTTTGGTTTTGTTTTGAGTTGCATTGCTTTGGCCTTGCCCCTTGTTCTTTGGTTTGGGGGCACCTTTCAGATTTGCAGATCCAAAGTCTCGCTTCTTCTGCTTAAATTTCTGCTCGATCTTGGCAGCATAGCGATATGCCGTGCCAAGAGATGTAATGTCGAGGAACTCCATTTCCTCCTAAATGTGTTTGTGTAGACAGCCGCGGTACTTGAGCACCAAATGTCTCTCTGAATCTTTAATACCCAACTTTGTGCGTAGGGTATGGAACAGATTCGTCAGTTCGTGCACATCTTAATCCTTTTGTTGCCGCAGCGTGGTCCATTGGATGTATTTGTCCTCATAGCTCCCCACGGGGTAATATTGTTCCTTGATGCCATCTCGGAACGAATTCCAAGTGGGTGTGGTCGAGAACAGAGAGGGTTCCCCTTCGCCCTCTTGCTCACGGTAGGTTTCCCACCAGTCTTTGACATGGGGGGAGGCTTTGAGGAGTGCAAAAATAATCTTTTCTCGGTCAGAGAAGTCATGGACCGAGAAATACCCTTCCAACAAATTTAACCATCTGTCTACAGCGTCTGCATCTATTTTTCCTTCAAATATAGGAATGTAAAAGTTTACCTGTACCTTGAAGGGAGTGGCGCCTCCAGAGTGGCTGTTGGATGCAGATGCGCCATATGTGGGCAGTCGTTGAAGGATTTGAGCAAAGTTATCCATCATCGCGTTCCTTTGTTTCTCGAGGGCCTCCTCGAGCATTATTTTGATAGGATCTCCTGCTCCCTCGTCTTTCTTTTCTTCTGCCATGGGAGGTCGTCGGGGTTTGCGAGGCTGATCTTGCAAGGGTTCAACCAGATCGAGCCCTAACTCCTTATACCCTGACCGCGTTGGGGACATGCAAAGAAAAACAAAAAAAGAGCAGACCCCTACGGTACGCGGTTAGGATTTATGCGGGAACACATTGGAATAAAAATATAACCATAAATATAGAGATGCGAGCGGAAACGACACTTCATTTCATTAATATCAAAAAGAAGCCCCGAAATTTGCTTACAGACAGGATGGAAATAAAACTAGCTAGGGCACTGGTAGCTATCTCTGAGAAGAGATGTGGCGGCTACAGGCCTCTGAACTGTGTTACAATGAGGCTCGAGGGCCTATTTATTGTTGAGAAACAATGTAGAATCCGAAACGTCCAAAAACCCTAACCGTAGGAGACGAGGCACCAAAACTGTGGGTGCCCGTTTGAGTAAATTGGTGGTTCAACTTCCCGGGGGCGTAACTTTGGCATCCGATCTCCGTTTGACACGCTCAATAGCTCGTTAGAAAGATCTATCCGAGGACTACAACTTTTGGCACGAATATCATTCCGAAACGGAATGATATTTGCTAGAGGTGCGATGCCCAAAAAACATCATTTAGGGCCTCAAAACGGCTCCGAGAGTGGAGGACCCAAAAAACTGCTAAAAATAGTAAGTTGTGCTGAATGTGAAAAGCTACAAGAATTGATAATGCTAGTCCGGATGGAATAGGTGGGTGGCCACCGATATCCACCTGGATCAGAACATCTATACATTTGTTCCACTAGATCCCTCAAACTTTTGTAAAAGTTTTCCCCCCTTTAGTTAAACTCCAGCACCACTCCAAATGAATAAGGAGCAATTCATTTTTATTTGCATGTTCTATTTTTTTTCTTTTCTTAGAAAAACATTCTTTTTCTGAGTTTTTGGTCCATGTAGAACATTAAACAGATGTGAATTAATATATTGTTTGACACATGTTATCTAATAATTTTAAGTATATTATTAATGAAAATTAGAAAAAGAAACTCATATTGGATCGATAGTATTTTTTTCATTCACCTAATTCATCATTTTGCAATTTTTCCGTCAAGATTTTACGCTCTTCTGTTCCTAGATAAAAAATAATCGTATCGAGCTTTGTCATTTTGTGGCTCTGAATTATATAGAGTAAACAATACATATTAGTTAAACTTAGATATAGTTCAAAAATAATATTTTTTGTAAAGAATTTACAAAGAACTTGTCTTTTTTTCTTTTCTTGATGTGTTATCAGTATTTTTGTTGCTTGATTTCTTGTCAGCCATTTATTTATCAATATGAAACCTGTATGATATCATTCATTAATATATTTTATAAATAAATTGTTAACTTTTCAGGTAAAAAAAAAAATCTCAAGAAACCGATGTGCCATTGATGGTATACTCACCGACTTCGGTGCGTAGTGGTCTTAAAAACGCACTGCCAAAATAGTATAACACAGCGTACAGTGCTCTGTGTCAACAAGAAGCACTGGTGCGTTACATGTTAACCACCATACTGATTTACATAGACAAAATATTAAAAATCGTCTAGTGTTAGTTTTTGTAGCATAAATGCCACACGCAAACAAGGGTCCACCATACGGTGCTCTTTGTGAAATAGGAGACGAGGTGCGGTGCCTTATATGTTACATGGTGCACCGATTAACACAATATTTTTTTTTTTTCGAAATAGCATGAGCACGGTGCGCCATAATGAAATAGCACATCGGTGCCATATTTTACATATGGTGGACTGATTAAAAAAATTCATTTTTTAAAATTTTTTATCACATAGTACTTCTGCGGTGCGCTGGGATAATCCAACGCATCGGTGTGCTAGATTACGCCTGGCACATCGATAAAAAAATTCTATTTTTTTTTTTTTTTAAATTCATGCAAGGCCCGACATGGATTGAGATCCGACTGTGCAATTCGTCCCGTGGGTTGGATGTCTTAGGCCTATATATAGTAGTATAAACCCTATAAATCTAAAATGAAAAGCCCTAATTCTAAAATCACAGAAGCAAGGAGAAGTAAGGGTAGAAACAAAAATAATTTAGGGTTTAGGTCAAAAATGGATTTTTTGTTTTTTATTTTTTGTTTCTGAAAATGAAAAAGAAATTGAATTTTTTTTCTTATTGCGTAAAAAATACTGCAGAAAAAGTAAAAATAAAATAAAATTTAATCACGAGATCATTTGAAATTCTATGCTACAAGGTTTGAATCACCCGAGGTTTGGAAATTTAATTGTCTGAATACTTCTGTTCGAACGTATTCACTGCTCCACAATGCTCTCGTGCTCTATTGCTCCAGGTATGTCTCCTGCAAATCTCTGGCTGATTTTTTTTGTAAAAATAGTGAAATAATGAAAAGTGTTTAGTATTTAAAGAATTGTTTTATGAAATTAGATTTTTGAAAATATTTTGACGCCCATTTTTCAATTTACCGTTTTTTTTCACTTAAAGAAAATAAAGTTTTTCTTTTTTTTATTTGTGGTTATTCGTTGCCGATGTGTCACTTAATATCACCGCACCAGTGTGTCTGTTTATAGCACGACACTGGTGCGCAGTAACGAAAATGCACCGGTGCGGTGATCTGTACATTAGCACCAATAACAAGAAGTCCATTTTGAAGGCATTGAAATTACTTTTAGGTGTGTGCACCAAAATTTATTGTTACTTTTGCTCAAATGCAGGGAGAAAATATCATAATTATATCGAATGGAAAATTTTTCAAAATCCAGCTCGTTCCATAATATTTCTCAAAGTCCATTGTGGAGTTCTCCCCATCCATCTTGAGACATAATATTTACTTCATATTTTATTTATATTTTCATTATCTAATTGAATTTATGTTTTTTATCCATGTCAATCATGTACAACTAAATTAAATTTATAATGTATACAAATTTGCAGGTTCATGCATATTCATAATTGAGTTCAGATGCACAAAATATTCAAAGAGCTCCAAAACGTCAGAAGCTATTATCAAGATCAGCATACCGCAAGATGCATTTGGTAGATGAAAACGGACAACCGCTTCACCCTGCCAATTGTAACAATATTGCATCTTCTAGCCACAATCATGGGACACTGATAGTAATATTTATAATTGTTTGGTATATTGATTAATGTAATTATTTCAATGTCAAACCAATTAATCATGTAATATTGTCAACGTGGTTACTAATTTATATCATATATTCTGTACTAATCATGTTCAAATATTTTTTTTTAAATTATTAGGATTCTAGTGATGTTGAGTGACCTACCTACCATCTTCCGTTGCACCCCACGACAATGTCAAATTGAGAGAATACTGAATTAAGAGAAAAAATCAGAGAGGAACGATACCTATAATGGTTGAATCAACTACCAATTCAATTCCCGCTACATCCAGATAAACCAATTAGGAATGAATACACCAATAGTAGTTCTTCACAAGATGGAAATGGAGGCAATCAAATAGAGGTTGGTATGGATGATTAATTAAGGGATACGACTACCATAGAAACAATGTTGGTAGATGCATTCCAAAACGATGTTCAGCTAGGGGATAATGCTCATATTGCTGACACCTTTTTCGAAAGCCCTAATTTTTCTTCCACCACCCCTCTCTTTGGACCTGGAGGTCAGTCAAAGTCTACCCAGTTGGGGAAAATGATGTTACTGTACAACTTGAAAGAAGTTTGGCTTGTCGAATGCATGTTTCTTAGAAATTTTGAGGTAAGTTACCATAAAGTCCTCCCTTATATAAATTTGAGAAATATAATCAGTACAGTACAATGAACATTACAAATGGTAAATTTTATGAACGTTAATAATTATATCGGCATTATTGTACATTTATTAATATATTTTCCATGATCACCAACTATAGGTTATTCAAAGATAAGGTTCTTCCAAGTGATAATGTCTTGTTCGGTAGCTGTGAGGAGGCAAATAAATTGTTGAAAATGTTGGGTGTTGAGTACATATCATATCATGCATGTCCAAATGATTGTATTATATATAGAGAAGAATATGAAGACAAAGAGATATGTCCTAAATGTGGGCATGACAGGTATGATATAAATAAAAAAAGAAGGGTAAATCACATACTGGTCCTCCTTTTAAGATATTGAGGCACATGCCTATAATCCCAAATGGGGAGCCTATGTTTGATGATCCAAAATTCTTCGACACCTATGTTGAGAAATTTCCCATTGGGATGAAAAGGAAATATATCTTTTATAACCTCCCATACTGGGAGCATTTTAATATTACCCACTTATTAGATCCCATGCATATATTTAAAAATGTTTCATATTCTTTATGGAGGAACATACAATCGAAACAAAGTGACACATTGGCTATTAGGAAAGGTCTTATTACTTCAAAAACTAAAAATAAACATTGGCCAAGATGATTAGAAAGTACAAGATAAAAGGCAGGCATTGGTCCTTCTAATTCATGGTATTTCAAAGAAGGTATGTCCCATGGACTTAAAAAAAAAAAGATCTTTCTTTGGCAAAGGAAGTCGTAATGGGTGTGAGGGTGCCATCTTCATACGGGTCTTCACTACGACACTGCTTCACCATGGATGATCATTTGTCGTCGTTGAAATCGCATAACCATTTGAATCTTCTAAGAGTATGTATAATGTCAAAAGCATGATTTTATTATTCGTTATATTAATAAAATTTATCCCATACAAGGATCATAAAACATAACTAATTTTGTATATTATTTCACGTGTTTATAAATTTGCAGTGTCATTATCTTTTTTTCGTACATGGGTGTGTGAAACATGAATTCCCACAAGACCTAGGATGTGCCATATCTAAATTATCTGCATTTGTGCATTGGATCACGTCAAAGGAGACTCATGTGGCTAACATTCCATGGTGGCATCAAGAGATAGTTGAGATTGTTTGTATGTTTGAAAAGGAACTGTCGATGAGTTTCATGTACTTGCATATTCATCTTCTAATCCACCTAGTAGATGAGTTTGATATAGTTGGGGTGTTTTCTTGTCGTTGGATGTTCTTCTTAAAGAGGTACATGAAGAAATTGAAAGGTTTTTTTCAACAAAGGGCAAAACCCGAGGGGTCTATGGTAGAGGGGTACATATCGTATGAGTCTTTCTATTATGCTAGTGAGTACATCAAGCAGATCGACAACAGAACAGGTGCGGAGATTTGGGACAATGAAAGGGATGAAGACAAAAGAGAAGTGGAGTTTCTCCAAATGAGTGGAAAAAAGCACATGATAAAGAGTAAGCAACTTATAATTTTTCAAATTTACACAAAGTAAATATTAATGTTGAACTTCGATATAATGTATATTTTGATCTCTATGTACTATATAATTTCGGTTTGATTTCATCAATGAATGCATAAATTGAAGCAATCAATAAATTCGTTCTTTATAATTCTGAAGCGACACAACCGTGGGTCGCATTGTAAGAACAAAAGAGGATGAAATGGGATAGTGACAGGAAATAATTTAGACGAATTAATGGTAGAAGTGTGCCTTATCCTGATCATTTAAGAGAAAATATGCCAAAAATATGCCCCAATAGTTGGGCTGCTGACCAAGTTAGAGAGAAATACGGTGCAACTGGTTGTTACCCGCATGCTGAAAAGGATGCGCTAAATGTAGGGATTGGGTGCAACAACTCGGTAATAATATATTTAATTTATATGTACATTTGAAACTTATAAGACATCTATATTTCATATTTTAACTGTTGGGTTATTATAAGACACATGACACTATAATTTTCTTAACTTTTTTATAATAGGTGCATTTGTTCCCATCTATGTGGGCATATGGACACCATTTTCGCACAGAAAATGACGATGCTGGAAGCATCACACAAGACTATGGAGTGGAAGTTGAGTTAGATCAATCTAGTCAATCTAGCCACCATGATGAAAACCTAGTACAAGGGACGTTAGGCTACGTCGAAAAGATATAATAGATAATTGAAGTGGATTTCTCTTCTTTCCAATGTGTTATTTTTAGGTGCAAGTGGTGGGACACCTTTGATCGAAATAATGTAAATGAAGATCGTGATAATAGGCTGATATGTATCAAATCTATAAAGATGTGGGATGAAGCTAAGGAGCCCTATGTTTTCCCCAAAATTTGCAACCAAGTGTTTTTCGATCCAGATGTGTTGGATAGGGATTGGTGGTTCGTATTGAGACATGACCCTAGATCAAAACATATTTTTGAGAACAATAGTGTTATCATGCCGTGCAAGCTAGAAGATAATGAGTGTGATCATGAGAACCGAGAGTGATATGGTACATGTGTTATTTCATCATCAATATTTATACTTTTTAAGATGGGTTTTTCGAAACATTATGGGTGAAAATGTGAAGTTAGGTTACACTTTTTGCCCTCTTTTGAGAAAAAAATTTCATTTTTTTTCAGTTCTTCAACTTCTGCAAACTATAACAATTTTTCTGTTTAGAATTTCATTTTGCGATAAAAAAAAAGTTGTCAAAAATTTTGTTAGCTTTTTATTACTTATTTTTTGAAATTTTTTTATGCAGATTTAATATGTCAACTTAGTGTTTCTTTGAGTGTGTATTTCTTAACAGTCATAGGATTCATAAGAAGTCATGTTAATACGCAATGTTGTATTGATTGAAAATTTGTGTTTTTGAGAAAACAAAATGTGTTACAACAATCTAGACAGAGTCTAATTTGGTTTCGTCATATTTACAAAGCCAATGGATGCATATCATAATTACTAGAATTTTTTGAACTGGTCCAATATGAAAAAACTGCATATTTTGGATATGTTTCGTAACGCAACAAATTTCTTAACATATAAGTTATAAACTAAAAATATAAAAGCTATCCATTAGAGACGACGGACCAATGTAATGCCCCATAATTTTTTCAATTTTTTTTACAATGTATTTTGGGAGATACAGAGTTTTTATTTCACTAAATCGCAATGACCCTCAGAAATTGTTTGCACCCATTTTATTAGAAAATTAATTAAAATTAGTAAATGTTTATGAAATTCCATAAAAGTTATATTTCCTGAAAGTAGATTCAATTATGAAAATTCTTGTCTTGGTTCTGGCAGTTAATTCAGAATGTTTCATGGAGTTTAATCAGTCCAAAGTTGCATAAACGTCAAGCTGCGTGACTGGTGACGCGCTAGTTCGGCCAAAATTTGATTAAAAGTTTGGCCAAACTATTTTTTGCACCGATAGCCCATTAAATCTAACGACTTAATAGTTCAGATGAAATTTTAATAAAATTTCGGCCGAACTGTAATCTAATTTTACGTCGGCCGGAAAATTTCGCAGCGCCCCTCCTAAAACACATTTCGCGGCAATATAAATTGCCGTGAAATCATTCATAATTTTCGCACATTTCGCACATTTGATCTGATTTTATAAAGGTCTTGGTTTGGGTTTGAAGACGTTTCTTTGAGGTTTGAGTTTAAGGGCATTTCTTGGAGGCGGACCAATTTTGCAAAGAATTGTTTTGGGTTTAAGAATATTTCTTTGAGACGGTTTGATTTTTGAAAAATTGTTTTGGGTTTAAAGAATTTTCTTGGACATACATTCAAAGGAAATTTCTTGGAGGTATGTGATACATTTTTTTGGATGTTTTTTTTTTCATTTTTTTTGAAAGTATAGATTTGTGTTTAATTTTGAATTCTTGGAGATGGTCTGATTTTGCAAATAATTGTTTTGGGTTTAAGGAATTTTCTTGGACGTACATTCAAAGGACATTTCTTGGAGGTATGTAATACATTTTTTTGGGTGTTTTTTGTGCTTCATTTTTTTTGAAAGTATGGAGTTGGGTTTAATTTCGAAAAGACATTTTTTGAAAGTATTTTTTAAACTGCCTTTTTTTTTTAAATTCGAGGCATTTTTTGAAGTGACCTTTTTTAAGAGTACGTGTTTTGAGTTGAAGTAAAAATTTTGAGCTTCGTTTCATTTTTTAAGACATTTTTTTCTCGAATTTTTTAAAGTAAGTGTTTTGGATTGGAGTATGTATTTTTTGCAAAAAAATTAAAATGATTTTTTTTTTTAAATTAAATCTTTTGTGATGCTTTTTCTAATTGAGTTATTGTCTAATTTTTTGAAGGAAATTTTTTGAACTTCATACTCTATTATCATGGGAAATCGAAGGACTTGTGCGAGAAAATATGATCGAAAAAGAGACCCTGAGGAACATAGAGAAGAGACGAGACAATCTCACAAAATAAAGATAGAAGCCCTCTCAAACATTGAAGGGGAAAATCAACCTCAAGCAGAAATTGAAGCAGGTATGTAAATGTAAATATTATGATCTATTGATATATTTAAAATTTTCCTAGTGTAAAATGTGAAGCTTAATTTTTATTTGATGAACTAATTTGAATTTAAATATATTTTTTTAATGTAAAGAGATAGAGATATTCCTCAAAACATTGATGATGAGATACAAAATTTTGAAAGAGAAAGTGAAAGAGGGATTGAACCAATGATTGAAGATGGTGAAAATATTGAAAGAAATTCAAATGAAGAAATTGAATCACAAGGTATATATATATATTGAACACATGCACGTATGATTGAAATTATACATATATTTATTAATTTAGCTATTTTTTGTTCATATGTAAGCTTATTATGTACTATTTTTTCGAATATGTACAGATGAAATTAGTGTCGATGATGAGATGTTAGAAAATGTTGACACTCACACATATGGAGATAAAAAACCTGACCATGTTATACGATATCGTGTTAAATTCATTTATTAAAATTATTTCTTAAATGAGCGGGTGATAGTTCAAGATCAAATGTTGAAAGGTTTCCTATCATTAAGGAAATTAAAAGAAGCTACGACACTACTGGGTATTCGAAAATCAACCAAAGATAAAAAAAATGAAGGAATATGTGATACAAAATTTAAGTAGTGCTATAAATTCAATTAAGAGATCTAGAGAGAAAGATGTTTCAATTGTACGTAGAGGAATACATATGGCAATGGTTTCATCAAGTACTAAAGAGAATCGTTTGGTAACATCTATGGCATGAGCATTAGGAACCTCGCGAAAAACTTTGCACAAACATCGAAAATTTCGGCTGCAAGTAGATGTAAATGATGAACTCGCTTGTTGGAGAGCTATTTGTAGGCAACCATACAAATATAGACTTGGAGAAAATGTTAAAAAAATAATATATGAATATTGGAAGAACAATTTGCGTGCTTTTCCAACTGCAAGGCATGTGATGCGAAGAAGAATAGCACGAAATCAATATGAAGAACATGAAAAATATTTCTTGGAAACCACTCATATAGAGTTATTCAACAAGTTCAAAGAAGAGAATCGTTAAATTCATGTTTCAATTAGTTCTTTTGTTCAACAAAAACCATGGTATGTAAAACCTATCACCGTATGTGACACTTGTTGTTGTCGTTATCATGTGGAATTTGAGTTATATTATGACACATTCCTTGATTTTGGTAGAACATTATGGAAGGATTCACCTCCTCCTTCCACTATTCGTGAATTCATATCTCAAATTCTATGTGAAAGAGAAAGCGATGAACTATTTTACAAAAAAAAATGTGTTGGTGGTAAAAAAATGCGATGATTGTGGAAATTTGACTAAATTTCAAAAAAAATATCGTATTGATATAAATGATCAATCATTTTCCAACATGAAAGTGAAATGGAAGAGATATGAATATATCAATACATCGATTCAAGGTGCAAATAGTGTTAAAAGAATTGAATTACTAGAAGACGAAATTTTTCTGATAGACTTTTTGAGAAAGTTTGAGGCAGAAATTTACAAATACACCAAGCATTCCCATAGAGCTCGATGGCAAGAATTGCAATTCAAAAAATCTCGTGAAGTTTTTCCACCAGGGACCATTTTGTCAGTGATTGATTTTGCAGAAAACTACACATTTGTTCCACAAAAAGAAATTCGGAGTGAATACTATCATTCTGACCAAGTCTCCATGCTCGTCCATATTCTATATAGACATGCTGAACAAAATGTCGATCATATAGAAAGCACGAGTGAAAATCGGCATATCATTAAAGAATATCACTTTTATATCAGTGACGATCGTACACATGATACATGTTTTGTACAACATTGTTTTGGAAGAATTTATGATTCATTGAAAAATCGTGGAATAACATTCAATGAACATTGGATATGGTTAGACGGATGTGCAGGTCAATTCAAATCTGCATGATCATTCTTTTGGTTGTGTTGTCTTCATAAGAAAACTTGCATTAAACATTGTTGGAATTTCTTTGAGACTGGCCATGGAAAAGGAGAACATGACGGTGCAGGAGCATGCATAAAACGAGCACTTCAAAGATATCAAATGAACCCCTCTGCAAGCCGACTTGCGAACGCTAAAGAAGTTGTTCAATGGTGCATCACTTCTCTAAGCCAAGAGACTAACCCATCAAGGGAAGTGCGAAGGTACAAATTCAATTTAATTTTTATTGGAAATCTAATTTTAAACATTGTGTATGTATTTATCATGTAATGATTATCTTTGATTGTATTTTGATATCATATTTATAAATTCTTCTTTTCATTATCCATATAAAGGTTTTTCTGGCATATTGGGATCGAAGACGTAGATAGGTCAATTGGAAATGATGTTGAAACAATAGAAGGGTCTCGAAAATTGCATTCAATTAAAACAAAGTCATCCAGAAATGTGTTTGCATTGGATAAAAGAAAATATTCTTGTTTTAGTGATGTTTGCATAGACAACACAAAATCCAATGACATTTGTGAAAACAACATGTATGTAAAAGATTGGAAACATACAGAGCTAAATACAAAGGGAAAAATGTATGTTGCAATGTTTAAAGAAATGCAATCAGAGGAAACTACAATATCATCCGATGGTGATCGAGTTTATGATCTTGTTAGAGAAGGTAACATTTGAATTTCTTTCTAATGATTTAAAGATCTAGAAATAAATTTAAATATGTATAATTTTGTTTAAAAGTTTGTTTTATTGTGCAGGAGATGTTTTTGTTGTAATTGCACCTATTGACAATGATGAAAATGTTAAGTATTATTTGATGCGTTGCACTGAACGAAAAATGAAATTATTAGAAAACTATAATGATCACGGATTTCAATATGACAGAGGATCTATTATACTGAAAGGTTATTTTTTTCAAACAAACTAATCAATGTGGGGACTTTGTTTACTTTGAAGACTATGAACCTGATTCCATAAGTTGTCAATATAGTCACTTGGTGTGTGCGGCATGCATAAAGTTGATAGAGGTTCAATCAAAGAGAAAAACGAAAATCAAGAAATGGAAAATGTCAAAATCCGATCATGAACGGATTATTGAAGATGGAATTCCATTGGAACTTTTTTGATTGAATTGCCCAAAAATTTATTCTCTTTGGATTAAATATGTTTTAGAACTTCTAATACACTTGAAACTAAAAATTGAGTTTCTTATGTTATTTGTGCAAGTGTTTGCACATGTACAAATTTTTTTGGTACATGTGCACATGCTCTAGTATCCACTGAAAGTATCAAGGATATATACATGTGCATTGATGAAAAATGTTACATGTATCAAGGATATATATATATATATATATATATATATATATATATATATATATATGTTCTAGAATGCAATTAATTGTTCAAGTAGTTTTACCATGTGCATTGATGAAAAATGATTCACGTGTACTCAATATATATGTTCTAGAATGCAATTAAGTGGAACTAGTTTTTCTTATGTGCATTGATGAAAAACTAGTTGGATTTTCTGGTAAAAAGTATCCACAATGTAAATAAATCATCCGCAGTATAGTTTTTTACAAAGATTCCTTTCGGACAAAAGACTCGGAGCACTTCTCCGACTCTTGGTGGGATCTGACCCACATCTCTATTCCTGATTGAAAATCTAGTACAAAATTTGTTTGTCCAATGGTCAGATATGTTCAATGTGCATTGATGAAAAATTTTACTTACATATTGGATATATATAAATTCTAGAATGAAATTAATTGTTCAAGTAGTTTTACTATGTGCATTGATGAAAAATGATTTAAAAGTACTCAATATATATGTTCTAGAATGCAATTTTAACTAAAAGTAGTTTTTCTATGTGCATTGATGAAAAATCGTATTTGATATATACACGAACTTAATGTGCCCAATTTTTCTTGTGAGCTTTTCTGGTAAAAAGTATCTGTGTAATGTAAATAAATCATCCGCAGTATAGTTTTGTACGAAGATTCCTTTCAGACAAGAGACTCAGAGCACTTCTCCGACTTTTGGTGGGATTTGACCCACATCTTTATTCTTGATTGAAAATCTAGTGCAAAATTTGTCTGTCCAATGGTCGGATATATGTTATGTGTTCTAGAATGAAATTAACTGAATGTCATCAATTTACCAAATTATAAATCAACAAGGCTACCTATTTGAGTGCATTAATGACATTGACCCAAATTCAAAAAACATATATATGTACTAGACTTATATTTCCAATCAAAATTAAAGGGATAATTTGTACATATGTCTACTTCTTTAAACTCCTTTTTCAATTAGAGCTCAATTGATACATGGTTTTTGCATTGAAAAACTATGTTCTTCCTATTGGAAATTTTTTCATTCAAACAAGACTACATGTAGAGATCAAAAGCAATCTTAAGATTCCAAATGTACTTCAACCATCCAAAAGGGATTTGTGCAACATTACTTCACATGCCATGCCAATTATAGGGAACAACTATCCAATAGAAACATTTAACATTATATATCACATGTGCCAAATGTAGATTGAAACCATCCAAAACTTTTAAGTTCTAAAAACTTTTGGATAATATATCGTGCAACATTAAACATTAAATATCACATGCGTAATGTAGATTGAAACCATTCAAAACTTGAGTTTTAAAAACTTTTTGATTATATATATCGTGCAACGTTACTTCACATGCCATGCCAATTATAGTTCAACTAGATCCAATAGAAACATTTAACATCATATACCACATGTGCCAAATGTCAATTGAAACCATCCAAAACTTAAGTTTTAAAAACCTTTTGATTATATATCATGCAACATTAAAACATTAAACATTAAAAACATTAAAAATCATATGCGAAATGTAGATTGAAACCATCCAAAACTTGAGTTTTAAAAACTTCACATGCCATGCCAATTATAATTCAACTATCCAATAAAAACATTTAACATTATATCACATGCCAAATGTAGATTGAAACCATCCAAAATTTTAACTTTTAATTTAACAAAAAATTATAGATCATAACATTACTTCACATGCCAAATGTACTCCAAGCATCCAAAACTTAAATTTAAAAAACAAAACAAATTATAACACATGTCATTACATAACATGCCAAATGTAGTTCAGATGACAACATTAATTTATAGATGACAACATTACTTCACATTCACATGCCAAAAGTACTAAAACCATCCAAAAATTAACTTTTTTAAACATAACAAATTATATTAACAATGTAATAAAATATGTCCAAAAATTGTAGATCTCACAAGTATCAAACTGTATCAAGTTTAACAAATTTTAAGACCATCTAAATCTTAAAATCAAATCTACAAATCATATCCATCAAATAGAGACGGATCTAGCGTCTTTCCTATCAGGGTCTCAATCCGCGCACTATCATGTGAAGCATCATGGGAAACCTACATACACAATGCACATGTACTTGAACATTAAAATTTTATGTTTTAAAAATGAGTGAGAATATATATATCTAGAACTTCATGTAAAAAACAAAATATAACAAAAAAATCATGCAATACCTCATGAGGTTCCCTCTCCATTTGATGAACAAGTTCTCCCATAGGAACATCTGCAGCGGTAAACTGTACAATATACATGTACAATTATATATATATATATATATATATTAAAAAATTTCAAATGAAAATGCACGTGTACATATATAAACTTATTTTCAATAATATTAAAAAAAGGAACTAAAGACAACTTGTTCAAATGTTGTGGATGTTCCTATCTCCGTTGCTAGAGTCCGCGGATTAAAGAAATCTTCTATAGGAACCTAAATTCAAAAATTTTTAAATAACTCAAAATATAGATCTCTCTCTCTCTCTCTCTCTATATATATATATATATATATATATATCTCAATTTTTAATGGAACTTTTTGAGGTAGAATATATATATATAAAACTTTTAAACATAAATTTTAAACTTGTGAAAAATTGTCCATACTTGTGGCTCATCTCCCAAGGAAGTAGAAGGTACATCTCCCAAGGAAGAAGAAGGTACCACCATCCCAAAAACATCGGACGGAATCGGTATCTGTTAAAACATTTTATCAAATTATATATACATACATGTACATGTGTGCACAATTATTTATTTTAAAATCACTTAAAAAACACTAAAATTTGCCAACATATCTTGATGGTCAGACCCATCTCCATTGTTTGAACCAGAGGTCCCGAACGTGATATTAACATTTTCGTCATGCATCATGTGTGAGAACTACAAATGGTGTTTTAACATATAATCATACATTTTTGTTATATTAATGTACATACAAATAAATGTATACATGTACATACACATGTATTTATTACAAATTGTACACATGTATATGTATGTTAAAATAATTTCAAACCCTAGGGTCATTAACACATACTGTTTTGGTGCCCTCTTCCTCATGAAGAATTAGGTCTTGAAAACCATTGCGACAATTTTTTGCATATATTCAGAGATCTTCAACATTCATGTTTTCAATCTCTTCATCTGTACAATACACAAAATTGGCACGTGCATTTTCACGTGCTCTTTGTCTATTTAAACAAACATCGAATCCACCCAATCCGCTGTAAACAATGTCGATCATAACATTCCTTGCTTCTCGACTTATTTGAGAAGTTGCATCCATATATGACCACAGATTTTTGACTCGAAAAGGTCGACTCACCAATGGCGGCTCAGGGCAAGGCAAATCCACATCTCGCTTAGCGCCCTTACGGTCATATAATCGACCTTTCCTTGGGCCAAAAAATTCTGACGGAAGGTCATTGTAGTTGGGTTTCATACCCAAAAAAAATTCTGCGTAAAACATTTGTGCAAAATAAATAGGAACCTCGTCGTTCCATGGGAGCCTTACATAGGCTGCAAGGTGCCTATCATACAAATAGCGAGCTATTTATGGGTGCTTGAAATATTGCACTTTCAACATTTTTCATTTTGGCCCTTCCTTGAAATTAAACATTGACTTGGCCACATCTTTTGTAACTTTTTGTTTTACATCCTCCCATTTATCTGGACCCATTACTGTTTCCTTTCTCTTTCTCATCACTTCTACAAATGTATCAGTTGTTGGCCCAAGATTTTTTTACACATTTACAGTTTCGCCCAATGAATGTGTAACTATTTCAAGGCTTTGTCGACTCTCAGTAGATAGAGTAAAAGCCACGAGATCTCTCTGCAATTTTGTATGAAGTTTTTCATACCTTTGTAAGGTGTATTGCGCCATGTTTTTTTCCCATGGTATATCAGTAATGTCGGTTGGATAAGTTGTGTTGGGTAGACAACCTTGTTCTTGAACGTAGCAGTCTGCCTTGTGTCTATTTTGACCACTAGTTGGAACATTTTTGGCCTCTGCATCAATATATATATAAAATTTCGTATATTAGAAAAAACACATGTAAAAAAATTGGTACAAATTTAATGAAAAAAATATTGAAATTGATGGCAACCTTGACATTGTTGGTTAGCATCTTCTCCAACATGACCTTGCTGAGAACCAGACCCAGAACGACCCTGCTGAGAACCAGACCCAAAATGACCCTGCTGAGAACTAGCAGCCGTTGATTGGCCTTCAGGGGAATAAATATCACCCCCTTCACGCAACCTGCTACCACTCATTGATGGCCCTCTAAGTGGATTTGAACCACCACCAACCTCTCAAGACGAGAGAGAAGCTTCATAAACAAATAAGAATTTATAATAAATTGAAAATACATTCATGTGTACATATAAATACATATACATATTTATTGATTAAATTGCGTGAACCATACCATGACTGGGTGAACCATGGGCACGCTCCATGGATGGAGTAGAAACCCTTCTCCTCTTACCTCCTAAAAATTAAAAAATGAAACTTATTAACAACTAATTTAACTCACAAAGTTAATAAAAAATAAATTCCATATGTACACACATGTATGGATATTTAAGATTATATGTAAATACCGTGAACATCCCCCGATCCCTGAACCCCCATATGGGATTCAGTTGATCTTCATCGTTCATTCTCCATGATATATATATCTATTGGTGGACATTTACACAAAATAGATTTCAGAAAATCAATTTGTAATTTAGTGTACACAAATTTAGTAGAACACAACTTTCAAAGCAATAGTTGATGTGTGAAAATCAATTTAAGCAATTTTTTTTTTATAAAAATGATAAGTTCACCAAATTGCGCTTTACATGGTGGGAGCACACTTGGTATAAAATTGAAAAAAACACATGGTCATTAAAAAAGAAGCATGAAACTCCATTTAAACAAAAATTTCTTGAAGTCTCCGCATTTTAATTTTATAAAAACGTGAAGTTCACTTGTTGCAAATGTGAAGTTCACCAAGTTGCGCTTTACATGGTGTGGTGGGAGCACACTTGGTATATAATTGAAAAAAACACATGGTCATTAAAAAAGACGCATTTATAAGTACACAACACAAACATATCCAAGATATGTTACAATGTACATCAATAAATTTTGAAGGGGAGCGTCTCAACACTAATTCATTTTTGAGAGATGAATCTTGAATTTTTGAAGAAGAGCATCTCAAAACCAATTCATCTTTGAGAGATGAATCTTGCATTGGCATTGCTCTGTATAATTCTAATTCATATTTGATAGATGAATCATGAATTGGAATTTCCCCACGCAATAGATCAGTAGACATCTTATTCACATTTGTACAATGCCTTATACTTAAAAATTGAAATTGGCTAACAATATTGTTTGCTATTCCATGCAGTTCTTTTAGCCTCTCCTTTTTAACTTGGCACACACCATTCATCTGGTTGCACACAAGTTCAGAATTGGTGAAAAATACAATTCCATTTGATCCATACTTCATCGTTGTTCCCAAGCCTTCTATCAATCCAATATAATATGCTTCGCTGTTTGTTGTTCTTCCCGGTATATTCATTTTCCTTTGGACAACTTTGCTAGTCGTAATATTGGAAAGCACATATGTAATCACTACTTTCCCTAGATTGGGATAGCAAGAAACTTCTATGTATAATTTCCATTTTTCAACCATATTTAATGGTTTTCTTATCCCTAAAAAAAAAAAATTCAATAAAAACATATATATATATATATATTAAATCGACATTTATTGCAAATGCATGAGAAAAATGACACAAGATCATGAGGTAAATGACATGTGCATTGTTTATCTTAAAGTTTGACTTAAAAAGTTTATGGTAGAGTTCACATCTAAAATTAATGGGAGGAAGCCTTTAGTTTGTGGGAGAAATGACACATGTACACAGTTTACCTTAAAGTGGTTGTGTTTTATGGATATTAGAGGAAGCCTTTAGTTTGTGGGAGAAGTGACACATGTACATAGTTTACGTTAAAGTTGTTGTGTTTTATGGATATTAAAATGAAGAACTTCTATTTATATCCATTCTAGAGATTGACTGTAGGGGCATTTACTAGATATGTCACCTTTCATAAAAGATGAGATCCAAAGGCTACCTGGCCCTTTACAGACTCTACCTATAGAACTTGTAGAAGTAAACACTAGAGGCATTAACAATATCAAAGAACATTTTCATGCTCAGACATGGGAATGTGTCTCTTTCCCTACGCAGAAAACTAGTTCAAGGTAGTTAATCTTCATAGACATGTCATCAAGCAGGTAAATGTGATCATTCCCAACTTACTTTTCATGAAATTAGGCTTGAAATCCTCTACAACCTGGTGGATGGAGTTGAATTAGAACTAGGTCAAGGCCTTTACAAAATACAAGCTAGTGAATAACACTTACTAGGTTATGCCAACAAATAAAGTGGGAGTTCAATGTTTTCTCCTTGAGGTTATCCAATTGGGTGTGTAATACCAACTTCACCCATTTCCTAACAGGTTTCTCTCTTAGGTTACAAAGTGTCTTAGGTCATTAACTTCCATAGACCTCAATAGATTATTAGAGCTGGAATTCTATTTCTTGTGTGTAAGAGAAGAAACAATTCTTGTTTAGATTTTAAAATGGCTAAGATGGTCAAATTTTTATTTGGGAAAACAAATAAACTACATATGCAAGACTTCAATATTTAGATGCAAATTTTTTTCCAAATGCAAAAGTTAGTAGGATGTGCAATATCTATGCCAATTGCAAGAATATTTAGGGGATCTCTTTACACTATGAGCAGGAAACAATTCATTGGTTCTCATACTCCCTCTGCTTTCTCTATGGAATCACAAAATTCTAGTAGAAGGCCAAGCCATGAATCTAATTTTGTTGATTGCTAAAGGCGAGAATCACCATAGCTAGTCCATGTAGTCCTCCACCACTACCCTAGATTGATAAGTTGTTAACAATTTTCCTCATTATTTCAAAGAATAAGAAGCCAAACAAATATTTTTATCATGTTAATGGTGTTTGAATTTACATTATCACAATTTTTTTGGGAAATAATAATGGTTGTGGTCCATTCCTAATGAAAAATAAGGTACCCCTTTAATTGCAGGTTTCATCATGATAGTTAGTGAATTGTTTGGAAATCTATGAACACTGCTTTTGTGCCTTTATGGAAAGAATTTTGGTTTTTCCCCCTCTTATTTCAAGCAGATTTAAAGAAATGTTGCTTCTAAAATTGATGTCCATGTGTCAATTTTGATAGGTTTTATTTTGTTGGGCAACTTTTTATAGATACAAGGGATTTTCACATGACTTTTTTCAATCATTGAGACTTCTCAGCTGGGAACCATTTTGTGTGACATTACTGACATGTAATATATTTTATTGATAGTTAATATATTGCATTTATATTGGGGGTTCTAGAAAAGGTATGCAGTAAAAATAGGGGACACCTATTAGGGTTTTTATTATTGGAAAGATGTATTGGGAATGGGGTTCAATAGAAATCTTTTGGAAAAATGTTTGGTGTGGATATGTGACTGTATTGATTTCCTATGGGATAATATTACCAATTTGAATTCCATCTAAATCTGAAAGCATCTATTTACAATGGTAAATGAGGATGAACCCTCTCAAAATTATGCGATTTAGTGGAATATTTCGTACATGAACCTACTCAATTGCATCTAGAGGTGCATGAAATTGCTAAATCACAATTTTTCTTTTGGCTCTAAAAATAGTGACCCAAAATACTAATAAGACTTGTGTTGTGATTCTATCATTGAAGAAAACACCCAAAATTCAAGCACTACATTAGAAGTGGGAGGTTGCAGATGTGTCCATAAAACAACTCAGTGCATTACACAAGTTCATGACAAACATAGCAGGATGGTGCAACTGTGGTCAATCAAATGGTTCTTAATGATATATTTTCCTTTCTTCATTGATACAATTGTCATTAATACACGTTTACATTTTTATTCTTATAATATTCACTACCAATGTATGCTTTTTGTGGCATTATATATTGGATCAGATAATATTTCAACTCCTTGGTCAGAAAAGGGAGTCTGACCATATTTATTCTCTCCATATTATGGGTTGTTCAACCAATTTTTTCTCCTACCATCTCCCTCAAATTTAATTCTACCGTACTAATAACCTCTCTCACTCCCCAAATTATTGTCATCAAACATGCCCCATTGAGGATCTGGAGCAATTTTTGCACCATACTTAGAACTGTCATTGCTGCTAATTGAAATTGGAGAGTCATGTATACTAGATTGCTTGCTTTTGGTGGCTCTTACTTGGACAATATCCTGATATGAGTTTGACATGATGGTCATATGAGGCTGGAAGCTACTTGGTGTAATTTTCCTTAAATATTGAAAAAAACAGAGCAAAAATGTCATTTTCGATCATTTTTTATTAAAGCTTCTGCATACAGCAGATGTTATCACAATTGCAACACAATAATGTTCCATGAGCATGAATTATGAATGTTGCAAGCAAAATTGCAAGGAAATTTGCATTCATTTTAGGCAAAAGAAGGCTATGACATTAAGGTCCATGCTAGAAAAAATTATGTAAATAAGGTTGCTGAGTCAATACTTACCATGTGTTTCAAAGCCATAACGAAGGTTGGCTTTGAGAGTGTCCTCCCAAAGCCCTGTCTTGAGATGAAATTCAATTCAATGTCTCTTAGAGTTGCAAGGTGGAATTGATAGAACTATTTGATTTCTTTACCATACTTTGAGATAGATATCTCCTTTCATCTATACCTTTCTCTACCATCTTATTTCCAGGTGAAATGGGAATTTTCACATTTTGAATGCCATTACCATGTAGTTTGGTAGTCTGCTAGCTAGACCTATCACAAGTAAGGTTGTCATACCAAACTATTTCTCTTGCTCAACTCAGTGACCATGACTCTCTTCTCACACTGCTTACCATAGGATCTTCGGTTGTACATGTCACACAAAGTTGGGGGTTCTAGGTCTACACCTATTAGGTAAAGTTGTATTTTATGGCATTGTGGTCCTTAAATTTGGAGGTGTTCCACCTGAAAAAGTAGGCATTAAATATGGATGAAAAGGATTTTTTTTAACTTTGATATAATTTCCTTGTGGAATTACTGAATTTCTCGACGACATCATGCTAGCTTTGCTCAGAGAAGAAGGTTTTGGAGGAGAAATTGAATTCTTTTGACTTATTTTTGGCATTTAAGTTTGAAATAGTAGTTTTGATGACTCCATTGATGACCTTGTTGAGGAATTTGATGCACACAATATTGACTTTGAAGATGGTTTAGAAGACGTTGAAGAAGTTGTAGATTTTGGTGTTGTCACTGAATGTTTCTTTGTTGTTGGACTTGATCAAGACACAATTTAACTTTACGAGTAGATTGAAGACCTTGAAGAAGTTTTAGATTTTGTTGTTCTAACTGAAGGTTTTTGTCTGGTTTTGTTTCTTAAACCATCATTTCCATAGAACATTTTTGGTGAATAGATTCTTGACCTTGATGAGAGGATATGATACCTTGAAGAGGCTACATATTTTGGTGACGTCACTAATTGTTTCTCTGTTATTGTGTTTGTTAAACCTTTTTATCCCAGAGGAGGGTGTTATCCAATGTGAATTTGAAACCCCCCTCACATTTTTCAATGAAGGTTCTATCTGAATGTTAGGGAGCTACACATTATAGAAATTCAATATGATGTGCCAAAAACTTTACAGACATCCCAAAAACAGAAACCACCTATTATATGTCAATTAAATCTACATGGAACTAGCAAGCAATATGGTAAAATATAGAATTACGAATCCATTCAATTAGTAAAAAAAAAATATGAAGAAAGCACCTAGAGGACTATAAATAACAATATAGTAGAGAAAAGGAATAGTATCTCAGAAGCTATAATTGCAAGACATAAATTAATATCATATATTCCAATTTTAGCACTAAAAGAAAACTCAAAATAACATAAAAGCAGAGACAACATTGTTTTACACAAGTAAACATTGTTAATGGAAATATGCAACATGGATTGGCATAATCATGCCTTTATCAGTGAAATTTCATCAGACCATTGAAAAATTGTGCACTAACAATATTTAAATAAGTTAAAGGAAAAAATTGACCTATATTGTACAGTTTATGGGACAGAAATCAATATGTAGAAATATTCACTTGGTTTTTATAATTGGGTAGAGGAATGACTTAAAATGACCTTGTATGTCTTCTCGTTTTAGAGCTCAAATTTTTAGGAACGATTTAAGTATCCACATTTAAAGAATCACTCGAAGAGGTTGATAAAGAATATAGGAAGACAAAAAACTAACCAGTGGTATAATAAATGGATTTCTTGGGAGGTAGATTGTCATATGGACTTTTGGTAGCTATAAATTTTCCAAATAAGTGAATGTATTTGTAAACCGAACCTCTAGTTTATTTTGGTTTAGAAAAGGTCTAGAATTTGAAAAGTGAATTCCCTCTTTCTTCCTCTTACATGTCCAATGATTGGAATCTGGATTGGGGGAATTTTTTTTCCAAAAAATAAAAGTTCTCATTAATCACACAAAACTAGAACAACCGGATCTAGTCCTTCGCCAGGAATCCGGTACAATTTGTTTCACTCAAAATGGAGACCGTACGAGGAAGTTAGAGCCCGCTGATCATCATGTCAAACAAGTAAATTTTCAAAATTAATGGTCAAACATGGTCAAAGGTCAAAAATTTGGGTTTTCCTCCATTTTTCCCAATGTCATGCTGACAAGTGTCACTACAGGATTCTTCAGAGAGTTTTGAAGGTGGAATATTTTTTAATGGCTGTCTCTTAAGGTCAAATTTGATTTTTTTTAATGGGTGGCACAACCCAACCAAAGGCTGACATGTGGTGCAGCCAAGGTCTGCCCCATGCCCCCTCTAGTGGACCAAGGTCAAGGATGAATTGCATTAAGGCTGACCATGAAGTTGTCGCTTGAGAGGGAGCTACACTTGCATGTAGATGAGGAGCTACTAGTTCCTAAAGATGAGCCTCAGGATGTGGATTAGCCACAAGAGGAGGTTCATGGAGTGGAAGAAACCACTCATGCAGCACCAAACATCAGAGGGTAGAAGCGCATTACAGAAGTTGAGTGACTGAATCTTGATGCAGTGAAAAATTTAGGAGCACCTACATCATAGCACAGACAAAGACAGTGACCTGACCGATTTACTAGATACATGGCTCTGATGAGCAAGTGTATTGTGACGAAGCCATCCTCTTTTGAGGAATCTGTGGAGGACCCTGGATGGGTAGATGCCATGGTGTAAGAGTATGATTCGATTGTCAGAAACAATGCATGGGAGATTGTCCCAAGGCCGGAAGGGAAATCAGTGGTAGGTTCGAGATGGATCTACAAAGTGAAGCAAGCTGCTGACGGGAGTACCGACAAGTACAAGGCAAGATTTGTTGCCCGGGGCTTCTCACAGATTGAGGGGATCGACTATGAAGAAAACTTTGCACCTGTCACAAGGTATTCTTCCATACGGAGCATCCTTGCTCTCTCAGCGCATATGGGTTGGCACATTCATCAAATGGATGTGAAGACTGCATTCCTCAACAGAGTCATTGAGGAGGAGGTGTACATAAAGCAGCCTGAAGGATTTGAAATCTTCAGCAGCGAGTCGCATGTGTGCAGGCTCAAGAGAGCGTTGTATGGGTTGAAACAAGCACCTTGTGCTTGGTACACACGGATAGACACTTATTTCACCGAACTTGGTTTTACCAAGAGTGAGGCGGATCCTAACCTGTACCAGATTGTGGTTGAGGGTAAGTTGCTGATCATTGTACTTTATATAGATGATTTGATACTAACAGGTGATGAACTGTTGATACACTCATGCAAGGCTGATCTTGCAAAGGAGTTTGAGATGAAGAACTTGGGCCTCCTTCATTATTTCCTGGGATTGGAAATTTGGCAGTGGAAGGGTGGACTGTTTGTGTCTCAAGGCAAGTATTCCCGGGAGATACTGGAGAAGTTAAACATGCAAGGTTGCAAGCCTATCGACACTCCTCTTCCTGGTGGTTGGAGGAAAGAGGATGCTACATCGGCATAGGTAGTGGATGCCACTGTTTATCAACAGTTGGTTGGTTCGCTCATGTATTTGTTCAATACATGACTGGACATATGCTATGCTGTTAACCAACTTTCACAAGCTATGGTTAAGTCTACCAAGCTCTTTTGGAAGGCAGGAAAGCACATCCTGAGGTATCTCAGGGGCACATCGGGATATGGACTGTGGTACAGACAGTAGGATGATTTGAAGCTGCATGGCTTCATGGATGCAGATTGGGCAGGGAGCCCAACGGACAGAAAGAGCACATCTAGAGGGATTTTCAGTATTGAGTCTATAGCAGTTTCTTGGTACAGCAGGAAACAGAGATCCGTGGCACTCAGTTCAGCGGAGTCTGAGTACATGGCAGCAAGTTTGGCTGCATGCGAGGCTATATGGATGAGGAAGATCCTGGTCGGGTTGTTCGGTTCACACTTGAATCCTACTGTGATATATTGTGATAATCAGAGTTGCATTAAACTCTCAGTTAATCTAGTATTTCATGATAGATCTAAACATATTTACATCCGGTACCATCATATCAGAGATTGTGTGCAGCGGAAGATCATGTTACTATCTTACATTCCTACAGAGGATCAGGATGCTGATATTCTGACGAAGGCACTCACCAGGAGCAAATTCGAATACCATAGAGACAAGATCGGGGCGGCAGATAATCCCTATATTTTTGAGAGGGAGTTTTGAGATTCAACAAGATGATGAGCTTAGTGAAAAGAGTCGCCTTCACTAAGTGGGCCCGCAGGCTATTTTTGGCGCAAAGTCTATTTTTAGACTATGTCTATTTTTAGACATGTCGATCATATTCTATGAGTTGCAGGATGCTATTTGTGGATGGTTGGTCAAGTTGGAAAAATAGATGGACTTCTATTTTTTGACATATTGGGCGGAATCTATTTTTAGATTGCCAGTCTAAAAATAGATATGTCGAATATTATTAGCTCTTAATAATATTTGGACTCTAAACATTATCTTATTCTCTTGGGGCACTTCAGTTAAGTGTACAAATGTGGCACAGTAGCTGACAGAAGGAATTACGCTATTCCTGAGGGTTTACTGGAGCTAATGCATGAGGATTTCAGTTAGAACTCATGTGATAGAGTTTGGTGGAGTTATAGAGGTAGTTGGTGGAGTTGTATTCAGTTTTAACTCAGTTAGACTCAGTTGAGCTAGTTGTATCTAGTCTAATTGATTGATACACTAGTGAGAGTGGTGTGAATTAATTAGTTAATTAATTAGCTAAATAATAAATCATTAATCAACTGAAGAATACATCAGTTAAATACAATGCATGGACAGTTCAGTGGAGACCAGTGGAGAGGTAGGTGAAAGAGCAAGTGTGACTATCAGTTGTAACTATAGTGATGCATTGATTGCATCCAAAACTCAGTGGAGATGCCAATGAGGATTGCACAGTGCAAGCCAGGTGGATTCAAGTTAATTCAGAGCCATTATTCAGCAGGGATTGTGCAGTAGAGGCAGGCTAGCAGGTGGCAGAGATCGGTGCATGGATTTGCTAGATCGATCCTGATTAGTGTGTAGCGATTGTATTCTACTGAGAGCTTGACATGTTCAGCTTTGTATGAGGATTGTTACATGATCTCTATGACATATATTATATACAGATAGTTGGGGTTTTTAGCTTCAGGCTTTCCCGTTAAATCACTGTGTTAAAGTGTGTGAATTTTTATGGTTTCATGTGTGCATTGTGATCTTGTGTATTTCCGCATGTGATGATCAATGGTGGAATAGATTCTATATTGTGAATGAATTTAAAATAGTGTGTGATCAGGAGAATCTTGGATATATAACGCATTAGTTATATAAATTTCTACATTCCCATCATTTTGCAAATTCAAGTTGGATATTGGTGGGCAATGCACAACAACAGTGCGTGCAATGGGTGCAATGGAAGCTTCGATGTCAAGGTGGCTCAAATAAGGATAAATTGCACCGGTTCTTGAGAGTTCTAGAGCACTGAGAAAAGTGAAAAATGCAGTTTTTTAGTCGTAATATTGTTTTATTTAACCTTGTTCTGGTGCGCGGTGTTTTATAGGTGCACCGATGCGGTTTCTTAAGACCGCACTGGGCAGTTTCTGTTTTGGCGCGGGGTTTTAGGACACACCAGTGCGGAATCTCTGTAAAGCACTAGTGCGCTACAATAATAATACACACCGGGCGGGTTTGTATGGAGCGCACAGTGTCCGGTGTGCCAATGTTTTGTGCACATCAGTGCTTTCTCTTGTTGAACGCATCAGTGTGGTTTAGGATGATAAGTGCATCTAACAAAAAACATCTGCAAGAACCTCCACCCGCCAACCTCCTCTAGTAACCTTCGCTAGAAACAGATGTATGAGGTATTTTCCTCAAAAACATCCGCTAGAGGGTCTTTTCCTTGTAGTGCTTCCTGTAGTCTCAACCATAGAGCCTTCCCCAATAGTGTTAAGAGAATTAAACTCGCGACCTCTCAAAAGTAAAGGTGATTTAATGATGGAAACTCAACCAATTGAGCTAACCCTTGGAGCTAAAGTCGTATATCCCTTACCAAGCCAAAATTATTTCATTCTATTCTTTGAACATTGTGTTCGATAAGAAAGATGAATTTGGAATTTTATCCTCTGGCATTTGAACCTTTATCATTTTCATCTTCATTTTAATATTTTCTACTGCAAGTTTTGTAGCTTGTGTTTTCCCTTGCCTTACCATTTCTCTCATGTAAAAAACATAGGAGAATTAATAAAATATGCAAATTGAAAACAAAATATCAGTTTAAAAGAAAATGTAGGCAATTACTAATGAGGTGCGGTTAAATTTTTGAATAAACCAGTAATTTTATTAGGAATTTGAAAATTGGAGTATAAAGTTAAAACTCTTTTACTATGCAACAATTTGAATTATTTTTGAAGGAGATAAGTAGATTTTTTTTCTAAATCTTCTTAGTACAAAACACATTAATGTGGAGGTGAAAACGTCAATAACCGTTAAGTTTCCAAGCATGATATTGTTCCTAGGATGCTTTTTGCAAAGATATTTTGTGCGGGGACTTTTGCATATGCACATATCTATGGAAGTCTATATATATGGAAGATGGCCTCTGTATATGCATAACCTCTATATATGCACATATATATCGAAGCATGCATATCAAGAAGATGACTTCCGTAAATGCACATAGTTATGGAAGCCATTTTCCCTATATGCACGATTCCATATATGCACACATGTATTGAATATTTCGTGTATGTGTTAGTTTTATATGCACATATATGGAAGCTTCCATATATGTGGACATATACATAAAATTTCACATATGCACATATTTGTATATACACATAGGATAGTAATAGTTGCATATACATAAGTCATCTTCCCTACATGTACACATATACAGAGGTTGGATGTATATGGAAGTCATCATCCATATACATGGTTCTATTTAGTTATTTATACAACTAGAAAAATACACTAGTATCTCTTTATTCAACATGCAATTGCACTCTTATCTTTGGACAAAACATTCAATCATTGTTGCAACATGAATTTGACAATTTCCCCATCCCATTTATGGGATATTCATGTTTGGGCGATTCTTAGTTGATTCACACCCATGATAAGTGGAAAAAACTCATTCAATTTAAGGGTGTTTAGCCATACTTGGAGTTCTTGCATTCACATGGATAGGGTTCAACATTCGAGTTACATTTTTGACCCAATAAAAGTTATAAATATAGGCCATCATCAATGATTTCCACAAGTTAACCATATATTAGTATTATGTTGACCAAGCACTTCAAGGATTGAAGTGCCCAATTGCACCAATATGTTTTATCTTGACTCTTCTTCATGTTATGCTGCCTAGTTTCCCCCTTCATATGACCATTTAATAAGGGCAACAACTATAATTGAAATTGATTCATAATTAGAGAGAGTTCTTTTCTATGGTTGAGAAATATTTTTTTAATATTTTTACATCAATAATAGTACAAAATATCTTTCTCTTTCTCTTCAAATTACTTGTTTTTTATTGGAATATATTTTCCTTTGATTTTTTATCTAACACTTTTCAAAATTAATAACTAGTAGCAAATGGTAACATTGTTTAGGGTATTTTTTTATTATTGTTTACATTATTTTTTTTGTGTGAATTATTATTGAGAAATAGAATCTCCACTTAGATCCTCTTCCTCCCACTATACTTTCAAGTCACTATTTTTATAAGAAGAGATAGAACTTCAAGGTTTTTTTCTACCTCTCTAAATTTGCACTTATTTTATTATTGTGTACCTTATCTTTATTATAACAAATTTAAGTGGGATATTTTGGTTACTTAACAATAAATATCATCTAATGGTTAAGAGAACGTGTTTCCTCCTAAGAGGTCACATATTCAAAACCAGAGGGAGTGGATTATGTATGGTTTCGTAGACTTAGTAGTCAAATATTTCTACGGAGGTGGGTCCATTGTCTCACAAACAAGGGGGTCTCATAGACCAATTTTGTTTTTGTGGAGGTGGGTCCATTGTCCCAAAAACAAGGGGGTATCATACACCAATTTTATGTCTACCTTGACCATGACCTTAAAATTGGATAGTAATAAGAATAATAATTTAATTACAATATTAATATTTTTAGCATTTTATTCGTATATATTTATTTATTTTTAGATTTAATGAAACAAATATGTACAATTAAATATGAAATTTTCACCGATCGAGGTGAAAATCAGGAAAATAGGACAACCGGTGGCAATCGCTTGGCACACCGCCCTATGGACAACTAACAGTTTTAATGATGCACCGCCAAATTGTATTAGTAATGTGGGTGGTGGCATGTGTTAGCGTAATCATGACCATAATGTGCTCTGCTGGCTTGTCAGCGCCTCGGAAGGATGGCAAGGTTAAGGTAATGTATACGCCCCCCTCGCCCAAAAAGCCTATGCATAGCTTACAGAACCTACTGCGAGCAAAAGCTTGGGAGCAGAGGAGGGCGACCGCAATTGAGACTAGGTATGTATTTGGATCTGTCCTCATTTCCATGAATACTCTCTTGCACAATCGAAACTGGATAGAGATTAGTTGTCTTGCTAGGATTTTAAGATGGTATCTTTGGTCTGTCGCACCACTGAAAACCCCGGTCCGCCCCTGTTTTAGGGATCCCTGTCTATTTCTTAAAGCCTGTAGAAGTAAGACCATTACCATGGCCAATCATACGTTGCGGGAGGTTTTAGTTCTCTGGTATTCTATTGATAACAGGCCCCTTCCACAACCCTGGCCTTTGGTTATTTGGTTGAATTGCAGAGTCAGTATCGGTTGTGTGATACCTCTGATCCTCCTTAGTAAGGCGGATACGCAAACTGGTGCGTTGGGTTTAGTTTATTGTCGTCTGGAGTCTGTAGTTGCATGCTCGAAGGAGAACGACACAAAAGCCTTGCAAAACCCCTGTAGTTGCATGCTCAGGTTATTGGCGGCCAGCATGGTATTTTCTCTTGCGGCCAACATAAGCTATGCACATTTTCAAACTGGTACTCACGGTAATGCTTGGTTGCAAACCTTTTGCCTTGGCTCTGAGGTCTGCAATTTTCATGTTTCGGATTGGATTTTCGAAATCCATGGCAATGAGAACAGAGATTTTATCAGTGCTCTGGGTTTTATTACTGTTATTACTTTTCTGTCTGCCCTACTGAAAAGGACCAAAGCTACTATGGGGAAACGCTGTCTCCGTTCTGAGATAGCTAAGGGAAAACAAAAGATCCAGAATGAACAGGTGCCAGTGAAAAGAGGAAGGAAAACCAACAAAGAACATTTGGAGAATCTGGTGCTGAACTATATAGTTGGCAATGCATCTCCCACCCGAAATCAAATTCGTGGTTGGGAAAGAGAACTGCAGACAAACCCTGAAGACAGTGAAGCAGCTGCTGATATACTTGATTTCATTCAGGATCCTGGCAATACTCGGGGACGCTTCACCTTATTTAACCAAACCATCCACACGTATTGGGTAATGAAATGTCTTCTAGCAAAAGCAATGCAGAGTGCACAACCTCCAGAGTATAAAATTCAGCCAAAGACAGAGCTGTTCCTCAAAGACCTGCTGGAGAATATTGACACCAACCTGCAGCATATTAAATTTACCCAACATCAAGCAATTCAGAAATTGGATGACAGGATGGGAAGATTAGAGAAACTGCTCCAGCACATGCAACATGCAGAGATGCCTGGATCTCGTGCCAATGATCCAGCCCCGGTGTCCTCGTTAGATGGCTAGTTACTCTTAGTTTTCAGTTTTATGGTTTTTTGGAAAGTTTATGAACTTAGTTTAAATGATAAGCTTGAACATGTTGAAACAGTAGGACAATTAGCTCATGCGAAGTATAGAAGAATGAGACAATTTCATTTTTGGCAAGCTTTTAACGGTATTAGATAGCCAACAGACCTGGTTTCCTGCGGGCAGGTTGAGGCCAAGAATGTTTATTATACTGTAACCTGTCTTTACATATAATTAGAAAATGGAAAGTACCACCAAATTTACAAAAAAAAAAAAAAAAATATGAAATTTTCAAATTATTAATATACAAAGATTCAAGGACAATATTTTACTTAAATCTAAATGATTTTTAACATGATATTATAAAATTAAAATTAAACAAATAAACAATACTACAACATCATACAAAATAACTAATATCATTATCATGTGAATGGAGGCTAATTATTATGTTGTGATCCTTTATGAGGGTTTGAGTATGTAATTTTTTTCTCTTATATCTTATGTAATAGAAATTTAATTTTAAGAAAGTATTATTGATAGATGTTAATTGATATGTTCATATCCTTATTATTTAGACTATGTAGGTTGGAATATGTAATTTTTTTCATATATTATGTGAGATATTCAACTAATATAAAATAATGTTTTTTTTTAAATATATTTGTGTTAATTAATTTTAAAATATTTGTTTAATACTTTTAAAAGTATATATAAACTTTATATCATTTACAAATTTGGTTAATTACTTTTAAAAAAAATGTTTACTAGTTCTAAAATGTTTGTCTACTATTTTTATAATCTTTGTCCTATTTAAATAAAATATTATTTTAAAAATAATTGAGCCAAGAGGCTCATTCTACAACCTAGTATGAGGGGACGTCTAAGTTAGGAATGTCTAAATTTTTCCATACCCATTTAAAATAAAAATTATAATTAAAAATTATGTTCTAAATAGAAAAATAATGTCTTTAAAATTAAAATTAAAATTAAAAACTATGTTTTAAATAGAAAAATAATGTCTGCTATAATTTTAAAAAAATGAATATATTGTAAAGTAATTACAAGTAAAAATGAATATATTTAAATCTTGTATTTTTCAAAAATATTTCAAAAGAGGTTTAAATAAACTATTTGAAGATCTATGTTAACTAATTTATACGGATATTAGCTTCATATATATCTATATATAGAAAAAAAATTAAGTATCAACTTCATATATATCTCTATATAGAAAAAAATTCAGTTTTTATGGTTAAAATTTTTATTTGGTCTTATATATACTCTATTTAGAATTCAAAATTACAATTTAAACAATGAAAAATTACACGTTGTATTTTGCATTCTAAAAAAAATTGCATGTAGAGAAATTTGATTTATGAACTCATATTGAATCCCTACTTAAATAGATATAGGCTAGTATATAACAAATAAATTTATTTTGTTTAATTATATATAAATATTTAATTACATAATTTTTATAATTTTTTTTTTAAATTCATTTTATTAAAATATCAATCCTATATTATATATATATATATATATATATATATATATTTTCTGAATAAGACTAAATCTATTAAGAAAAAACATATAGTACAATCAGAGCTTTGCCATCCGGCAAAGTATCGAAGCAGGGGAACCAGAAATGATAGGTTATCAACCTCGGTCCCAAATAGCAACCTAGAACAAGCAGAAGGTAACCAAGATAGCTAAAAAACAGAGAGCATGCCAGAGGGATCTACCCAGAGTGGGTGGATACCTCCAAACGACATTTTTTCACTTTCTTCTTGCTGACTTTTATCCAGCCATTGTGGCTTGGCTGGACCGGAACCAGTTGTAGACTATTCTGTTATGAAGGAGTAGTCTCCTTATCTGAATCAGAGGAGGAGGGTGCATGCATGCGTTTCTGCGAGATCTGAGGTGTCGAAGGATCGTTAGGCTGGATCAAGCGGGAGTCCTTCGAGTGCTCAACATTTTCTTCAGTCGCTTTTTTTTCCTCCTCATCCGAGCTGAAGGAGTCAATGCCATCCATGGGGGGTGGGTCACATGGTTTCCAGCTCTTCGATTTGGATTTACCTTTTTTATTCTTCTCTTTGTCCAGGAAGGTGGTGTAGGAGTTTTGTAGATGTCCCGTCTGATGGCAGTGACGACACCGAAAGGCAGTGTTCTCATAGTCTAAGGTCTGTGTCCAGTGGAAGTCCCCAATTTTGAGATTGATTTGATCAGGTAGCCCGTTGTTGATGTCTATTTCTGCACAAATTCTGGCATAGGTGTATATTCCTTTCTCTCCCCTAGAGGTGTCCGTGGCTAGGAAGCGGCCAAGAGTATTCCCAATCCCCTGGAAGACTGCGAAGTGCCAGAGATGCGCGGGGAGGTTTGGAAGCCTGACCCAGATGGGGAGCTTGGTGATGACCGCTGTGGAAGGGTCGAAGTCTGGAAACCATGGAGTAAGGAAGAGCCTCGCTGATCCTGAGAACCAGGGGCCTTCCCTTAATGCTTTCTGATAGTCTTCATTAAAGGCAAAGACCACAATGAAGAAGCCTTTCGAGCAAAAGAAAACCTTGTAGTTGTTGGTCTAGTTGGAATGGATCCATTGGTAGAGATATGATGTTCGAGGCCATAGTCCATTAAACCTGCAAATGATGGCTTTTTTAGCAAACGTCTGAAATTGTTCCTCCAATGTTGGATGAAAGATTTCAATGGAGGGGGTTTCCTCTCTTTTATCCACCAGGAAAGGCTTGGGAGCCTCAGCTAGTTGAGCGGCTCTCTTAGAGGGTTTCTTATGCACCGCATCCTTATAGGAGAAGGAAGGAGCTGAGGAGGTTTTCCTAGAGGCTCCTCCTCTCAATCATAGAGAGAGCATAACTGAAGCATCTCTTTTGATATTATAATAAGACAAAAGCAAAGGGTCCTCAAGTTGTTTACCTTCGTAAAGCAATCTCAGGAGATCTGAGGGGATTCCCAGTTTGAGTTCAAGTTCTCGCTGAATTTCCTGCACCAAATCCGTGGCTCGCACCCAGAGCAGCTGTGTTCCGCTAGATAAAAGAGAGATCTGTATCTGATAAGTGGAGGATGAATAATATGCAAGCCTCTGTTCTCCACTTTGAAACTGCTTCTGAGTTGTACGTACTCCTTGTGTTCTCAGATCCAGGTGTTTTTTGGCGTTGAAATCTGCTGGATGAGGATGAAAGTCCACCTGAATCAGTCCCCAATCCCGTTTAATCTGTCCATTCATGAGGCTGAAACTAGATTTCAGCAAGGACGTAGCTATAGACAAAGCTGCCGAGATGCTTGATTCTCCATCTTTGTGCCATCTGGCTTTGATCACTGCTCCTGTGCCTAATCATCGGCAGAGGGAGACATCAGCGTGAACGTTTGTCCCTGCAACAAGATCTGCAATGACACAGGCTGGATTAACCGTTTTACCAGCAACCTAGGCCAAATTTGTTGTCAAATGAATGATCCGATGCTGCGATATATTTATTTTCGGAGAGGAAAGGCCACAGAGACCTGTGGCGTTGAAACCCTCATCGCCTGCTCACCTTGCCGTGGTGTCGGCGGCGACATAGCCCAACAGGGCCAAGGGAGCAATGGTGTAGGCGGGAGACATTTCGATTAGGTTTTCCCCGACTGCTCTACCACACATGAGAAGAGAAGAAGAATCCTATATTATATATTAAAAAAAATTATTTTCAAAATAAATTATTGTTTATAAAATAATCATATAAAATATTGAATACCTACTTAAATAGATCTAGATATATGCTAGTATATAGCAAATATTTTTATTTTGTTTAGTTATATATAAAGATTTAATTATATAATTTATATAATTTTTTATTTTGAAATTCATTTTATTCAAAAATCAATCATATATTATATATTAAAAAAAAATATTCTCAAAATAAATTATTATTTATAAAATAATCATATAAAATATTTGAAAATGATAACAATTTTGAATGTATAGATTATTGTTTATAAAATAATCATATAAAATATTTTAAAATGAAAACAATTTTGAATGTATAAATAATTTTTTATAAAATAATCATATAAAATATTTTAAATTGAGAACGATTTTAAATGTATCTATACATTATTTATAAATTTTAAAATATTTGTTACGTTTTTAATTAAAATTTGTGTTTTCATTATTTATATGTTTTTAATTGAATTTTAATTTTTCAATTTTCAATTTTAATTTTAAAATTAATTTATATTTTATTTTATAAAATTTTATAATTAAAACTTATTTGGTATTTATCATAATATTTTCTTATTTCTTTCAAACTTATTTATAAATACTTTCTTTTATTTTAATTCAACATTATTATAACATTTTTATGAAAAATATTATGATTATTTCTTTAAAACATATTTATAAATACTTTCATTTATTTTAATTCACGTTATTATAAAAAATTTATATCATTAAAAAATGTTATTTTGTAAATTTAAAATAAACCGATACACTTTCGATAACGACAGTGAATTCAGTTAATAAAAATATACACTTTCACCTATGTTAATAAATTTAACATGGTAGTTCGTTATGGGGATCGAACTCCAACTGGAATACTTTCAATAACAACAGTGAATTCAGTTAATAAAAGTATACACTTTCACAAGTTAATAAATTTAATATGACAATTGGGCTAAGTGTAAACTAATATGTTCTTTATTTTAAAGAGATTAAATATTTATTTTTTGAAAAAAAGTTTAATTATTTATTTTTTGAAAAAAGGTTACGAATGATGAATATAAATTAATTATGTTTTGTACAAATAAAATTTAATTATGGAATTTTGGTTCCATAAAATTAAAAGAACACTGATGATAAAAGTATTTCAAGAATTGAGAGTGGTTGAATAGAAAACAATTAGAAACAATTATCTTTCTTAGAATAAAATGTACATCTATGACATACACACATACCAAAAAAAAAAAAAAAAATTACTTTTTACTATACCCAAAACTAAACTTACTATTCTACATTGAATTACACTATTATAATTCTACAAACCCACCTTTGCCAATTTTTATAAGAGAACAACTCTAATCTTAATCAACATATAACTTTAACCTTCACACACCATGGGAAGTCTTGCCATCATATATCTTTTTTGATTAAGGTTTAATGTATTAAATTGACAGCATCAAGCTTTAATGTTGCGTATGGTTTTCAACCCTCCTAAGGCAAGATATTATTCGCCTTAATATAATCGAGGTAAACCTGGGACGCTATGGAAATTAAATGCAGCAGGTACTGGATATTAATACCACCGGACAGAGGTGTGATTGATCGTGATCTTTTCGTTTTCGATGAACTTACCTGAGATCTCCACCGTTGTTTTTTGGGCGATCAACGGACGTTGTTTTGGGCGGGAATTCACATTGTAAACCCTGCCAACCCTAGGTTTATCTGGTCTTTGTCTCTGTGTTGGTGAATTAACTCTTCCGTTCTGACAATTTTTATTGCTAAGGTTGTGCTTCTAAGCTTCGGCTCTGCCATTACTGATACTTTCACACCGGTATGGGAGGACCTCAAAGGTGAAACACCCATAGGCTTGGCAGCATGATGGTTGAGATTCCATTTGCCGAACGCCGAGAGCTACAGGTGTATTGAGACCTCTGTTGTCGTGGCTATCATTGCCATTTTCATTCCTATGCTCTTTACTGTAGCTCAGGTAACAATACTTCAGCTTCCCTGGCTTATACAAACTTTTCTTTTTATGCATATTTACTCTCAGGGCTTACTCTCTTATTTCGAGTTCCTTATCGACTCTATTTCATGGTGTCAAATGATTTTCGGCTCAAGGATCTATTGGTCGGGGTGAATATCTTCTTCATAGGTATAATTACCCTATCAAACCCCAATTTGTTTTAACATAGAAATCTCTATTTCGGATAGTTTTTTTACGCTTAACTTCTAGAACAATCCCCTTACTATGTTTTAATTTCCACGAATATTGTTTTCAGGTTTTCTCTTTCTCTGATGGCCGCTCTCATGCCTCGAAATATCACTTCGAGTTTCCATAAACTTCGGTGCATGGCTAATACATTGCACTCACCTCTAGGTACTCATAATGTCTGCACTCAAACTCAGAATTCTAACTGTCTCAAGCGAATCTTCTAGAATTTTTCTGGGGGTTTAGAAACCCTTTTCTTGACTCTATCTATTGAGTAGATTATCGACATTAATTATGCTATGGTTCCATTTATATGTATATTATGAAATTTTAATATACAGTTTCCAGCCAGAAGCCTTGGGCCTCCGATATTTTTTCCTCTGCTGTGTTAAATTTCATGAATATTATTAAGAAGGGTTCACCGTAATCTTCCTTCCTTTTACTCAAAATGCAAAATAGTATAGTCGAGTGTTCAATTCTAGATCTCGACTCTTACTCAGTTGAAGTATTGAAAGGGCGAATGCCGTAAGGTTTACTTGTTGTTTTGGAATAGATTTTATTTGTTTGGATTGCATGTAATATTTGACACACAATGACCTTTTGCTATTTTAATGATATGAAAGGCTTATTTATGCAAATGTATGAACTTATTCCAGTTCCAGTTTTCATTATGTTTATTTTCATTTATTCATTCGTATTGATAATATGTATTTAAGCTCGACAGTCAGTCTTAACTCTGGTTTCTTGAGAAATAATTGTTTTTCTGTTTTTACAGTAATTTAAAGAATACTCTAGTTTTAGTTTCTCTACTTACAATACATTTTTTTCTACCTTAGGTAATTACTTGGGTGACCAGACTACCTACAGTGTCTATGTATAGTTGTGCTTGAGGGACAATGCGTCCTGGGTTAGGGTTCTACCTTGTACGCTCGACCGATAGTCCCCTCTAATGTTTTATCAAAAGAAACTTCTTTAAGCATGTATATGTGTGATTTTATCTTTACAGGATATAAATATAATCTCCTTCTTTTACACAGTTTCAGTTCATTCCTTTAACTTATCAATAGTTTACTGAGTATGAAGTTTACTGAAAATTTTATATTTATACATGTATCTCGGAAATCTTCATTTCCCATTTCCTACACCAGACAACAACTGTTGTTTAAACTGGAACTTAGATACTCCATTCCTTTCTTGACATAATCATAAATACTAAGTTTTTCAATGAAATGAAAGTTCTGTGCATTATCATACTACCCATACTTTTCCAGGTGATACATAATGAGATAATAATTATAAAGATTAGTACCATTCTTTCTCAGCACTTTCCTAAAATATACCCACTCTTACTATCACTAGTAAATAAATACCTGTTCACACATAGTGTAAAAGTAATGCAGTGCTTAACTCACTGAAACACACAATTACTTATTTGAATTGTGCAGTTTATGGATGTGGTCCTCCCAACCATCAAGAGTGGCGATCACGTCCTCCTCTTGCCCTCGTGCTCCACTCCTCAAAGGTATGGGTTGACAGTGGAATTTCTGTTGTGACCTCAGGAATCCTGGTCTAGTTAGTATCAGAAATTAAATCAGGATTTTGTGAGTGATTTTCCACTGGTCTCTACCAGCTTAGGAAAATTCTCCACTCTATCCTTAGCCCATGAAAAAAATCCCTACTCCTCACCAGGATCAGTCTCTTATCCCTAGAGGAGCAGGTAACTGTTTCCAACTGTCCAAACCACCTTCCAGTTTTTGGAAAACATTTACGATCAGCTTTTAATTTTTTTATGGAGTCACTTTCCATAACTGGTTTTATTATTCATAATTAATCACTAATGAAAATAATTTTTTTCTTTTAACAAAACATTAATAGTTCTAGTCTTTTCTTAAAACAAATAATTAAAATGTCTTTTAACTAGTTAAAAACTAGTTATCATTAAATGTAGTTGTCACAACTCCCCCCCTTAGAAGTAACATTGTCCTCGGTGTTTCATTCTAGCTCTGCAAATAACTCTAGGTAAGTCTCGCGCACAACCCTTCATCTTCCCATGTAACCTCATCCAGGCCGAAGTGCTTCCACTGCACTTTAACCTGGGTGATGACTCGCTTCTGGAGAATAATTTCTCTTCGGTCAATTATGTGTTATGGCTTGACGAGAAACTCGTCATCCAACTCTACCTGCAAACAGAAAAGTTCCTTGTCAAATTATCATAAAGAAATCATATTTCAAGTTAGGGTTTTTAATTCTATCCTACCTGTATATTCTACCAATGAATTACGTGCTTTGAATCATGTACATAACGCTTCAACAAGGGCACATGAAACACACTGTGTACTCAGATGTGACTGGGTAAAGCCAGCCGATAGGCCTTAGGTCCTACCCTTTCCAAAATTTGGAAGGGTCCACAGAAAATGGGAGCCAACCTCGCACAAGAGGTCCACTGCAAGGTACACCTCTTGGGTTTGATCCTCACATACACATGGTCTCCTACTTCGAATTCCCGATAAGTCCTCTTCTTATCTACATAGATATTTTTCCGATCTTGTGCAGCCTTCAAATTTTGTCTTATCGTCTTTAACTCTGATTCCATTTAAGCAAGCATTTCTGGTCCCAACATTAATTTTTTTTCGGGAGTGCTTCAATTTATGGGTGTGTGACACTGCCTCCCATATAGGGCTTCGAAAGGGCTCATCTTAAGAGACTCCTGATAACCATTGTTGTAAGAAAATTCAACCAGATGCAAGTTGTCTTCCCATTTGGTTGGCTGCTGCATCATGTACATGCACAACATATCTTCCAAATCTTGGTTTACCCGCTCTTTTTGACCATATGTCTAGGGATGATAAGTTGTACTAAAATTTATTTGGGTCCCCATATGTTGTGAAACCAGCTCAAAAAAATAGAAGAAAAGAGATAAAAACGCCTTAGAAATAAGCCACTTCGAGGGTGCAACCTCCAATACATTACATGAATGAATAATTCTTGGATGATAGAAATTACAAAACCTCCTTTCTATATATAGGAGTCCATGGGGCCACAATGTAATCCTTTTCGGCCTAACAATAATAATTTAAAGGCACAATAATAACAATATGGGGGTTATAGGGATACAATAATAACAATAAGGGGGTTACACTAGCTACAATAAGGGACTATACTATAATATAAGGACCTAACATGCCCCTCTCCTTCAATAAAGTGTTGTCCTCAATGCTTGAGTAGCTCTGGGTGCTTCTTTATAAAATTCTCATCCTCCCATGTAGAATCTTCAGTGGGTAAGTTCTTCCACTTGATGAGATACTCTGAAATTGATCGATTTTGTAGCTGTCAAGTTCTTGTTTTTGTGACTGCTTCAGGTTCCAATATGATTTTTCCTTCTTCATCAAGTTTTGGAAATATTGTTTGAACCGAAAGATTTTCACCTATAACCTTCTTTAAGCATGAAACATGGAAAACTGGATGCATTCGTAAAGAAGCAGGAAGCTCCAAATTGTATGCCATAGTACCAATATTTTGCAACACCTTGTAAGGACCATAGTACTTAGGCGATAATTTATTATCCTTCTTAGCTTGCTTGAGGGAAATTTGTTTGTATGGTTGTAGCTGTAAAAATACCCAGTGTCCTACATCAAAACTTCTCTCGCTGTAATGTTGATCTACCTGTTGTTTCATTCAATTTTGTGCCAAATTCAGGTTATCCTTTAAGAGTTGGATAACTTCTTGTTGATGCTCGTTGTGATATTCCACTGCTTGAACCTTCGAATTTTCTCTTAAAGATGATGTGATGGATGATATCCATAAAGTGCTATAAATGGGGTCATTTTTGCTGCAATATGGAAGGAAGTGTTATACCACTATTCAGTGAGAGGTAACCACTTGAACCATTGTGTTTGTTTATCAGATACAAAACAACGAAGGTATCCTTCCAAAAATTTATTTACTATCTCAATTTGACCATCGAATTGAGGATGATAAGATGTTATGAATTGAGTGAGTACCCTGAGTACCAAAAAGAAAATAATTCTCTCCAAAAATTTCCAGTAAAAATGGGATCTATGTCGCTCACAATAATCTCTGGGTTTCCATGTAGCTTTTGAATTATTTCCATAAATGCAGTAGCAACTATACTTGCTTTAAATGGATGATATAATGCACAAAAGTTTGCATACTTGGTAAGCCTATCAACTACCACCATGATGGCACTCTTTCCTTTAGAATTAGGTAAACATGTGACAAAATCCATTGAAATATCCTCCTAGCATTGACTTGGAATGGATAAAGGGTGTAGAAGACCCGGGTCTTAATTGTCTCAACTTTATTTTGTTGGCAAACCAAAAATTCTGCCACAAAACTTTTGAATATCAGATTTAAGGCCATCCCAAAAAAAATATTTCTTCACGTTGTGGCCAGTTTTTAAAACTCCTGAGTGTTCTCCTAAAAGAGAAGTGTGCAATTCCAAAAGAATCTTTTGTTTTAGTTGGAATTTCTTACAAATATATAAGCGATATTTGTACCATAAGGAATCATTTTTCCAACTAAATGTATGAGATGTACTTGTATCTTGATGCAACTTTTGAATGAATGTCCACACTTCTTCGTCCTTCTTCCATTCATCCCTTGCTTCGGTATCCAATCCTGTTGGATAATAGAAATGGAAAAAAGCAACGCTTCCACCTCTTTATCCTTTCTTGAGAGTGAATTTGCAACAACAATTAGCTTTCCTTTTTTGTAGATGATTTCAAATTCATAACCCAACATCTTTGGGACCCATTTTTTCTACTCTTCTAATGATAGCCTTTGTTCCAAAAAGTTTTAATACTATCATGATCATTTTTTTACCTTGAAGTGTCTTCCCATTAGGTAAGTTTTCCATTTCTTTAGCGCATGTAGTATTGCCAACATTTCCTTCTCATAAATAGGTTTTTGTAAATACTTTCCTTTGATTGGAAGACTCTCATCAAATGGGTCTTCCTTCTTGCCTTAAAACAACACCAATTCCATTTCTGAGGGCATCACATTCCACGATAAAGGTTTTTGTGAAGTCTGGCGTAGCTAATAAGAGTTATTGACATAGCTTACACTCTTTAAGATGTTCAAAGGTCTTGGTTACTTCAGGCCATGAAAATGCATCTTTCTTCAATAATGTTGTTAGAGAAGTTGCCATTCTCCCATAATTCTTAACAAACTTGTGATAATACCCTGTTAACTAGAGAAATCCGCGCAACTGCTTTATGGTTGTGGGGACTTTCCATTCCTTAATGGCTTTAATTTTGTTGGGGTCTACCTTAATAGCCTCGTGAGATACAATATGACCTAGATATTCCACCTCTTGTACTCCAAATAAACATTTGGATGTTTTTTCATATAATTGTTTCTCCTCCAATAGTTTGAGCACCTTGTCAACATGTTGAACATGATCCTTCTAAGACCTATTGTAGATTAGTATATCATCAAAAAATACTAGCACAAATTTTGTAAGGAAGGGTTTGAAAATGGAATTCATCAAACCTTGAAATGTAGAAGGTGCATTGGTAAGGCCAAAAGGCATGACCAAAAATTCATAATGACCCTGATGAGTTCGAAATGTTGTTTTTGGAATATCTTCAATATTCATTCTAATTTGATGATATCCTGAACGAAGATCCAACTTGTAAAATAAATTGCTCCATGTAATTCATCCAATAATTCATCAATCATAGGAATGGGAAATTTATCTTTAATGGTGATCTTATTGAGATCCCTATAATCTATACACATTCGCCATGATCCATCCTTCTTGTGTACCGATACTACAGGAGCAGAGAAATAACTTTGACTAGGTTGAATTATACCCACCTCTAACATTTCTGCAATCATACGTTCAATTTAGCTCTTTTGGAAGTAAGGATATCTATAAGGCCTGATGTTTGGAGGAACACTTCCTAGAATCAAATGAATAGCATGATCGTGATCACGAATAGGTGGGAGTCCTTTGGGATGATTTTGGTATTGGAACTTCTAGTGAGCATAATTGTGCAATTACGCCTCATTGTTCTTTCTTTAGAAGCTTTGTCATGACATTAGAGATTATTGTCTTTCCCGACTTCCCTATAACACCCCGTAATTCGACTTCCTTTCCTTCTGAAAAAAATTTCAAGAAAATTTCTTGAAAATTAAAAGCTACCGTTCCCAAAGATTGTAACCATTGTACTCCTAGTACAACATCAGCACCTCCCATAGGAATGGAAAGCATTGTACTATTCAATACATATTCCCCAATGGTTAGCTTGATATTATGGAATTTTCCAGAGCAATTTATAGTTCCTCCATTTACAACCATCACTTGGCATTCTCGTGTTGGGTATAAAAAAAAATTCAATTCCTTGGCTACCTTACAATGAATAAAATTATGAGTCTTTACACAGATCAATCCTTTTCATTACCTTTTTCTTCTTGATATGTCTTTCTATCTTGAGAGTTTAAGGTGGTAATTCCTACCAATGCATTACACAATATGGTCGAACTCATTTATTCCTATTCTAGGGGCTGGTTCTTGGTGTCATATCCTCTTCTTGTTGTTTTCTTCTTCCTCTTCACAATCTGTAACTAAAATAATTTCTTCTCGGTACATTTATGACCTTTAATGTATTTGCTATCTATTTGTAGCAAAGCCCTTTTTCTCTTTTTCTTCAATTGTTGTGGTGTCAACCTTGTAGGTTGTGGAAATCTGGGAGTAGCAACACTTCCATATTTATAGAAGTGAGTGGTAGGCTTCCTTGTTTCCATAATTTTACATTCAATTTTTCTTGCCAACCTGAATGCCTTCTCCAATGAATCAGGTTCCAAAATGCAAAATTCATGTTGGATGTTATCCTTTAAAGTACCTATGAAGAGATCAATCTTGTGTTCCTCTAGAATATCAATTACCCTTACATTCAATTTTTGGAAGTCCTCATTGTGCTCCCCACTGAACACTTTTGTTTGGTGCTCCAATTGGCTAAATAAAGCGTTGCTCTTTGTATCCTCATAATGTGCTATCATTTCCTCTCTGTGAAGTATTAAAGGAAATTTTTTTTATAGGAGAAAAGCCATTGATACCATACAAACGTATTTTGTTCTAAATGTAAAGTGGCAATGCGTACCTTTTCTGTGTTTTGCACATTATTGAGATCAAAATATTGCTCCATATGTAGTATCCATGTTACAGGATCCTTTCCATCAAACTTCCTCATATCCATTTTTGGAATATGGTGGTTCTTCCCTCCAACATTAGAGTTTATGAAATCACGATTAACATGTATTTTGTTCTCACATCACTTTCTTCTACTATTTTTTCACCATTAGGAAACATATCTTGTATCAAATTTTTCATATCTTCCATGTCTTCTTTTAGATCATTCTTCATGTTTTCCATATTAGCTTCCATGTCATCCATCTTAGATTCCATGCCAGCTTCCATGCCATCCATATTAGCTTCCATGACATTCTTCAAACCATCCATATTAGATTCCACGCCTTTCTTCAAACCATCCATCTTAGTTTCCACGCCTTTCTTCTAAACTTCCATGTCATTTTTTGTTGCTCTTTATGAGAAGCTGAGATTTTATTCTGCAGTTGCTCTTTTAATTTTGATATGTCATGTTTGCCATTCTCCATCTTAATGAGTCTGTGGTAAGTGTTCTATGGGCTTAATGGGTGTTGAATTCTTTTTAGGGGCCATTTGAGAATCCAATACTGATATCTATTCTACAATATGCCCTTGGAATCAATTCAACTTGATTCTTCAAACAAGACTTATGCAATTCAAAAAAAAAATAGACACCTTTTACTTGCTTTTGAGGAGCTTGCTATTGAAATTGACTTATCTCTATACTTGCAGATCCTCAATATCTGAAATTTGGCCTTGTAGTAGTCCTCTGAAGCTTCTTTCAAATGCCATAGGTCTAACTTGATTTGGTTCTTCAAGGAAAAGTTATGTCCAATCTCCCACAATGACCTAATTATGGACTACTTCAGTGGGGCGAACTTGTACGACTTGCCATGTGTCACTGTTTGCTCCTTTGGCTCTAAAATTTATAGCGAGGAAACTACAGTCTATGTACTTCCAGTCACTTTTTACCAAATTCCAATCCGATGCTCAAACAGAGAGTTATGAAGATTTTCCCAAGCTCGCCTCTTTGAGATGAAATTTGGGAGCCTGAAAAAGACCTAACTTCCACAGATCATATCTCCGAAAATATTGTGAACCAAGATCAAAAATTTTGCGACTGTATTCCTCAGGATTTCAGCTTTGCACTCTAACAATTTCATATTTTTAACCTTCGTAGAAAAAATGTTATAGAGAACATTCCGCGATGACCGTTTCAAGTGAAATTTAGGAGCCTACAAAAAGCCCTAACTTCCATAGATCATATCTCCAAAAATATTGCGAAAAAATCTCTGAAATTTTGTGATGATGTTCCTCAAGATTTCGGCTTCGCACTCTAAAATTTTTAGCTTCTAAACCTTCGTATAAAATATGATATAGTGAAAATTCCACGATGACCTGTTTGGAGCAGCGAAACCCTAGAATCCAAAGCTCTGATACCAAATGTTGTGAAACTAGCTCCAAAAATAGAAGAAAAGAGATATAAATGCCTTATAAATAAGCCACTTCAAGGGGGAAACCTCCAATACATTACATGAATGAATAATTCTTGGATAATACAAATTACAAAACCTCCTTTCTATATATAGGAGTCCATGGGGCCACAATGTAATCCTTGCCGACTTAACAATAATAATTTAAGGGCACAATAATAACAATATGGGGGTTATAGGGGTACAATAATAACAATAAGGGGGTTACACTAGAAACAATAAGGGACTATACTAGTAATATAGGGACCTAACACCAGACCTGTAAACAGAGTCTTCCAAAATGCTAATGTAAATTTTACATCCCTGTCTGAGATAATTGTCTTTGGAATACCATGTAGCATGAAAATTTCTCTCATGAAGATGTCTGGTATCTGTACAGTATTGTAAGTAGACTACACAGGTATAAAATGTGAAAATTTAATCAATCTTTCAACTACCACCATGACGGAGTCATTGTGCCTTTTTTATCGCAATAAACCTGTAATGAAATCTAGGGATATGACCTCCCACTTCCATTCAGGTACTGGTATGGGCTGCAACAATCCTGCAGGATGTCGATGCTCCACCTTAACCTATTGACACTCCAAAACATTTATTTAGATATTTAGCAATATTTTTACGCATAGGCCAGAAATATACTCTTTTAATAGCTGTTAACATTTTTTGATATCCTGGGTGTCCTGCATAGTTACTCCGATGGTATTAATCCATGATTAACTCTTTAAGTTCCACACAATTTGGTACATACAACTTTCCTCTAAAGATTAGCATTTTTTCTTGGTTAACTCCATATTCATAAGTACTTCCTTGTTTTCTGGTCTCTTCCATTTGCTGCCATAGGAATTGATATTTCGGGTCTTTCTGTGTTAATTATTTTACTTGAAATAAGAATTTATTTTCAAGCTGATTGTAGTAAAGCTCATAGACATAATGCAAATTTATACTTAAAGCATCAGCCACCCAGTTTTCCTTACCTTTCACGTGTTGGATGTCCATATCAAACTCACTTAGAAAGACATTCCATCTTGCCTGTATGGAGTTGTTGCACTGAAAATTGTCACCTTAACATTTCGTTGTCTGTATGAGCTCATTATCACTCATAATTTCCTCCTTTTCAAGTATAAAAACATCAGTTCCTCATATCAAGCCTTGGAAATAAGAGAAAATCTCTCAAAAGTCTCTAAAACTCTGGTATCGCATTTTCTCTTTGTCTTACCTGCGGTCCCGCACCTAATGGTCATGTATCCTGCATAATTGACTACACTTTCTCTGTGTTAAGGGTGTGGACCCCTGTAAAAGATTAAAAGGGCGCAAGTAAACTCAAAAAGCTCACTTTTAGTCATTTCTAGAAGCTTCTGGAAGGAATCTTGCGGTGGCAAGTTTGCTCTTTTCAAGTTCATGTATCCCATGCCTTAAGGAGCTAACCGCTTGATGTGAGGAGCTTATCCCTTTGAAGGAGGATTCTATCCCTTCATAGGTGGAACCGTAACCTCCTCTTTTTCACTATAAAAAGAGGCATAGGGCAGCCTCAAAGGGTTACTAAGGGACTAGACAATTGATGAGTTCAAGCTTTAGTGTTATTTGAGGTAAAGTGTTGTTGGAACTTAGACTCCTTTAGCTGAGATTTTATGAGGAAAGATTACATACTTGTATGTATCTTGGTTGGAAGAGTGCAAGGCTTGTAAGAGTAAAGAAAATTCCTGCTTCAGACCCCGGGAAGACCTGTTCAACATCAAGGCTGAAAATTTTGTAAGGTTCTTCTACTATTTCAAAGTTAATACAAATAAGTTTGTTTTTCTCAATAAGCTATCAATTAATTTTTTATTTTATGGATTCCTTGATCACCATAATAGATATGATTTATGACTATATGCTATCCAGGTGCTATTTGATGTTCATTTGTTTGTGATTTCAGATCTTCAAAGATAACTCTTTCGGGCTTCTGAAGGATGACTACTACAAACAAGCGTTGGATCAAGGTAGGATCGTAACACCTTTGTAGCATTTACTTATAAATCATGATATATCTAGATAAAGATAGATTTAATTGTTTGTTTGTTGCTAGACTATCTTCTGATACTAGGGAGATCGGTCTTGTCCGCAAGATCAATTTATCCGGTTGACAAATTGGCAACTCCACTGGGGAAAGAATTTTATTTTTGGTTTTTCTTTTATTTTACTTGAGAATTTTTTTATTTTAAATTAAAATTTTTTTTTCTCTGGTTTTTGATTGATGTATACTGGCTTGGGTAGCTTAGTTTTACTTTTCTTTCAGAAGTTTTAAGAACTTTTTTGTTTTTCTTCAATTTTTCTGGGGACCGCACTTTGTCTTCACACACAGTGCGGGCATCTCCGCACTTTCCTTGAGTAACCACTGCAGGACCGCACATGTTTGCTTTGGAACCTGCAGACCCTGTCAAATTTTTCAAAAACTTAAGATTTTTCCTTTTCAGGCTTAGTCTAGATTTAATTTAGGATTCTTAGCATCTACCCAGATCTGTATTTTTCTGTCAAAAAATCCTTGTTTATGAGTTTCTTTCAGCAAATTTTTTATCTCATCGATCTCTGTTAAGTTAATTGGGTGTTTTGAGTCTCTTTTTTGAGAAATTCTTAATTTGATTTCCTTTGGTCATTACTTGGAGGTTTGTCTTAGTCTTTTCACAATTTTGCATCTTTTTGCTTTTGTTTTTGCAAAAAAATTTCCCCCTCATTCACCGGAGGGGGGGGGCTAAATTGTGTATGAGTGTTAATCGCCTTTGAGTATTTTTATTTTTGATCTTTGGAACTCTCACCCAATTTTCTTTACTTGCACTTGATTGGTTCTTAGATTACACTAGAATCATCTTGTGTTTGATAATTCTCTTGCATAGATTACATTTTCATAATTAGAATTCTCATTTTCATAATATGAATGAAAAATGTGCATAGATTACATTTGCATACTTTTCAAGTGAATTGTGCATAGATTACAATTGCATAGTTTACATTCTGAAAAATCAATCGTGGATTTAGATCAATTTTATTTGATTTGAGTTTACTTGTTTTTATGCTTGTTTTAAAAACACAAAAAAAATAAAATTGTTTTGAATTGATTAGCATTAGTTTTTCTTGATGAAATTAGTGCATTAGAGAATTTGCTATATTTTTCTCTTAGTGATCATTTTTTTGCATTGTTGGAAGTGAATGGAAACTCTCTCCTTACTTTAGTTAGGATTCATCGAATTGAAAATATTACATTATCATATTTGATTACATTCAGTTTTAGGTCGGGTCATAACACCATTGGTTTCATATACATTTACCCTTTGAGTAATAACAACCTAAATAACACAACGCTTAATAAAATTAATTTAGTAATTTTTACATTTTTATGGCTCTTTCTACCAATATAGCTCAGGATTAGTGCTTTGGAATAGGTTGTAGTTAACTTTCCAAAGCAACTAAAACAAACAAGTAGTCGACCTTGCGGTAGGAAAAATTCCAATTGTTGCATGTATGCTCTGGGAAGCTCCTCCTAAAGGAGTCAAGCATGAGATCATATCCGAACCAGTGAGGTAATCGATCCTTCCTCATTGGGAACGATATAAGATATACACATATTAACAATGGTAAACCTCGGATTGACCATTGTTGAGGAGGCTGAGGTCACTTGTCAGTAAACCTTGGATTATGTCAAGGAGCCTTCAAGGGGATTGAGCTTTGTTACTCTACCCTTGCGTGTGTGTTGGATCGTAGACTGTTCCCCCAGGTATATTTGTTTCTGTTGGTGACCTTAGTGGCCACAAACTATAGGATTCTTTCCCAAGGTGACGGTGGAGGGAAGATCCCACTATACCTGGAGTAGACGTCGGCTAGACTCACTTGGACTCTCTAGAGGGTTATCTTCACTCGAGATGGTATAGTGGAGAAAATTTCACCAGTTTGTTTCATTAAGTAGTTTGTCGGGGTAACTGTTCCAACCGCCATTTCTGCATTAAAATTCTACGATGTTGGATTTCATCACCAACTAGTGTTTTTAGTGCGGGAATCTATTGTTTGTGTCTGGTTTGACTCCTAGATTTGATAGCGCATGTTCATTTGTTTGTTTTTAATTGTAGAGACCATAGGTGTGAATTGTGAATTTTAATTCTTAGGTGTGAATTGTGAATTGTTAATTTTAGTTTTAAATTGTTAATAAAATTCACTGAAGTTGAATATAATGGCAACTGTTCCGGAATTTACCAACCAAGGAACCCCTCTTAACGAGAATCCTAGTACTTTTCCTTGCTTTGGAAATGTTGGTCCTCCTTATATGGCTACATTGTCATTACGTGGATTTACAATAGGTTTATCGATATGGTTATTTTCAAATTCGTTGGCCCCAAAGACTCCAATTGTTCCACCTCAACTGGATGCTTCACCTCAACAGAGTTCACCATCTCAACATCACCAACCTTCTGTTGACCCTTTACCTTCTTCGCCCAATATTTCTCCCTCCCTTTCTTCCTCTTCGCTTGGTAAAAGCCTTGAAGCTAGTAACCAGGTGACTAAGAAGAATAAGAAAGGGAAGAAGAAGAAGAAGCAAAATAAGGAAGAAGTCAACCAACCAACCATGGTTGTAAATGTTAGTAGTGTTGAGGAAAACTCCAACATGCATCGTAAACCCAAATACCCTTGCAGGCTTTGTAAGGGTGACCACTTCCTTATCAATTGTCCCGGTATTCCAAAGGTCTTGGAAGTTTGGTCAGAAAAATCCCATCAACTTTCCATTGATCCATCAACCAATGATAGTCAGGTTCCTGGGAAAAAGGGTAAAGTTAGGTTTCCTTGTAATTTGTGCGAAGGGAGTCATCAACTCACATTTTCTCTCACATGGATGAAGCCTCAAAATTGTTGGAAAACCTTACTGTTCCATAGTAAGAAATTCCAATTGGTTACCATCAACTTTCTCCCAACCTACCGTCAACTGATGAAGTGATTGATCCAATTCCAAGTACAGTCAATCCCACTCTTCCATTAGAGAGTGAAACTCATATCACTCAGGTTGATGATCCATTAGTTAATCAAGTGGTCAACTCTATTTCACATTCGGTCAATCCCACTCTCCTTGAAGAGAGTGAACTTCATACTACTCAGGTTCTTCTTGTTACATAAGATTCTTCTACGCCAGGGGGCATTTCACCTATTTCTACAGAACCCCCTCCAAGTACTGAGGTATTTTCCTTTGACTGGAATAAACTGACAGAACCTCGTCTTCCTTCATCCATCCCTTTCCAAATCATTGTGAAGGTTGGTGGTAGGAGCATATGCAGCACACATGTAGATGAAGGTGCTTCTGTTAGTATTTTATCCTCAACTGCTTGGAAAGATTTGGGTTCCCCTCAGCTTGTGCCTGTTACGTAGAATCTGAAAGCTTTTAATAGAACCATTAGTGAACCTTTAGGGATCCTTCCTAATTTTTCTATTACCCTGGAAGGTAAAACTATCTGTATTGATATTATGGTAGTTCGAGGGCCATTGGATTTCAATTTACTCCTTGGGTGAGACTATGTATATGGAATGAAAGCTATAGTATCGACACTCTTTCACATGATGTCTTTCCCTCACAATGGAAATATTGTGACTGTAGACTAGCTTTCGTTCCCTAGTCTTGATTCGACTACCAATAATCCGACATCCTTGAATGTTCCTCATACAAAAGTGGTATCTACCCTGCCATGGGTTAATTATGTGGCAACTAGTCCCATGTTTTCAGTTACTGATGTAAGCGAGCCTCTCACTGTTTGCTCGTCTTCCTTTGACTTAGATCCGGTAATTGACATGGAAAACTCTATGGGATTACTTGAACGCGATGTTATTATCCCTTTTGAGTCCCTTGACATGTGTTCCTTCCAAAGAATTGTTCTTCCATCTGATGAAGACCTTTTTGAAGCCATGATCGAGGAGTGTCCCTTGACATGTATTTCTTCCAGTTGGAAACCATGACAAGGTCACCCCAAGGATAGTTCCTTTTACTGTGTCAACCTCATTAAAAAATGAATCAGTGGCCCGTGAGGAGAGTTCCTTTTACTGTGTCAACCTCGTTAAAAAATGAATCAGTGAGTGTGAGGGTAGTTCCTTTTACTATGTCAACCTCATTAAAAAATGAACCAGTTGGTCAGAGGATAGTTCCTGTTACTGAGTCAACCTCGTTAAAAAATGAATCAGGTGTGAGGACAGTTCTTTTCCTGTGTCAACCTCATTAAAAAATGAATCAGTAGGTAGATTGTAGAGAGTAGATTGATAGATTAGAAATAATTACTTTCTGAGGATGGTTCTTGTTTTTGAGTCAACCTCGTAAAAAAATGAATCAGATATGAGGAAAGTTCTTTTTACTGTGTCAACCTCGTTAAAAATGAATCAGTGGATCAAGAGGAAAGTTCCATTTATTGTGTCAACCTTGTTAAAAAATGAAACACGTTGCCATGAGCATAGTTCTTTTCCTGTGTCAAGCTCGTTAAAAAATGAAACAAATATTCCCCTAATTGAGTCGAGTATTTGACTAGATCTCGTAAATGTTAAGTCATATAATTAGGTTAGTTATTTCAGTTTTTGCATAATTTTCTTACAGTTTTAGGTCAGGTCTTTCATATGATCTCGTAAATGAACCTTCATTCCATCCAGCTATTAATTACCAGTAGTCTATTTAGTTGAATGAAATGAAGCTGGGTGGGCATGAGCTCTAACAGATTACGCTTAGGGGGCATTAAAACCTATCTGAAGCATATTTTTTCTCTGTTTCAAGCTTTTGTAAAAATGAAACCTATCTTGAGTCCATTTCAGTTATTATTTTCAAGACTCATTAAACTCATGAAAATCCAAAGATTATTTTTCTATCTTTCATTCTCGTAAAACACATGAAAATGCCGAGTTCTTTCCATCTTTTCCTGCTTGTTAATTAAATTGAAATTCGTCCATATGAGTACAATTTTTATCACTTTTTCGAACTCGTTAAAACTTACGAAAAAGCGAAACTTATAAGCACATTTTTATCCCTTTTTCGAACTCGTTAAAACTTATGAAAAAAGTGAAACATTGGAGTCCTCTTTTAAGCCCTTTTTAGACTCTCAAAAATTGAAAAGATTGTCGATCACTTGATTATTCCTCGTTAAAATAAATGAATGATCGTCCCTTCAGTATAAGTTTGCCACTTTTACGAACTGAAATGGACTATTTACGAAAAAGGTATATGTTGACTAATTACGGTCAATAGAGTTCTCTCTTGCATTATTTTATCCTTTTTTGGGCTCGAGAGACTAAATTTACGAAAAAGTACACCCATGGAGTTTTCTTAATTTTTTTCTTTTGACTCCCTAAAATTGAAAAACACCAAGTTTCTCCTATACTGGACTCGTTAAAATTCAACAGTGAAGGACGTGTTCAATTTTAAACAGGAATGAACCACTCCTTCTTAGGGTTTTAATTTTAAACTAAGTTGGACTCATCCGAAGGATGAGCTTATAAACAAGCAAATGTTATCCTCCTCAAGCTTGTCAAAAATAAAGAGGTATTTTCCAGAAATGGTGGGGGAAAAGAGAGAAAAACGAACTTGTTTATTACATTTTGATTTTTGGAAAACCATTAACCACTCTTGAACACGACACTTTTATTTACCTGGGTTGGGAAAATCATTTTCCTAACAGTTAATCAAACCATATTGAAAGTCTTCAGCTAGTTTCTGGGTATTAGCTTTGGGTCAATTTTCACCAAGGCATCTGCAGTGTCGTTATGTGTCCAAGAGGACAGTTCAAACAAACCATTCATCTGCAGAATATCTGTCATTCATTTTGACCATCCCTGAGTCAGTCCTTGCAAAATATTTCTTCAAAAATTGATCTATGATTTCGTGTTGTGGGCTTGCCTACGACAGATCACTTTCTATCGATGACATCTCATTATCTAGGAATTTGATCTAGAAATCGTCAGTACCTTGAAATCTACATGCCTCAATGATAGGTTTCTCGCCTTCGATGACAGGTTGCATCATTGACCTTCGCTCGAATGATTTCATGTCATGTTCAACTTCAGCTCATTCATTCACATTTCATGGACTGTACTGAGTAATTTGAGGGCCATTGACATTACTGGTGGTTACTCTCACACTTGTTAACAGTTCACATTATTGACTAGTAATCAAGTGGTTTCTACCATGTTCGACTTCGACACATTCATTCACATGGATAGAATCATACTAGTTGAGGAAGCGGAAATCATGACCCTAGATTTAGTTTCTACCATCCCGGCTGCGAGGAATTTTATTATTCATTATGTAGTAGACTATTCATTACAGATGGTTGCGTCCATGCTGTGTCTACACTATTGATGTAATAGTAAAATCATTCCTGTATCAGAATAGTTTAAGTTAGTTTTCTAGTTAGTTTTGATCTGAGTATGGGAATGCCTACCTCAGCGATGATATGTCTACATATATATATTTTGCATTGAATTTTTTACAGGTTCTGACTGGGGTGTCCACAGGATGATCCTTGAAATGATAAAGTACTTCACTCTTCATACATAACAGACTCTATCTTCATCTATTACAGACTTCGCACTTTAGGGGGCAATCTGTTGCACTGAAAATTGTCACCTTGACATTTTGTTGTCCGTATGAGCTCATTATCACTCATAATCTCCTTTTTTGCAAGTCTAAAAACATTAGTTCCTCATATCAAGCCTTGAAAATAAGAGAAAAACTCTCAAAAGTCTCTAAAACTTTGGTATCGCATTTTCTCTTTGTCTTACCTGCGGTCCCGCACCTAATGGTCATGTCTCCTGCGTACCTAACCGCACTTTCTCTGTGTTAAGGGTGCGGATCCCTGTAAAATATGAAAAGGGCACAAGTAAACTCAAAAAGCTCACTTTAAGTCATTTCTAGAAGCTTCTAGAAGGAATCTTGCGATGGCAAGTCCGCTCTTTTCAGGTTCATGTATCCCATGCCTTAAGGAGCTAACCCCTTGATGTGGGGAGCTTATCCCTTTGAAGGAGGATTCTATCCCTTCATAGGTGGAATTGTAACCTCCTCTTTTGCACTATAAAAATAGGCATAGGGCAGCCTCAAAGGGTTACTAAGGAACTAGACAATTGATGAGTTCAAGCTTTAGTGTTATTTGAGGTAAAGTGTTGTTGGAACTTAGAATCCTTTAGCTGAGATTTTATGAGGAAAGATTACATACCTATATGTATCTCTGTTGGAAGAGTGCAAGGCTTGTCAGATTAAAGGAAATTCCTTCTTCGGACCCCGGGAAGACCTGTTCAATGTCAAGGCTAAAAAGGTTGTAAGGTTCTTCTACTATTTCAAAGTTAATACAAATAATTTGTTTTTCTCAATAAGCTGTCAATTGATTATTTATTTTATGGATTCTTTGATCACCATAATAGATATGATTTATGAATATATGCTATGCAGGTGCTATTTGATGTTTTTTTTTTTATTGCAGATCTTCGAAGATAACTCTTTCGGGCAACAGAAGGACGACTACTACAAACAAGCATTGGATCAAGGTAGGATCGTAACACCTTTGTAGAATTTACCTATAAATCGTGATATATCTAGAGAAAGATAGATTTAATTGTCTGTTTTTTGCTAGACTATCTTCTGATACTAGGGAGATCGGTCTTGTCCACAAGATTGATTTATCCAGTCGACAGGAGTTTAAATCAACTTGTTTGAAATAACTAGTCAAGCTGCTATAATCTTTCTTTAGCACAAAATTTTGACCTAGCAAGTAGTGTCTCCATACCCAGAGCGCATGTACTATGGTTGTTAATTCTAGATCATAGGCTGAGTACCTTTGTTCATGTTCCTTCAAATTTCTTGACTCATATGCCACTACTTTTCCTTCTTGGGATAAAACTGCCCCAACACCCTCTTTACTTGTGTCTGTACAAACTTCAATTTCTTTGCTGGGGTAAGCTACCCTCAACACTGGTGCAGTGGTCAATAATTTCTTCAGCCTCTCGAAACTGTTTTGGCACTCAATATTCCACTTAAATACTTTTCCTTTTCTCTACAAAGAGGTAATGGGAAAACAAATTGTGGAAAATCCCTCAATAAATGTCCGATAATACCTAGCTAAACCCATAAAGGATCGAATATGTGCCACATTCTATGGTACTCACAATTCCATGATTGTCTTGATTTTATTTGGATCAACATCAATCCCTTCTATTGAAATGACATGGCCTAGGTACTGAATTTATGTTTTAAAGAAATCACATTTACTGAACTTAGCATACGACTGGTGTTTTCTTAGCATTTCCAGCATAATCCTTTAATGCCCCTTATGTTCTTCCTAGTTTTTAGAATAGATTAAAATGTCATCTATAAATATAAGTACAAAATTATCCAGAAAAGGATGAAATATACCATGCATTAACCTCATAAAGGTTGTTGGTGTATTTGTTAACCCGAAGGGTAACACCACAAATTCATAATGCCCATACCTAGTACAGAATGCAATCTTGAAAATTTCTTCATCCTTGATTCGGATCTGGTGATATCCAGATCTTATATATATCTTTGAAAATACAGTGGCCCCCTTCACCTGATCGAATAGATCATCAATCCTTGGTAGAGGATATTTATTTTTAACTGTTAATTTATTGACTTGTCTATAGTCCATGCACATTCGCATGGTTCTGTCTTTCTTCTTAACGAACATCACTGGTGCTCCCCATAGGGACACACTTGCACAAATATAACCTTTGTCCAACAGTTATTCTAACTGCATTTTAAACTCAGTTAGTTATGGAACACTCATTCTGTAAGGAGCCCCTGACATAGGAGATGGTCCTAGCATTAATTCTATAGTAAAATCGATATCTCATCTTGGTGGTAATCCAAGAATATTTTTTGGAAAAACATCCATGAAATCTTGTACCACTGGTACATTTTCCGTCGTAGGTGAATTTTCCTTGGAATTAGCATATCCCACCTGAATAACATATATTTTGCATCCCTTCCTCATATATTTATTCATTTGGGATGTTGTAATTGGATGTAGCTGTAGTGGCTTCTTGATTCCCTGATTATCCTTGCATGTTCCATCTTGCATTCTGTAATAAATGATCTTTTCCTTGCAGTCCACTAAGGTCCAATTTTTTTCTAGCCAAACCATGCCCTGCAAAACATCATAGGACCCTAATGGAAGTATGTTCAGGTCCACATTCAACTGTTGTTCTGCAATTTCTAATGTACAGTTTGGAATATTGGCAGTTACCTTCCTTTTTATCTTGTGGCTAGCTGTACGAGCCACGAGTTTTTGAATTTATGCCCTTTTAATTTACAAATTTCCACTATTTTGGGACTAACATAACTTAGACTTGCACCTGGGTCTACCAAAATTGAAACAGATTGAGATAGTAATTTACCTTCCAACTCAATCATTGTTGGCTGATAATATGTTTGTCGATCCTCCAACACTGCTTTGATATGAGGAATGTTTCATGCTACATCACCTACTATAGAAGCCTCCTGAAAATTTGCAATTGTATCATTTCTTGTTTATTGTGGGAAGTTTTTATAATAGTGTGCCTCACCACACCCCCACCATTGTAAAGGTGGCTTGCTCACCAGCCCTTGCTCAGGTTTTCTAGATGCCTCTTTGGGCTTCTCTTCTACTGGCCAATGGGTTCTTTGATGATTTCTACCAAATTTTTTACTGACAGAACTTCACGCAAAATTATTAAAGTTATTTTTTTTGGCTCTGAAGTTGGAGCTTCTTTTCTGTCCTTTTATTGGCTACCAACTTTTTCCAACCTTCCATTTAGCCTTGGACTGCTGATAACACATCCATGCCTTACAAATGGCTTCGTCCATGGTTTTGGGATTTACAAATTCAATTCGCTCTTTCATATGTGTTGGAAAAATGCTCAGAAATATTTGCACCTTAGCCTTTTCCTCTTGGAGATATGGAACATATTGTAACAGGGAGGTGAACTTGGTGATATAGTCATACAAAGTCATCTCTCCCAGCTTCAAGTCATGAAACTCTTTAGCTTTCTGATCGTATAAACATTTTGTAAAATACTTGTCTTTAAAGTATTGCTGGAATGATTCCCAAGTAACATCTTGGTCCTCAATGGTGTGAACATTCTTTACTTCTTCCCACCACAAAGTGGATTTCTCTCTTAACTGATATATAGCTAATCTGGCCTTCAGGTTGCTACTGTATTCATATACCTGAAAAATATTTATTCATGTTTATCAACCATGCCTCTACCACTTCCTCAGCTTCACCATCAAATTTTGGTGGTTTTATTTTCCGAAACTCCCCCTGAAGTTCCACCTTATGCTTCTTAAATTCTTGATGATATGACACATTGCCAGACTCTACTTCATTATAGTTTTTGTTTTTATTGCTTTGTTGAGAAGGGCTTCTCTCCACTCTTTTAGTGGTGTGTTCCTTTTTTTGTCGCTCATCACCCTCTTTCATGTCCCTATCAGCACTGGGGTGTTCCATTTCTTGATTTTGCTTGTCTGACAGGCTCTTAAGTATCTTTTCTTGTTCTTGCATCAAGCGCTCATTATCGCTACGAACTCGCACCATCTCTTCCTGTAGTTTATGTATTTTACTCAACAATATACTGGTTTGATGCTACTGTTCTTCCAGTATTCTACTTGTTTGCTGGTGCTGATCGACACTCAGCTGAACCCACATCTCCGGGCTCACTACCAGTTGTGTTTGGGGTTCCTCGATGTCTTGGGGTGGTTGTTGCATTGTTCCCCTTCTCATGATGTTTCCTATTATGCTTCTATTATGTGCATCAGTATACACACAACGTAAATTTTTAGTTTACCCTTAGGGTCCTAGCATATGAACAATGCTCTGATACCACTTGTGACATACACACATACCAAAAAATAAATAAAAAATTACTTCTTACTATACCCAAAACTAAACTTACTATTCTACATTGAATTACACTATTATAATTCTACAAACCCACCTTTGCCAATTTTTATAAGAGAACAACTCTAATCTTAATCAACATATAACTTTAACCTTCGCACACCATGGGAAGTATTGCCATCACATATGTTTTTTATTAAGGTTTAATGTATTAAACTGACAACATCAAGATTTAATGTTGTGTATGGTTTTCAACCCTCCTAAGGCAGGATATTATTCACCTTGATATAACTGAGGTAAAACTGGCACGTTATGGCAATTAAATGTAGTAGGTACTGGATATTGATACCACCGGACATAGGTGTGATTCATTGCGATCTTTGCATTTTCGATGAACTTACCTGAGATCTCCATCGTTGTTTTTTGGGAGATCAACATACATTGTTTTGGGTGGGAATTCACATTGTAAACCCCGCTAACCCTAGGTTTATCCGGCCTTTGTCTCTGTGCTGGTGAATTAACTCTTCCACTCTAAGAGTATTTATTTCTGAGGTTGTTCTTCTAAGCTTCAGCTCTGCCATTACTGATACTTTCACACCAGTATGGGCAGACCTCAAAGGTGAAATGCCCATAGGCTTGGCAGCATGATGGTTTTGAGGTTCCATTTACCGAATGCCAGGAGCTACAGGTGTATTGAGACCTCTTTTGTCATGGATATCCTTGCCATTTTTATTCCTATGCTCTTTACTGTAGCTCAGGTAACAATACTTCAGCTTCCCTGGCTTATACAGACTTTTCTTTTTATGCATATTTACTCTCAGGGCTTACTCTCTTATTTCGAGTTCCTTATCGACTCTGTTTCATAATGTCAAAGGATTTTCGGCTCAATGATCTATTGGTCGTGGCGAATGTCTTCTTCACAGGTATAATTACCTTATCAATCCCAAATTTTTTTTAACACAGAAAACTCTATTTCAGATAGTTTTTTTATGCTTACTTTGTGTTAGTCATCAGTATTTTTCACTTGTTAGTGATGACCAGATCCATAGCTGAGTTTTCTAGAAGCTGATTTCCATATGTCAATTTGTCATCTAGAAAACCCTCATAAAAAACTTTTTTCACCCTCCTATTTTTCAGTCCGCCCATGTCAAAGTCAAAACTCATTATCACTATCCTATCTAGCTTTAGCCCTACTAGTCTGCCCATTAGCTTTAAAAGGCAAATCCAAGTCTATTTCAAAAGCCTCCCTTATGTTAGGAAGTGGCGCTTTAAGGCATTTTACCCTTGGCAACCATCAAAAGGCCAAAAAACCTCCATCTGATACAGACCATTCATAACAGACCTCCCACTCTGCAAATCAAGTTGATCACGTACAGAGGTAAACGCATTTACACACCCACACAAGTCTCGGTAACGCATAAACCACGGTCTCAAGGCGAGTTATTAGGTGTTTTACAATGTTTTATGGATTTTACAAGAACGGGGACACATGTCATGATCTCAAGAGAAAATTCTTGAATCCACATTTATAAGAACAAGCGCTTCTCAATGTGAACATGAGCTTTTGAGATACATACGCGAGGGCAAGGAGTTACTCATCAAACTCTTGCCGACGCCATTCGGCATGATAACACGATACAAAGAAGAACAACTACACTGTCAAACGGACTTGTAATTTGTCATGGCCAAGAACCTCCTTCATCTACAAGCGAGGGCGATGGTCAAAAATTTGAACCATAAAAAGCTACGGAAATAGCGCAAAATTTGTTTTTAATGAAAAAGGTCAAACAGTGATTAGAGTTTTCTAAAGCAAAGTGATGTTTGAAGACAGAAGTAAAAGCAGTAATGTTTGTCAAAGTTGGTTTGCCTATCATCATGTATAAGAGAAAGCTTTTGTCAAAACCTGCTCATCAAATAATCTTCAGCAGATTAAGACAGAGGTTAAACTGGTCCCTTATCAAGTTTTCTTTCCAATATAGTAGTCTGGAGCCCAAGTAACACAAACTCTGTTGTTGGTTAAAAGAAAGGTCATGACATAGGAAATGATGTTGATTATATTTCAAAGGGATATGGCATGAATTTTCACAGCTCTGGAGCAGCATTCAAAGCCAATAAGGCACCTCACTGTTACATTCTGAGTGAAAGAGAGTTGTAAAAGGAATCCCTTTTTAATAGACAGAGGATGGGACTGCATGCTAAGTATAACTAAATTTTTGCACTCACTGTCAAAAGAAGAGACTCAAAAGACACCTAACAGTTACGTCAGTTTCCACAATGGGCGTTGTTGATATCCATAGCATCAGGAGCAAGAAATAGTCAACGAAACTTGTCAAAATTACAGCAAATGAGCACCACAAAGCAGGAGGATGAAAAGGAATATAGAAATCACAGTTAAGTTTTTGTCCATAAAAAGGTGGTCGCCCCCCCAAAGACAAATCTGCAAGTCTTTCATAGCAGCTTCAAGCAAATTTCCTCCTACAGTGCAAAAATTAGAAAAATAGGACATTTCCTCATTACTTGGATAAAAAGCAGTAAGTTTTTAAATTCTTGAAAAAGTTTTTTTTATTTCGAAAGGAAGGTTGGGCTTATGAAACAAATGGTCATCTCCACTACGATCTTTATCCGGACAAAGAGTATCAAGTTGTGTTCTAAAAGAAAAAGATGCAGATTTTGTTTAAAAATGCATTGTCAAAACTTTTCTTTAAAAAACCCTCAACGATCAAATGTGAAAGGTTTTTGACTTATTTTCATTCATAGAACAAAGGGACCATTGCAAGCCTGGGTCAAAATCTCAAAACGCACAAGAAAAACCCCTTCTGCTATCTACAAAATCGGAGAAAAGAGTTGGAGAAAATTACGCAGAGTTTTGGAGCTTGTTGGCCTATGCGACGCGCTTGGAAAAGCGTGCGGCGCGCTCAGGCAGAGCAATTACATTAAAATACACAGGTGCACGGCGCGCCTATAGGCGCGCGCGACGCGCCTGTAGGTTTGGGTCCTGTCAGCCGACAGTCGACCCGACAACCCATATTGCGCGGCACTCTCCACAATAAACGCGCCGCGTAGGGTGATAAACCTCCAAAGCACCTCCAAACTGCTTTCAAAGTTGCTCCAACGCTCAAGCAAAGACTGCCACCGATTTTTTAAGGAATTTTGTCTTGCCCCTTACAAAGATTAAAGTTGTTAGACAGTGTTTGAGACAACAAAGGCCTCCGTGTAAATCAAGATATTTTGAGTAACTATTTTGGAAAGAAGGTGTCAGTTGGTTGAAAATGAGGTGTTATTTCTAATCTTCAGGAGCCTAAAGCTGCCCTCCAAGGTGCTCAAACATCACATTCCTTTTCTAAGGGGAGTGTTAAGCATTTAGGACATCTAAAATACTATGGCATAAACTCCATAACCCTGTCAACTATATGTAACAAAGAAAGGGTGCTCAGGAGGTGTGATTTTTTAGAGTTGCTATAGTATGTGATTGACCAGCAGTAAGTATAGCAAGGCTTGGATTATTTTTAAATGTTTAAAAAACCTGTAATCTGTCCCCAAAAGAGTATTAGGAAATGAAGGCACCTTTTTTTTTAAAGAAGCTCAGCATTTGAAGCAGAAGTAGTGGTTGGAATTCCAAACACAGAAATCATCCATGTATTTCTTGGTATTTTTTCAAAGTCTTCCTCAGTGTGGCAAAAAGCAAGGTCATGGCTACCTTTTGACCATAAACAGACTTTGGTGAGTAAAGTTGCTCAAATCAATTAGAGGTATTGTCAAACTTTGTGAAAAGGACAGTAGAGTTTAAAGAGGGAAGTGTTATGTTTGAGGAGGGGTTTATTGTTGTTAAAAATGCTACAGGATTCTCTATGACCACATCAAAAGAAAAATGAACTCTATCACCTATTACACAGTAAACCTTGGACTATATATTGCCTTGCTGATTGACTGTCTTCATGTTATTGAATCCAGTAGTTGAGTGGCCTACAAAGAAAAGAGCAGTGTTGTGAATTAAGAAGGTTTGTGTTTTTCCTTATCCAAAAAACAAGGTTGTCTTGTGTCCTCCAAATTACTAAAAGCAAAGAGACCTTACCACAAAACACAGAAAAGATTGTTTGGACTGTGTATCTTTTACTGACTGTGTTTTTATTTGAGTTTTATTGTGGAGTGGCATACAAAGAGAAGGGGTAGTGTTTTGAAAGGGAGCACAGTGAGGCAGCGCAGCAAGGTAAAGGAGAATACATTGATGATATGTAGCACAATGATAAAGAGCAGCGCCATGAAGAAACTCAAAACAGTGATGGAAAAGAGGGCTAAAGAGAAGCGCCCGGCACGGAAAGAGAAGAAAGGCACATCAGCACTTGAAATTTTGGCTTCAGCTTCAGAAAAAATTCCTAAGGACCCTTGAGGGTCATGCATACCAATTTTGGGCCCATTTTGACAACTTTGGGTTTTTTGGCATTTTTGAGTTTTTGATCAAAAACACATAAATTCGCCATTTCATTTTGAGGATTCATCAAGGGAGGAGAATGGTACCATCAGATGCCATAATTTCATGAGCATGTCTTCAGTGACTTTCAGAGCATTTGAAGATCATCTGCCCCCTCAAAACAGCGAAAAAGGCTCGCATTTTGCACACTCTGCCCCGTCTATCAGCAGACTGTAATTTTCTGGCTTTTTACACATAGGTGCAGATTTGGAGAACTTCTGGGCATCAGATTGAAGAAATTTTAGTTGTGCCGGAAAGTAGACACTTAGAGCTTTCCAACAAGCTATCATGAGCCTTGTTTCGACATCAGGAAGGCTGCCAAATGTTTCCGACAAGTCAGGAGACCTTTTCCTGATATAAATTTGAAGTATTTTTGTAATTTTTAAACCTCAAAAATATGCTTTTTCCAAATGTGCGTTTAGCTATTTTTGCACTTGGAAAATGATGCAAAGTCAATATAATTTCCATTTTTAGCATTTTTTAGATATTTTATGAGATATTTTGTGCCTTGGGCTTTGCAAAGCCTCAAGGACAAGTTTAGATATTTTGATTAGGCCAATGGGATAGCTAGTTGCACCATGAGGTTTTCCTCTCTTAAGCCTATTTATTCCATGGGCTTCATTGTGAAACAAGGCTGAACTTGAGAGAAGAAGCAATATATTGGTCATATGAGCTTTGAAGAACATACTTGTGTTATGATTTTGGACTGCCTCTTGGATGCTTTTGATGAATGATGAAGGATTGTTGATGGATTCCATGACATGGTAGAATGGTATAGTGTTTCTTGCTTTGTTGTTGTCTTCTAGTTTTCATTCATGATACATGCTTCTTGCTTGCTATAGATAAGTAGAGATTAAGTTTGAGATATGCCCATGGAGGCACCTCAAAATTCCTGAATCTTCATAGCTTTTATGTTTTCTTCTTCCTTAGTTGCACTAAAGAATTCTTAACTGCTCTTTAGTAACTTAAGGATATTGTTGCTAGTTTTATTCATAAGTTCTATGCATGTTGAGTAGAATGTATGGTGTGCCCTGCTTACCTATGACTTTCCATAGTTCTGTCCATGAAACTATCTCTTTGACTGATTAGATCATCATCTTGTTGAACCAAGGAGGCCTAGTCCCGATCTAGCCCTTTGTCTAAAACTATGAAAGCTTGTTTGTCAAAGTGCCCAATAACTTAAAGACTGTGTTTAGGCATTCCGGCATAGTATTTTGAGTTGTTAGTCCATCTTATGTGTTTTCCCCAAAGTCTGATAGCCATTTCCCAAAGTTAGAGGGTCTTATACTTCTATGCATGGCTTGAATGTTTGTTTCGATGTGTTGATTAGTTTATAGTTACATTTTGCATGATTAAGGGTTTTCTTTACCATGTTTATGTTATCTATTGAACCAGTGATGCTTGAAACTCCTTGTTATTCACAAACTTGATGTCCATTTACTCCATTTTTCCCAAAGATCCTTTCTACCTTGAATCAAATTGGCCCTACAACAGCCTTGTATCATCATCTGATAGCTTCCTTGACCTTTTTGACCCCATAGCCCAGTTAATCTACATCTTGTTATCCATTTTTATATCTTTGATTATTTTTATCCCTCACAAACTTAAAAAACCAAAAATCAAAAAACTCACTTCATAACTAGCCTAATATCAGAACACCATAAGCAAACACACTGGTATCTTTTACATATAATAGAGAGAGCCCTCTGTGAGTCCAAGAAGGCTAGGTCCTTGGGCTCCAAAGCTTGGTTTGATTTTACATCGTCATTTGGCTCACTAATCGGCCAAATCACGGGAACCTAACACTGTGTTCTAATTTTCACGGCTATTGTTTTCAAGTCTGATCTTTCTCCGATGGTCGCTCTCATGCTTCAAAATATCACTTTGAGTTTCCATAAACTTTGGTGCATGACTAATACATTGCACTCACCTCCAGGTACTTATAATGTCTACACTCGGACTCAAAATTCTAACTGTCTCAAGCGAATCTTCTAGAATTTTTATGGGGGTTTAGAAACCCTTTTCTCGACTCTCTCTATTGAGTAGACTGTCGGCATTAATTATGCTATGGTTCAGTTTATATGTATATTGTGAAATTTTAATAGATAGCTTCTAGCCAGAACCCTTGGGCCTCAGATATTTTTTCCTGTGTTATGTTAAATTTCATGAATATTATTAAGAAGGGTTCACCGTAATCTTCCTTCCTTTTACTCAACATGCAAAATAGTATAATCGAGGCTTCAATTCTAGATATTGACTCTTACTCAGTTGAAGTATTGAAAGGGTGAATGTCATAAGGTTTACTTGTTGTTTTGGAATAGATATTATGTGTTTGGACTATATGTAATATTTGACACACAGTGACCTTTCGCGATTTTTATGATATGAAAGGCTTATTTCCACAAATGTATGAACTTATTCCAGTTCCAGTTTTCATTATGTTTATTTTCATTTACTCATTCATATTGATAATATGTAGTTAAGCTTGGAAATCAGTCTTAGCTCTGGTTTCTTGAGAAATAAATTTTTTTTCTATCTTTACAGTAATTTAAATAACACTAGTTTTAGTTTCTTTGTTTATAATACATTTTTTTCTAGCTTAGGTAATTACTTGGGTGACCAGACCACCTAAAGTGTCCGTGTATAGCTATCCTTGAGGGACAATGCATCCTAGGTTGGGGTTCTACCCTGTACCCTTGACGGATAGTCCCCTCTAATGTTTTATCAAAAGAAACTTCTTTAAGCATGTATATGTGTGATTTTATCTTTACAAGATATAAATATAATCTCCTTCTTTTACACAGTTTTTAGTTCATTCCTTTAACTTATCAATAGTTTACTGAGTATGAAGTTTACTGAAAAATTTATATTATACATGTATCTCAAAAATATTCTTTTCCCATTTCCTACACCAAACAGCCACTGTTGTTTAAACTAAAACTTAGATATTCCATTCCTTTCTTGACATAATCACAAACACCAAGTTTTTAAATGAAATGAAAGTTCTGTGCATAATCATATTACCCATCCTTTTCCAAGTGATGCATAATGAGACAATAATAATAATGATCACTACCATTCTTTCTCATCACTTTCCTAAAATATACCCACTATTACTGTCACTAGTAAATAAATACTTGTTCACACATAGTGTAAAAGTAATGCAGTTCTTAACTCACTAAAACACACAGTTACTTATCTTAATTATGCATTTTATAGTTGTGGACCTCCCAAACATCAAGAGGGGCGATTACGTCCTCCTCTTGCCCCCGTGATCCACTCCTGAAAGGTACGGGTTGACAGTGGAATTTCTGCTATGATGTTAGGACTCCTGGTCCAGTCAGTGTCAGAAATTAAATCAGGATTTTCAGAGTGATTTTCCACTGGTATTTACCAGATCAGGAAAATTCTCCACTCTCTCCTTAGTCCATAAACATATTCCCTACTCCTCACAGTGATCAACCTCTTATCCCCATAGGAGAAGGTAACTATTTCCAACTGTCCAAACAACCTTCCAGTTCTTGGAAAAAATCTACCATCAGCTTTTACTTTTTTTATGGAGTCACTTTCCATAACTGATTTTATTATTCATAATTAATAACTAATGAAATTAAATTTTTTTTTCACAAAACATTAATAGTTCTAGTATTTTTCTTAAAACAAATAATTAAAATGTCTTTTAACTAGCTAACAACTAGTTATCATTAAATGCAGTTGTCACAACATCCCAGTGAGGAAAAGGGGTTCTATGATTGAAGATAGAAATGAGAGGTAGGAAGAGAGTGAAAATCCTAAGCTCATGGTGACCAGTGGAAACTCTCCATGTTCCTGAATACTAGAAAAGAAGAGTACTGGACTAGGGGTCTCGAGGTCTCTTCGGGAAAATATTTCAACCTACTCATCTGAGGTGTGAGGCACGAGGGGAGATGAGGACATAATTGCATCTCTCATGGTAAGGAGGACATCATCAGCAAGTTCTGAAATGAGATAAGTAACAGACTGCAGAAAATAGTAAGAACTGGAACTGTTGTTTAGAAAAAATATTTTTAATGCAGAAAATATTTCTTAAATTATGAAATGAATATTTTTACATGGTGAACGTTATAGATATACATTTATTTGTATTTATTTAGGTAATAAAGAAATCACAGTAATACCATTAATTATATAGACTTTGTAATACTAAATTTTTGGAAGTTAAAGTTGGTATTCAAGAAAGAGTAGTGTTTACATTATCAGGTAAAACAAACCACAAAATAGGAACATCTACAGGAAGTAAAACTAGAAAACTGTTAGTTCAGGACCCATAGTCAAAACCCAGAAATGGTCATTAATGTGTAGATCTATGATATACTCGAACAACAGAGTAGTGGGATGATAAATCCAAAATATAGATGGTCCGAACACCTCTATTAACTAAAATAAATAATACAGATTTTATTCTTGAAAGAAAGAATGGAAACCATTGTCTGAGATTAAATATATATACAGAAATATTAAAATAGCATGTGCAGTAAAAACCCAGAAATGCAACTGCCATTGTAAATATAAACAACATCGAAAATATTATTTCTACTAGAATAATGAAGAAAATAAAAATACAATGTGTTCGAATAATAAATATAAAGAGCATAATCGAAAGTTAAATGACACTTAATGCAAATGCTCCAGAAAAGAAAAACTAAGGCAACATACTTTTATACATACAAGAGGAAACGATGCATTCTGCCACTTCTATTTTCATAAGAGTAAAGAAATATTAATGGAAGAGTTGAATGAGCTATCACTCGAAGATGCAGAGAGTCAAATAATATTTCATAGCAAAGATTCAAATAACATAAAAAAAAAACCTGTTTCCCAGAGGAGTTTTCCTCTTAAAACTGGGGCATGACTTCAATCGACAGTCAAGAGTAGCACATAATTACAGTAAAATTCCAAGTTTCATGCAAATTTTCTAAGCAGGGTGTTGACCTCAAGCTTAAAAGGAACTAAAATAAATTACAATGATGCCGTAGAATTAAATATATCTTGTGTGATGCCGCAAGTACCATTGAAGCTAGCATTCAGACTACTCCGATAATTTTAAAATCCTACGAAGGATCTGGTACCTGTTAAGAAAGTGACAGAGTCAAGAATGAAACCAAATCACCTCAAGAAATGATAAATGCACGGTGTAAATCCTTTCTAGTCGACCACACTATATTTACATGTTCAAGAACGAGATGAAAAGAATTAGAAAAACTATACTTTCCAACTTGCTGAGTGAAGGGAAGAACTAAGGAAAAGACAGAGCTAAATTACAATACTTGTTTTGAAATTATTTTGTAGGCTATAAATGTAACACTGTGAAGAGAAATGGTAAGGGTAATTTTTATGGAAAAAAAAATGAGAGGATATAAATTTAGTGAGTTAATAAGCATAAAACTTAAGCGTTTCGTTGGTTTACTTGGCATAGTGAAAGGAGGCCATTCTATGAAAATAGTAAGAGACTCTGGAATGGTTCCTAAAACCTGGAAAATTTGATACACATTACACTATATTTCTCTTGCAAACCTGAGCACTTAGCCAATGGCATAGAGCCACTGCTAGCTCCCTGCGAAATAAATAAGTGAAGAACCTACTCAACATAAGGACTAGCTCAACAATGCCACAAAGGGCTAAGCCCAAAAAAACTGTAAGTGAAATGGATTTACCTAGTTCAAATATGCCATGGAAAAACATGGCTAGAACTGGAGGAGAGGTTATCGATTGATAGAGTTCAGGCTGCGATAGATTTGAAGAGGGGAAATGCTGGCAAAACTCACAAGCATGAAAATTAAGAGTTGGTTAGGGTTCGCGGTAGTCAGTACCCTAAACGGGTATCGTAATATTCTCCACCGTGGATCTCAACACTCCAAATCCAATGATTATTAGCAGTACAAATGTCCACATGCACTACAAATTCCCAAATGTAGGTGCAGTACAAAAAATCAACCTTATGACACTTAATCTTTGACGGGACTTAATAAACCATGAATAAATAAAATGTATAGGTTAAAGATATGCAATTATCACACCGTCCTCAAAAACATTAATGATACGTGTTATGAGTGTTAATATCAAACAACCAACCATTGTAAACTCATAAGTGACCCACATAAAGACATGCGTATAGCATAAGTGTGGAGGATTAACCCAAGGCAGTAGAACACGTAGGTATCCATAATGTCACGACTATAAGGCGAGGGAAAAATTGATATAATGTATATAGTTTTACTTTGTATATTAGCAGTATTTATATGGAGCTATGGATAAAATAGAGTAAGTGTAATTTTTTTTATTTTTACTGTGATGTATGTTACAAGTGGTATCAGAGTAGGGTTCATACGCTGGGACCTAATGGGTCACCTAATATGATAAATTGTGGTGTGTAAATGGTGCACAGAAAAATAAATAACATAGTAGAAGACAAAATGAGGATGGTATCGACACAACAAACACCTCGGAATGTAGGGGAACCTACACCCAAATCCCATCCAAAAATGTGGATTTAGCTGAGTGTAGATCAACACCAGTAGATTAGTAGACTTCTGGAAGAATAGCAGTATCAAACCAGTATACTGTTAAGCACTGTGCAGAAGTTACAGGAATAAATGGTCTGAGTGAGGAGTGACAATGAGCGCTTGATGCAAGAGTAGAAAAATATACTCAAAAGCCTTTCTGATAAACAAAATGAAGGAGTGTTACAACCCAACCCTGAAATAGATATGCAGGAAGAAAATGGACGACAAGCTAAGGACCAAAATAATGACAGAGTGGAAATAATCCATTCACAACAAAGTAAAAAGAATAGGAACTATAATGAGGCTAAGTCTGGTAACATGTCAGAACAACAAGAAATGAATAAACAAAAAGTGGAGTTACAAGGTGAGTTCCAAAATATTAAACCACCTACGTTTGATGGAGAAGCAGAGGAGGTGGCACAAGCTTGGCTGATTAATATGAATAAATACTTTCAAATTTATGAGTATATAAACAACCTTAAAGCTAGATGAGACATTTATCAATTGAGAGAAAAATCTACCTTGTGGTGGGAGGATGTCAAGAATGTCCACGGTATTGAAGACCAAGATGTGACATGGGATGAATTTCAACAACACTTTAAGGAAAAATATCTAACAGAATGTTTCTATGATGAAAAGTGCAGAGAATTCCATGATTTGAGGTTAGGTCAAATGAAAATGGATGAATAAATAACCAAGTTCACTTCCTTACTAAGATGTGTTCCTTATTTAAGGAATGAAACAGCTAAGGTTCAATGGTTCTTGAGTATTTTTCCGACCCACATGAAAGAACGAATTGAGTTTGTGAATCCAAGGACCATGGAAGAAGAAATTCAAAAAGCGAGAATGTGTTACCAGTAGTCCAAGGAAAAAGGAGAAATAGGCAAAAATTGGTAGCTAAGAAAAGGGCAAAAAAGCAGCTCAAATTACAAAAATGCTAGGACTAATAAATTTAAGAATTCTACAAGGAATTCAGCGAGAAATTTTTTTGGAAGAAACCATCAAATAACCCGGTGGCCTACAAAAGAAAAGCCTACAAAGGCTTCCAGCAAGCCAAAACATGTACAAAACTAGAAACCACCTCTATAGTGCTGAGGGTGTGGTGAGGCTCACTATTATAAGAATTCCCCACAGCGGGGAAGAAATGATATAGTAGCTAATCTACAAAAAGCCTCTACAGTGGGCAATGTATCTCGAAACATGTCCATAATTAATGCAGCTTTGGAGGATCGACAGGCAAATTATCAACCAACGCTGAGAGAACTGGAAGGTAAGTTACTTTCACAATCCATTTCTATTTTGGTTGACCAGGTGCCAGTTTAATTTATGAAACCCCAGAATAGTAGAAATATGTAAATTAAAAAGTCAAAAATTCAAAAATCCTTGGCTGGTACAGCTAGACACTGGGGCAAAGATGAAAGTTTGTGCCAAAGTTCCAAATTGTAAACTGGAAATTGGAAACCAAAAGTTAAATGTGGAACTAAATGTATTTCCCTTGGGATCCTACGGTGTACTATTGGGCATGGATTGGCTGGAGAGACATTGGTCTCTGGTAGAGAAAATTGTATATTACAAAATTCCAGATGGAACTCGTGAAGAATTTCAAGGGATAAAGAAGCCCTTATAGTTGCGTCCTATCACAACCTCCCAATTGAGTAAGTTTATGAGAAAATTATGTCTGATATATGCCATTCAAGTGGGTTTTGCTAACTCTAAAGAGAATACCCCTATGCTGGAAAGCATACTAGTAGTACAAGATTTCATAGACGTGTTTCCAGAAAATGTACCCGGTATACCTCCAAGAAGGGATATCGATTTCACTATTGAACTAATTCCAGGAGCATCACAAATCTCAAGAGCGCCATATCGGATGAGTGTACCAGAGCTAACTGAACTAAAAATACAACTGTAGGAGTTGTTGGACAAAGGGTGTATTCGACCCAGTGTGTCTCCTTGGGGAGAGCCAATGTTATTTGTAAAGAAAAAGGATGGAACCATGCGAATGTGCATGGAATATAGACAACTCAATAAATTGACATTAAAAAATAAGTATCCATTACCACATATAGATGACCTGTTTGATCAGGTAAAGGGGGAAACTGTATTATGGAAAATAGACTTAAGATCTGGATATCAACAGATTCGAATTAAAGACGAGGATATCTACAAGACTACTTTCTGTACTCAATATGGGCATTACTATTTTTTGGTATTACCATTTGGTTTAACTAATGCACCAGCAACATTTATGAGGCTGATGCATGGCATATTTCACCATTTTTTGGAAATATTTGTTCTGATATTCATTGACGATATTTTGATTTATTAAAAAATCATGGAAGAGCACAAGGAGCACTTAAGGATAGTGTTGGAGATGTTACGAAGACATCATATGTATGCCAAGTTCAACAAATGTGACTTTTTTCAAAGAATAGATCCAGTATCTAGGCCATGTCATTTCCGCTGAAAGAATAGTTGTCGATCCAAAGAAAATTAAAACTATTATGGAATGGCGAGTACCCCAAAACGTGGCAGACATCCGTTCCTTTATGTTTTTAGCTGGATATTATCGACGATTCATAGAAGGATTCTAAAAAATTGCTTTTCCAATTACATATTTGCAGAGAAAGGGAAAAGTATTTAAAAGGACCAGTGAGTGTCAAAATAGTTTTGAGAGGTTAAAACATTTTTTGACCACTGCCCTGGTGTTGAGGGTAGCTAACCCAAACAAAGAATTTGAGGTATGTAGCAATGCTTTTAAGGAAGGAGTTGGGGCAATTTTATCTCGGGAAGAAAGGGTGGTTGCATGAACATCAAGAAAATTAAAGTATCATGAGCAACGATATTCATCCTATGATTTAGAGGTGACATCAGTAGTGCATGCACTCTGAGTATGGAGGCACTACTTGTTAGGATAAATATTCGTGCTAAAGACCGATCACAACAGCCTAACTAGCTACTTTAATCAAGTTGTTTTAAACGCTCGCCAGGAAAGGTGGAATGCCTTCTTAAGTGAATTTGATTTTGATATAAAGCATGTAAAAGGAAAAGAAAATCAAGTGGCGGATGCCTTAAGCAGGAAACTGGAATTTGTATATGAACTTTTCTATAATCAAATCGAATGTAAATTTTTAGATCAGATAAAAGAGGAAGCTGAGAAGGATCCTGAATACCGATTTTTATGGCATCAGGTGGAGGAGGCCAGAAGACAGGAAAAAAATTCTGATTATGGAATTAAAAATAACCGATTGTTAACCTTCAAAGGAAGGTTATACATTCCAAATCGAATGAATTTAAAAGAGTTGATCATGAATGAGTATCACCGCAGTAATTATTCGAGATGCCCAGGATACTAGAAAATGCTAACAACAATTAGAAAAGTCTATTTTTGACATGGAATGCAAAGAAATATTTCAGAATACTAAAACAAATGTCTAGAATGTCAACAGGTTATGGTGGAGCATCAACACCCAGCCATATTGTTGCAGCCTATACCAGTGCTTGAATGGAAGTGGGAAGTTATATCCTTAGATTTTATTACTAGTTTACCAAGATCAAAAAGGCACAATGACTCCATTATGGTGGTGGTGGATAGATTGAGTAAGGTAGCACACTTCATACCCGTACATTCTACTTACAAAACTGTGCAAATAGTAGATATCTTCATGAGAGAGATTTTTAGATTGCATGGCATTCCAAAGATTGTTGTATCATATAGGGATTTGAATTTTACTTCAGCATTCTGGAAGGCCCTATTTATGGGTTTGGGAACTCAAATAAACTTGAGCACCGCTTATCATCCCCAAACGGATGGAAAAACTGAGCGGGTGAATCAAATCTTGGAAGATACGATGTGAATGGACGTGATGAAACAACCAATTAAATGGGAAGAGTATTTACATTTGGTAGAATTTGCATAAAATAATGGTTACTAAGAGTCTCTGGAGGTGAGCCCCTTTGAAGCTTTGTATGGGCGAAATTGTCGTACTCCCATTAACTGGAGCAGTCCTGAAACTAAGCTGATGCTTGGACCAGAAATTTTGGCTGAGATGGAATCAGAAGTGAGAAAGATCAGACAAAATCTGAAAGCGGCTAAAGGTCGGCAGAGGGTATATGTAGATAAAACGAGAAATTACTGGGAATTTAAAGTGGGCAATCATGTGTATGTAAGGATTAAACATAAGAACAACACACTAAGGTGGACCTCCTGTGCCAAGTTGGCTCCCAGGTTCTGTGGACCTTTCTAGATATTGGAAAGAGTGGGACCTGTGGCGTATCAGTTGGCTTTACCCAGCCATATCCGGGTTCATAATGTGTTCCATGTATCCTTACTAAAACTATATGTGCATGACCCAAAGCATGTAATCCACTGGAAAAGCATTCAGGTAGGGTAAGATTAGAAAAATCCTATCTTAAGATACCAAGTTGTATGAAATTTTAATTCAAGGTTTTGTTGAATGCAGGTCTAACCAAACGACGAATTTCTAGTCGAACCTCAACGTATACTTGATCGAAGAGAAATCATACTCCAGAGGCAAGCCATCACCCAGGTTAAAGTGCAGTGGAAGAACTTCAACTTGGATGAGGCTACCTGGGAAGACAAAAAATTTGTATGTGAGGCTTACCCAAAATTGTTTGTTGAGCTGGAATGAAACATCGAGGATGATGTTTACTTCCAGAGGGGGAAGTTGTGACAAATGGCTTAAGTGCAAACTAATTGTTATGTTGTTTATTTTAAAGAGACTAAACATTCATTTTTTGAGAAAACTATTACGAATGATGAACATAAATTAATTATGTTTTTTTTTAAATAAATTTAATTATGGAATTTTGGTTACATAAAATTAAAATAAGACCGATGATAAAAGTATTCCAAGAACTGAGAGTCGTTGAATAGAAAACGGTTAAAAATAGTTACCTTTCCTCTGAGGATAAAAAGTACATCCTAGTGATGAAAAGGGGTTCTATGACTGAAGATAGAAAGGAGAGGTAGGGAGAGAGTGAAAAATCTTGACCTGGTGTTGACCAATGGAAACACTCTACGTTCCTAAATCCTAGAAAAGAAGAGTACTGGACTAGGGGTCCTGAGGTTTGTTCTGGAAAATCTGTCAACCTACTCATCTCAAGTGTGGAGCACGGGGGGATATGAGAACATAATTTCCTCTCTCATGGTAGGGAGGAAATCATCACCAAGTTCTGAAATGAGATAAGTAACAGACTGCAGAAAATAGTAAGAACTGGAAATATTGTTTAGACATAATATTTTTAATACAGAAAATGTTTCTTAAATTATGAAATGAAGATTTTTACACAATGAATGTTATACATATACATTTATTTGTATTTATTTAATTAATCAAGAAATCATAATAGTGCCATTAATTATATAGACTTTGTAAAACTACATTTTTGGAAGTTAAAGTTTGTATTTAAGAAATAGTAGTTTTTACTTTATCAGGTAAAACAAACCAGGAACATCTACAAGAAGTAAAACCAGAAAAATGTTAGTTTAGGGCCCATAGTCAAAACGACCAAGAACTGGTCGTTAATCTATAGATCTATGATATACTCAGACAACAGAGTTGCGGGATGATAAATCCAAAATATAGATGGTTCAGACACCTTTATTAATTGAAAGAAATAATACAAATTCTGTTCTTGAAAGAAAGAATTGAAACCACAGTTTGAGATGAAATACATACATAAAAATCTTAAAATAGCATGCGCAGTAAAAACCCATAAATGCAACTGCCATTGTAAATATAAACAACATCGAAAATATTCTTTCTGCTGGACTAATGAATAAAATAAAACTACAATGTTGTTCGAATAAGAAAAATAACGAGCATAATCGAAAGTTAAATGAGACTTAATGCGAATGATCTAGAAAAGAAAAACTAAGGCAACATACTTTTATACATAAAAGAGGAGACGACACATTCTGCCACTTGTATTTTCATAAGAGTAAAGAAATATTAATGGAAGAGCTGAATGAGCTATCATTCGAAGATGCATAGAGTCAAATAATATTTCATAGAAAATATTCAAATAACATTAAAAAAAAACCTTGTTGCCTGGAGGAGTTTTCCTCTTAAAATAGGGGCGTGAATTGAACCGACAGTCAAGAGTAGCACATAATTACAGTAACATTCCAAGTTGCATGCAACTGTTCCAATAATGGCATTTCCCTCAAGCTTAAAAGTAACTAAAATAAACGAAAATGATGCCATAGAATTAAATCTAGCGTGCATGATGCCGCAAGTACCATTGAAGCTAGCATTGAGACTACTTTGACAATTTAAAACCCTACGGAGGATCTGGTACCTGTTAAGCAAGAGACAGAGTCAGGAATGAAACCAAAGCACTTCAATAAATGATAAACACACCATGTAAACCCTTTCCAGTTGACCACGGTGTATTTACCTGTTCAATAACGAAACAAAAATCATTAGAAAAACTATACTTTCCAACTTGCTGAGGGAAGGGAAGAACTAAGGAAAAGACAGAGAAAAATTAAAATACCTATTTTGAAATTATTCCGTATGCTATAAATGTAATGTTGTGAAGAGAAATGGTAAGGGTAAGTTTTAGGAAAAACAGATGAGAGGATATAAATTTAGAGAATTAATAAGCTTAAAACTTAAGCGTTCAGTTGGCTTACCTGCCATAGTGAAAGGAAGCCATTGTGGGCAAACGACAAGAGAAACTGGAATGGTTCCCGAAACCTGGAAAATTTGATACACATTACACTATATTTCTCTTGAGAACCTGAGCACTTAGCTAGTGGCATAGAGCCACTTCTAGCTCCCTGCGAAATAAATAAGCGAAGAACCTACTCAACATAAATACTAGCTCAACAATGCCGCAAAGGGCTAAGCCCCAAAAAAGTGTAAGTGAAATGGATTTACCTAGTTCGAATATGCCATGGAAAAACATGACTAGAACTGGAGGAAAGGTTGTCGGTCTATAGAGCTCAGGTTGCAGTGGAGTTGCAGAGGGGCAACGCCAGGAGAACTCACAAGCGCGAAAATGTAGAGTTGGTTAGGGTTCACGGAGGTCGATACCCTAAACGGGTACCGTAATATTCTCCACTGTGGATCTTAACACTCCAAATCCAACGGTGATTAGCAAGACATATGTCCACATGAAATACAAATTCCCAGGTGTAGGTACAGTATAAAAAATCAACCTTATGACACTTAATATTCGACGGGACTTAATAAACCACGAATAAATCAAATGTACAGGTTAAAGATATGCAATTATCGCACTGTCCTCCAAAACATTAATGATAAGTGTAATGAGTGTTAATATCAAACAATCAACCATTGTAAACTCGTAAGTGACCTGCATAAAGACATGTGTCTAGCATAGGTGTGGAGGATTAACCCAAGGTAGTAGACCACGTGGGTATCCATAACATCACGAATATAAGGCAAGGGCCAAATTGATATAATGTATATAGTTTTACTTTGTATATTAACAATATTTATATGGATCTATGGATAAAATAGAGTAAGTGTAATTTTTATTTTTAATTTTAATGTGATGTATGTTAAATTTAACATGCTACTTCGTTATGGGGATCAGACTCCAACTTGAACAGTTTTTGCTTAAATATGTTGCAACTTAGAAGTGTATATGCACCAGTATCCATCTTTTCCGAACAAATTAAACACCTCCATCAATTCACAATGAATTTACAACGCATAGTCATCGTGCCCCTCATCCTACTCATCGTTCTTGAGGCTGTTGTACAGACTCAAAAACTCATCAAACCCAAGAGATTCTCATTATTTGGTCTAACCTTACATCCAGACCCATATTTTCATTCCAGAGGCTGTTGTATAGACTCAAAAACTCATCAAACCCAAGAGATTCTCATTATGTGATCTAACCTTATATCCAGACCCATATAGTTTTAGATTATTTTAAATGAGACATAAATTAGAATATTACATAAATGAGAAAAATATGGAAGGCATCATAAGATGGTGTTGGATGGATGCATTACTCTCACCTCAATATAATTTCAAGTACCCCGTAGACGGAAAATCTAATCCGGGTATATACAGTGTCTGCAATGCCATGGCAGTGATTGCAACATGAACACCGTGCTTCCATATTTGGTGAAAGCCAATGCACTGAGCAACAGATTCGCTACATATTCATATGGGAAAGTTAGCTGCATTATGCAATGCCAGATTGTGAAAAGTGTTCAGTTGCAGCCTCACAGATTGCACATCGAGACTGCCCCAGCACCATTACAGATCGCCCAACGAGACTTCGCCAACACCATTGGAGCTCGGAATGATTTGGATTTTGCCTCCTTCGATATTAGAAATATCAGTTCACCTCTGTTCTACATAGCGATGTCGTTGTGTGAAGAATTTGAAATTCAAATTTTGGTTGTTTGGGAGGGTTTTCACAGTTCAAAATGACCATAAAAATTTTGTTTTTGGTCTTGGGAAGAATTTGAAATTCAAATTTCATTTTTTTGGGTGGGTTTTGATAATTCAAAATGACCATCGCATCACAGTCATGGCATTAATAGCCATAGCTATTTCAGGGCTCATTCAAAATGACTATCGCATCGCATTCATGGCATTAATAGCCATAGCTATGTCAGGGCTCATTTCTACCGTCACCAGAAATAGCCGAAAATTTCTCATCCGACATGCCATGCTATGACCATATCATATGCATTTCCATGCACTATGCCCCAATGATTGCCTTTGTGACTTGTTTTTAAGAATTTCCTGTGGATTATTCCATTGACAGAGTAATCCAGGGACCACTGGCGGAGAATACGAAGACCACGGTTGGATCAACTCATAAAAGAAGGTTGATAAAGTTAGGTTTCATACTTCAACCACATTTCTTCATTTTTTATGGTTTTTATATTACACTAGTGTGGAATATTATTTATATACTAATACAATTATATTTAGCAAATGTGGTTGATATATGTTAATTAAGGTTATTTTTATAAATCTATTAGTTTATAAAAGAATGCAACAAATTGGCTTATATAAACTACATTTACTAATGTGGTTGTGATAGTTTGGGGCACATGCATGTGGGGTAAATTCATTGACCATGGTTGAAGAGGGTTGATGAGTTTGAATATGGTTAATTAAAGTTGAAAACGGTTGACTAAGGATTGGCCATGGTGAACAATTAATGTAACAATGTATTATTGTTACATTAATTTAACAATGTTACACTAATTTTATATTGATATTGACCACATTTTACCATTATCAACCATGGTTGACAATTTATGATGTTACATTAATGTTAATGTTAATGTTACATTGGTTGGTAATAGTTTACTATTGTTGACCGTGATTGACCATTGTTACATGGTTACAATGGTGCTACATTAATATTCGCAATGGTTGATATTACATTATCTTAATGCTAATGTTGCTATTAGATTAATAATTGAAATGGGTTGATGGGGTTGACCATGGTTGAATTTAGTTTACCATGATTACCAATAATTACCATGGTTGGCCTTAGTCGAGCATGATTAACCATCAGTACCATGGTTAACTAAGGATTGAGGGGAAGATTATGGTTGACCTTGGTTTACCATGGTTGATCGAGGCTGGAGAGAATTGACAATTGATGTGTGTGGGGTGGATTCATTGACCATCGCTAAAGAGGGTTGATGAGTTGACCATGGAAGATACTTGACAAGGTTGACCAATGTTGAAGAGGGTTGACTAATGTTGACTAAATTTGACCATGGTCAACCATTGATGTAACGATGTAATATTGTCACATCAATATAACAATGGTATATTGATGTTGACCATTGTTACATTAATGTTACATTGATATTGACAATGGTTGACCATTTTTAGCCGTGGTTGGGAATGGTCGATGTTACATTAATGGTGATGTTAATGTTACATTGATGGTGAGGGTTGACCACTGTTAGTTAAGGTAGAACATGGTTGAGCTAGTTGAACATGATTGACAATGACTATCATGGTTGACCAACGTTGAATATTGTCACATGGTTACAGTAATACTACATTAATGTTGACTATTGTTGAGCATGGTCAACATCTTTGACAATTATTGATCTTACATCAATGTTAATGCTAATGTTACAAAAATGGTTATATTAATGGTTGAAGTGGGTTGATCATGGTTGAAAAGGTTGACCCTTATTGGTAAATTAGACCATGGTTGACCTCAATTGAACATGGTTGACGTCAGTTGAACATGATTGAGAATCATTACCATGGTTGACCTCAGTTGACCATGATTGACAATGATTACCATCGTTAAGCTTAGTTGACCATGCTTGACAATGATTACCATGGTTAAGCTCAATTGACCATGATTAGCATGATTAACCTCATGGTAATCATGATTACCGTGGTTAACCTTAGGTGACCTCACTTGACAATGATTACCATGGTTAACTTCAATGGGTAGAGCATGGGTTAGTATAGGTTGACTATAGCTGACTAGAGATGGCCATGGTTAACTATGGTTGAAAAATGTTTACCATGGTTGACTAAGGTTGACCATGGTTTCCTATGGCTAACTAATGTTGTGTATGGTTGAACATGGGCAATAATGAGTGACAATGTTTGACCATATATAACCTTGGTTGAGTTTGTTTAACCATGTTTGGCCATAATTGAGTTCATCAAACATGGTTAAATATGGGTACATGGTTGTTATGGTTATTAGTGTTTGCTATAAATGATTATGGTCAGGGTTGACTATGATGCCCATGTTGAATATGGTTTAAGAGAGTAGACCATAAATCTTATTTATATATTACTGCATTCATCCATGGTTGACTGGTTGACTCTACTGGTAACATTTGTTGGAATACTTTATTTATTCTTGATTTTTGCACAACTTTAGTAGTTTAATGTATAATCTAAATTAGAAACGATTATTCATGTTAAGTTAAAATTAGCATATTCATTATATGTTGAGTTAATATTTTTTTATGAGCGTTTGGATTTTTTTAATTCTCAAGTTTTTACAAATTTCACCTTACTCTCATATATATATATATATATATATATATATATATATACATTGATTCAGAGTGTTTGATGAATTGGAATATGTTAACTAGCCTAAATCAATTTAACTTCGGATCTAACATGACCCTAGAGGTATCACATTTTTTCAAGTGCAAAATTCTTCTAGAGTAATTTTTCATTGTCTAAAGTGTTATTTTCAATGCTATATAAAATACAACTTAAACTTGTAAGTCCAAAAACTCTTTGTTGGATTTCAACAAAAAAATATATACTTAAAAATGACTATATAATATAATATATATGCAGTTAACATTAAAATATTTACATAATATGTGTATCGAGAGATTTTATCAATGCACATTAAAATGATTTTTTTGTTATTAATATAATTTTAAGCCGCATTAAATAAGTTATATATACAACTTTAAAATATTTTATTTTAACACTTTCTCTATATATAGATATATATAAAGTTGATATCCATATGAATTAGTTCACAAATTTTCTTTTCTATTTAGAGAATAGGCTATTTTTATTTTAAGAGGGATATGTGTCACCAAAAAGAAATAGCATGTCCACAAGTATCATATTGTGTTTGATTTTTATTTATGGTATTTGACTCTTATTGCTTATTTTTCCTAGATTTGTCTTGTTGCATTTTTCTAAATGTATATATGTTTAAATCATATATTAATTATTTTTATAATTAATAATAATAACAATAATTTAATGTTTTTTTTGGCAATATAAGATGTATCATGAGATAAGTGTTTAGATATTTGTGATGGATTATGCTTATTAGTGTTGATCATCCATTAAATTTATATAGCTATCCTAATAAAATTGTCTAATAAAATAAAATATTGTTTAAATGGGGTTTGGAAAAAACTAGAAATAATAAATTGAAGAACCCATAAGACTTAATTTTTTTCAGAAATAAAGGTGTTCAAAAGGCCATAGTGATTGATGACTTATGATTAATTTATGATCTCACTCCCATCAACTTAAAGTGAAGACAAAGGAGGAGGTGAGAAGTAAGTAAAAAGAGGGGGTACAGTAATAAGTAATTTCTTATCTTGGAATATACTCTTAGAGTGTAAATATTATTACTTCCTTTGAAGCAACATGCATTCTACTCCAAATGATATAATATAGAATAGTATGATGTTGACATCTACTCCTTCATGCAAGATTTTTTAGGCTTTATCTAGTTTATTAATCTTTCCTAAGTTCCTTACCATGTCATATTTTTTAGGTTTTCTCTTATTTTTTAATAATCTTTCCTAAATTCAATACCAAGATTTGTGAGAAGGATTAGAGGGCTATATGACCCTTGCTACTTCTATAGTTATGTCCTTCTAACTGATTTAGGGCTAAAGACTAAGCCTGCTTATATCCCATGATTATACTAAAAAAGAGTATACACTCTGAATTTAACACATTCGGATAGGTTCATATCTCTCTAAGAACCTTTAAAAACCCACTTTAATCATTAGAAAATTAATTTAGTGGAAGCTCCCTTCATATGAACCTTATGCCAAACTTATATCAAAAAGAAAAGAATCCCGAACTTCTACACGGGATAAACATTGAAACCAGGCTTTGTGGGACTCCAGGTTAAAACCAAAGTAGTACTTCATAATAAGAAAATTTAACATTAAATGCTTATACTTACCCTTATCGCCTTTCACAATACCAAATGGCACATCGCAAATATCCATTGCATCGCTAAATCACAAACTATCCCACATCGCAATCCTTGGACCCTTCATTCAAATGCAATATGCGATAGTGATGTCACATCGCAATATCGCAACCCACGCAATATCACATATCACAAATTTTGGCTCTTACACTTTAACACTCATCATGCATCACAGAATCAACTTCATAGTGCATCGCAAATCCTTCTCTCCTTCTACCGAACACGATATGCGATGGAATCATACGCTGACACGTGGCTCCTCATTTGTAATATTTTGATATGATCACAACAGTCAATTCCCCCTTAATCTCTACGATATGATCCTAACCTTCCATCACTCTCACTTCAATTCTAGAATTGGATCTCCACCGCGCGTCTTCAATATTCACTCTTTCAATCAGAAATATCTGGAATTTTAGTTCTTGGAGAAAGTTACACAAGCTCGGAACAACGCTCCTTTAACGCATAAATGAACTCTGTTGATTACAAATGTTCTACATACTAATTTCACAATCCTCCACAATGTTAAAACCCTCCTGAGTTTTATTCTGGTTATTCCATCATACCCAGAAACGATTCCTGTCGCTTCTCTACTTAATTTAATTCCTCCATTCTGCAAAAAAATGGATAGTACAACTATCTATGCATGCCTATATTTCTTAAAACACACAAGTAAATGAAATTTCAAATGAAAGAATGATTACATTACATTCAATTAAAAATACGGTACATACAACTTATGCCGATCCATGTTCCCATCTATTTGATTCAAGGCTTGATTTTCTTTAAAAATGGCCTTCTCTCATCCTTCTCTCTGTCTGTAGGCTTACAATCAAATCTCCTCTATTACCTATCTAAGAATATGATCTCTTAATGCCTTTGAGGCTTAAATATATACAAAAGGATTCTGCAACCAATTATGGTTCAGATCCATAATTTTCTCAACTAAATCCTAGAAATCCTATAGATCCACTTTTGACTCAACTAATTCTTAAGGATCCTCTCTAGTTCCACAAAATAATGAAACCAGTTTCTAATCTAACATTTACAATATTTCAGAATCTCTCAATCCTCACCAATTACTCATGTTCTCCTACATTCGAGAACATTTACAAATATGCCTCACAATATTTAATTAAATCCTATTCTAAATTTCTCACATAAAATCACTCAAAAAATTGAAAATTACATTAATTAAATACGTAGGGAACCAAATCCCTTGAAAATACAAGAACCCCTAGTTTCTACTAAATGTACAAAATTTGGAACCATGATGTTCCTACATCATTAACATGTTAGGGCTTTAGGTAGTTGTTGGTTCTTGTCACCAAGGTTAGGGTCAAGCATGGAACATTTTCATTATTGTAGTAAATAATGTGTTATTTTAGGTTAAGGGGTTTGCATAAGGGCTCTTGTTTATGTAATCAGTTGATTCCTTTTTCTTGTATATGTGTTGAAAGGTGATGAAATGAAAATATAACAATACCACTTAACTCCTCCACCAAGGACTGCAACATAAAGTTTCTCAACTCAAATTCCTCATTCATCCATTTAAATAAATGAGAGACACCTTTTCATCCATTGCTCTAAGAAAATAATTAACCCTTTCCATGTGACGTAAAATCTACCCATGAAAGCTAATCAAAATATCCAATCTACCCTTGAAAGCTAATCAAAATTTCCAAGGTTTAGATTTGTCAATTTGTTCAATATTTTATCTCTTTGGTAAATTTTCCTATATTTTTTTTAAATAAAAAACGGAGAAAATTTTATTATAAAACTTGATTTATCCGAAAAATAGGATTAACATAGATCTCACACTTGGGATCTTAATGATAAGCCATGATGGAAGGAGCAAGGAATTTGAATATTTGTATCTAACCCATTGTCGATGCTTTGGGTCTCTTTACTGATTTATTTTTTTAATGTAATTTAATGGAGTTATTAGTTAATTAATATATTAGTTAAATATATATGTATTTTAAAAAACATGTAATAATGTTTTTAATTATGAAAATTTATTTTCACTTTATCATGGAAATTCTTAATGTGTAAATAGCTCTTTTTACAATACTATGGCTTATCAATACCACATGCCCAATATTACATGTGTTGATATGACATTTTCTTTAATTAATTAATTTGAGATAAATTAATTAAAATACCATAGCAGGCTTGGAGATAAATCTCAACCCTTGATCTATGAACATACTAGCATATTTCAAGGAGATTAAATCTCTACCATCCACTTAATAATTACTTAAAATTAAATTAAAATTGTGGAAGACCTATTTTCAAATAGACATGTCTATGGGTATGATAAGTATGGAGTAAGTTAGTCTAGTGATTTGTTGGAAATACTAAGGGTATGAGGGGGGTGAATCAATATTTATTACAATTTTTATATATTATGCTAGCTAATATTTTTATCACAAGTTAAACTAGAACACAAGAAATAGAACAAAATATAATTTTATTGAAGAAGATAGTGAGGACTCCAATCGTCATTTACAAAAATTCAAGCCCCAACCTGTACAACAAAATATTTGGCATTTTTAAGGCTCCAACCTTGAATGAGGACTCCAATCATCAAATGCAAATCCATGCACCAACTTGGTCAAAATGCGGACTCCAATCCTCTTAACAAATCCAAGCACCAACTTGGTCAAATTGAGGACTCCAATCCTCCTAGGCTCCAACCTTCAACTACTTCTAAGACTTCAAGCCCTACTTCAGAATATAATCCAAATAAATTAAACTCTGCTACAATAAACTTCTTCACAACTGCTCCAAAGATGTTGCTGCAAAAATATTCAAAAATTTCTCTAAGTATTCTTCAAAAATCACTTCTAATGATACTTCAAAGGTTGCTAAAAAAAATTCCAAGGTCTGCTCAAAATTGATCCACAAGTATGCCCAAAGAAGGTCCCTAAGTACGACTCCAAAATATTAAAAAAGGTTGCTTCATAGGTCTCTTAAAAATTTTCAAGTATCTGCTCAAATTTTGCTTCAAAATGACTCATAGGGTGCTTCATAAGGCTACCTCTAAACAAGTTTCAAGTCTACAACTATCACATAACCGAAACTCACAGAGAGGGGCCAAATATGGTCTTTTTATTGGGTCAAGATTTGATTCGACTTCAAGGTCGAGATATGCTTCTCCACAATACCAAAATTCATAAGCTGAGTCACAGGTATGAGGTTTGTAATAGGGATTAGCTACAAGACGAATCTCAAACTGTAAAGTGGTCAAATATGGTCTTTGTCACAGTCTAAAGTAGGCTAAGTTTTAGGAAAATTTTAGTACCACAAGGAGGCTGAAGTAATACTCCAAAATAAATTCTTATTCTTCTTAGAAGATGCCAAAAAGGAGAAAAAATTCCAATAGACTCAAACCACCAAGATTCCTTAACCAAAAAAGAGATAGAATTTGTGCCTTGTTCCTGCAACCAACTCTTAGTTTCATGAGATATGAACCCTTATACTTCTACATAAATCCAAATTCTTCTTGTATCTATGGCCGATTTGGATGAGTAAATGAATATTATTGGCTCTTATTTATACATGTTTAATCTCACACTAAATTGTCATGTCTATAGGGATTCGACTTGAGCACAAGGTAGGTCGACATCAAGAGGGGGACAAAAATTGGTTTCTCCACTTAAAAAAATCATTTCTTCTCAACTGAGAGGAATGAGGAGGCATGTTATAGTTCATTGGAAATGGCTTAATGTTCTCTTTGAGTTTATTACATTGTTACCTTCATCAAGTCATCCTTTGAAATCAATAACAAATTATTCTTCCAACATGGTTAAGAGTATGTGTTTCATCTTAAAAGTTAAAGGCCTAAATCTAGAGGTGGGTAGAGTATGTATGCATTTGAGGCTTATTCTGATCTAGGTGGATATTGGTGGCCACCCACCTATTCCACCTAGACCTCCAACTGATTTCATCATTTTCCTTGTTTATAGCATCATTTCCTATTTTTAGCAATTTTTCGGGTCCTGAACTTCCAAAGAAATTTTGACCCATAAATAATACTTTTTTGAGCAAGGGCATGCAGAAAAATATTTAGTACGTAGAGAGATATTTCTGATGATATATCGTACACACCAAATGGAGATAAAATGACCAAGTTACTACCATGGTAAGTTGGTTGCCTAACTAAACCCAATGGGTCCCACAAACTCTTGTCATTCCATCTCTTGGGGTTAGGATTTTGGTTTTTTATGGTTTTCCCATGTTGTTAAATAGTAAAAATTCCTTTGAGCCTCATTGTAACACAGTTGAGAGGCATGTAGATGTCACATTTCTTCTCAGAGACAAGCTAACATTTCCCGAGCTAGTTTGTTTCCATTCGTTCTATAAGAATATTTTAGTTCTTTGTTATTAATGAAATGAAATTTTATTCCTGCTGCATCTCTACATTATGTTTATTTATGTATTTTATTTCATTCCTGCAAAATTCTGGATCAGTGGTATCAAAGAGGTCTGCACTTTCTCGATATTTCTTTGTATATCCCTAATGAGATTAGGGTATAAGGATTTAGGGCTCAAGCTGGTTGAACCTTTGCAAGATTAGCCTCGCAAACCCTGACGACCTCCCATGGTGGAAGAAAATAAATATGAGGGAGCAGGAGATCCTATCAAAATATTTCTCGAGGAGGAACTCGAGCAACAGAGGAACGGGATGATGGATAAATTTTCTGAGATCCTTCAACGATTACCCACTGGCGACACATCTTCATCCAACATATTTCTTGAGGAGGAACTCGAGAAGCATAGGAACACGATGATGGATAAATTTTCCCAGATCCTTCAATGGTTACCCACTGGCGACACATCTTCATCCAGCATCCACTCTAGATGCGCCACTCCTTTTAAGCTACAAGTTAACTTTGACATTCCCATATTTGAGGTTCAATTAGATGCAGACACTGTAGATATATGGTTGAAACTATTAGAAGGATATTTTTCAGTTCATGACTTTTCCAATCGTGAAAATATTACTTTTTAACTCCTCAAAGAAACCCCCCATGTCAAGGATTGGTGAGAAATATGTTGTAGGAAAAATGACAAGAGGGAATCCTCGTTCTTTGCCGCACCCACTTGGAATTATTTTCGAGAGACCATCAAGGAACAATAGTACTCTGTGGGAATATATTAGGGCAAGTACATACAATGGACTATGTTGCAGAAGCAAAGGGATCAATATGTGCATGAGTTGATGAATATGGTCCATACCCTACGCACAAAGTTGGGTATCAAAGATTCAGAGAAACATTTGATGCTTAAGTACCACATTTATTTTCACAAATACATCCAGAAGGAAATGGAGTTCCTCGACATCTCCTCTCTTAGTGTTGTGTACTGGTATGCTGCCAAGACGAAGGAAAAATTCAAATAGAAGAAGCGGGTCTTTGGATCTATGAATCAGAAGTAGAGGAAAGGAAACCCAAAATCATAAAATAAAGGAAGAAGAAAAGTCAGGGTGGCCCAAGATATCCTACCAAAGCTGCAAGGGAAGAAAAACACCACAAATCCAAAGAAGAACATGGGGAAATGGTGTCAGTTCGATAAAAGCTCCACTCACAAAACAATTCAGTGTCAGGCCAAGCAGTCACTAGTAGCCAAGTTAAAGGATTCTGAATCATATGCATGTTTTGACTTTGAGTCAGAACCCGACAAGGGGAATGACAAAGGGAAGCAGATTATCGATGCAAATCCCAGTGCCACATTTTCTACTGCCAAGATCCAGAAGGAGAAACCCAAAGATCTATAGGAGAATGAGCGCCTCTTCCATTCCCAAATGTGGTGAAGGGTTCCCCACTGTAGTTCATTGTCGACAGAAGGAGCCAAAATAACTTCATTTCATCCAAGGTCGTGAATCATTTGGGCCTGCTGAACATAGCACACCCACAACAATAAACCATCGGGTGGCTTCACCAAGGACAAGATGTATTCATAAGCCAGTAGTGTTGCCTTCCCGAGAACATCAAGACCTTCACAGTTGAGGTATTATGTGATTTTTCTCCTCTTGAAGTTTGTGATGTATGATTAGGTGAACCATAATTTTGGAAGCAACATGTTGTGTATGAGTCTAGGCCTCACACTATTATTGTTACTTTGGGAAATAAGTTGTATAGGATACCTAAGGTAGCACCACCTACCGCCATATCTCTAATCATTGCAAATAAATTCAATAAGATCATTTCCAAAACTGGGAAATTTGTTTTCCTTATGATCCACCCTCAGGGAAAGAATAATTTTGTGGTCACGACCTCCAAATAGGGCTCCTTCGCATGACAAAAATAGATGGACAAGGAGGAGTACAAGGACATATTCACCTTACTCATAGTGGTACCTCTGCACTGTCAGGTCAAGCACACTATAGATCTAACCCCAAGCGTGCTGCTACCCAATGGACAGATCTATCGGCACTCTGTTCTAGAGAACGATGAAATAAAGAGGAAGATTCAAGAGTTTTTGCAAAAAGGTCACATCCAACCGAGTTCGTCGCCCTGTGGGATCCTGATCATGTTGGTGAAGAAGAATGATGTGACTTGGATACTCTGTATTAACTATCAGGCATTGAAAAAGATCACAATCTAGAATAGTTATATGATCCTACAAATTGATGAACCTCTGGAGCAACTCAAGGGGGCCAAATATTTTAGCAAGATTGACTTGAAGTCTGGGTATCACTAGGTACCAATCGAACCCTACGGTTTGTGGAAGACTGCCTTCAAGTCCAAGGAGGGCCTTTTTGAATGGATTTTCATGCCTTTTGGGTTGATGAATTCCCCTGCAACCTTCATGAGGCTGATGAATGACATCTTCTGACCATTCACCAACTCATTCATGGTGGTTTATTTGGATGACATCCTGATCTTCAGCCAAAGTTGGGAAGAGCACCTCCACCACATTTGACAGGTCCTCTAAGCACTACGACAACACAATTTTTGTGCCAATTTGGAGAAATGCACTTTTGGCATCACCCGAGTTCAAGATCTTGGATACATCATTGATGAGCAGGGAGGGCATGTGGACCCAGCCTAGATCCACATCATTTGGGATTGGCTATCCCCAACCACTCTAACATAGCTCTGTAGCTTTTTCTGTCTTGCCAATTTCTACTGTAGGTTTGTGTTGGGGTTCTCTCATATCACTTGGCCTTTGATTCAAGTCAGCAGGGGAGGAGCGAAAGAAAAATTATTTTGGTCTGAATCTCCACATAAGGCATTCACGGAGTTGAATCATCGCCTTTTCTCTTCACTAGTGCTCACATTATCCTACTTGTAGATTTTTTTTTAGATTGATACATATGCCTTTGACTATGTTATTGAGGTAGTTCTTACTCAGCAAGGGCATCCAGTGGTATATCACAGTGAGACACTTTCAAAAATATTCTGGAGGTATCACACCTATGACAAAGAGATGTATTCCATTGTGAAGGTATGTTGACAATAGAATACTTACATTTTTGGGAAGGGAATGGTCATCCACATAGATCACCGACCCCTGCAATTCATATAGACACAAGGGAATTTGCAGAACAATCGCCATCATGAATGGTCTGCATACCTAAAACAGTTCCATTTGAACATCAAATACATGAAGGGAAACACCAATAATGGTGTAGACTTCCTCAACCGACCACCAGTCATGGCGCTAACCACTGCACTCGACTCTGTGGGCACGAGACTTTGGGTTGGCCGCATCTCTACAAAAGTGATCTAGAATTCAACAACACATACCAGGCACTCCTGGAAGGTAATAAAGTTCCATATTTTCACCCTTGGGATGCATTGTTATGCCACTTGGGACAACTTTTTGGTCCTTCAAGTGAGCATGCCAATATGACTTGGGAAGCGCACTATTTTTGGGTCACTAGAAATTTTGGGGTCGATAAAATAGTGGCACTACTACAAAAGTATTTCTATTGGTCTAACCTTCAATAGGATGTCAGGAAGTAAATTAGATCCTGCACTTCCTATGCTATTTCCAAACCAACCATAAAAAAGCAAGTCCTATATACTTCACTTCCTACTCCTAGTCGACCTTGCGAATCCATCTCCATGGATTACATGTCAAGTCTTCCTTCCACTAAGCATGGCAATTGTATAGACCAATCTAGGGTTTTATATTAGGCTCAATTTATTGTCAACCAAGGTAGGTAATCTTAGAGGCACGTGTCTAATGTTTATAGACCTAAAAGGATCTGTTCTATTTGCCTAGGTAAATGTTTATTGTGATAGGCTCCAGCACTCTTTTACAAGAGATTGGAATGTGGTTCCTTTCACACTTTAAACACTTATGTAACTAAATCTGATCTACTATTCTAAAAATAGAGTGCTACTAGTCTGAGTTTTCGATCCTCTTACAAGGTTATAGTTCACAAAAACTCTTTCAAAGTAACACACTAAAGCATACTAAAAATTGAATTCATTAAAACAAAGATCACAGAAATGATTTGAGATTCAATACTCAATTAAACCTCTTACAAGGATTGTTCATTAATTTTGCAATCGAATTCTCAAATTACTACTATGAATCGTGAAATAAAAATGATAAATAAAATCACAAGAACTTCCAGTCAAAATCGATGAACTCAAAAGCATGAAAATGAAATAAAATACTAATCAGATCTGAATACTAAATCTAATAGAAATGTAAAGAAAGTGTACCAACTTCACATGGGGGCCCTTCCATGCTTTGAAGGCACACTTCGAAAACTTCAAATAATGAGAATGCTAACTCAAAAACACCATAAATGATGAAATTTTTTCTCTGATTAACATCTGGGAATGAGTTACATTAAAACAGAATTCTAAAGCACATATACAGTCTTAAGTCTTCTCTTACATTCAATATTATTACTAGCATATTACATACTTCCATTCTCTTATTTATCAAAATTACAATCAAAAGAGGCTATTTTCATTCCTCCTAATTCTAATTGATCTCCAAAACAGATCGAATTAGTTTAGAGTTCCTATTCATAGGCAAAATATCAAGCTCATTCATTATGACTTCAGATTTTTCTGCTAGATTGGCTGGGTTTGACCAGCGTTGACCGGCTATTCAGGAGCTTCAAATCTGATACTGGATAAATTTTTCATCATTTGTGTACATCCTAGATCACGTCCTCGTCCTTCATTTTTATCTACCTACTATGCCACGTGTCAGAACATAAACCATTTACAGGAAGTTATCACATCCTGTAATTTTCTTGAAAATTTTCAATTTTTAACACAAAAATTCCATAAATTAAATTTAATGTAAAATAAAAATCATAATGCTACATTAATCAATTTCAATAAACTATAAGGGATTTATGGACGAAAATGGTGGATAAATGATGGAATTTTAGAAGAAAAAGATAGCCATAAAATAATGCCAACATTTCCCCCAAACTCAATGATTTAGCATGTCCTCATGCTAATTTGATGTGCTCCCTTTATGTTCTGTTTTTGCTTCTTCTGCTGCTGCTTGTAGCAATACATCTACATTCTTCTGGAATTGAAACTCATCTTCATGTTCTTATATTTTTATTTGAGAGCCTTTTTCTGTGTGTACCATTTGTTGCCCATTTGCATATTTCAATTTGATCAGTTTTAAGTTCTTTGAATTTCCTCTTCAATTTCTCATTTTTCTGTTGAATTTTCTTGCTTTGGGCTCTTAACATTTCATTTTCTTTCTTTATGACTTTTTCTAACATATTTTCTTCCATAAGTTCCTCTTTTAGCTCTTCAATTTGTTTTTCTATCTTTCTTTGTTTCTTGTTTGTAGGTACTGGCTCTTTTCTTTTTCCCTTGTTACTTTCAGTCTCCATTTATGCTTCTTTTTCTGGCTGTGAATTAACACTGCTTTCAATTTCCATTGGTGTATTTACATTTTGCTCTAGTTGATCATCTTGTATTTGATTTTTTTTAATTCTCCTTGATCTTCTTCTGTAAGTAGTGAAAATTTTGTCTTTTGCAATTTTCTTGGCATCTTCTTGCCTCATTCTCCTTGTTTTCACACTACTACTGGGTTGAGCAACAGTGCTTGGCTTAAATTCAGGGGTTTCCTCATCAACATCAATCATAAACTCTGTGCTTCCTTGTTTCTCCTGTTCATCTTCTTTGGTTTTGATTTGATTGGAAATTAAAAATCCTTCCCATGTTATCGCTCTCTTCTGCAATTCCAATTCCGCTAGAATTTTGATCAAACAAAAATGATAAAAGCTTCTATCTTCATTACCCTTTTGTTTCTGAATGGTCTTTGACATTTTAGTTAAACTCTGTAAAAGAAAATAGGGTAGATTAATAGTGCATTAACCCTTTAAGTGCAACAAGATTTTTATGTGATATAGGTATACTATGATGTAACGCCCTTCACATGTGACAAATTTTTGAAGAATGTATACCATTTCATCCCATGGGTGGATTAACCAACTTCTAGGAACACCCTTTTTCCAATTAATAGAAGAAACCCTTGACCTAGACATAAATTGAGTCCATGATTTTTCTCTAAATTTCTTGGTTTTAAAATATTTTTCCCCTTCTGGACTGATGTATAATGACTGAGTTATTGTATCCTCTGAGATTCTGAAAGAGAAATTTCCTATCAAAGCTTTTTCTCCATTAAATTAAAATGCAAACTGTTTTGTAACTTCTTCATTGTTTCCATTGAATTTCTCTAGAAAAGACAACCAATGTTTTTCCCTCAAAATCTTAACACAATCTTCATGGTATTTTGAACTATCAAATTTCTCAGGCTCTGCTCTATTTTTCATTTTAAAAATTTCGGTTCTAACCCCTTTTTTTAATGCTCTGTAAAAAAAAAATTAACTAGGGTTTTTCAACTTGTTACCTCTCTTCTCGCATTCCACTGAGCTGACCTCGCTAACTTCCTCAATTTTCTGAACTTACTTCTTCAAATTTCTGAGTTGCTCTTCAAATTCTGGGCAAAAGTCAAGATTTTGGATAACCCCGACTACTATATCTTATCCCTTTTCAACACCTATTATCTCAGACTTCTTATTTTTAAAAACTCAAGATCTGAACATTACCTAGCTTTATGAACTCAGAGTTTTATATGTTGGGAAAAATACTGAGAGGGGGAGTGAATCAGTATTTAGGGCTGAACAATTATTATTTTCTTTCTCTTAAAAACATATGTTACAGTACTGCATCCAACAGGTATGACCTGATATCTTATTATGTCTTTACTTTGACAATTGCATCAGATAAGCATTAAGCATGAACATAAATAACAAAACAAATCATCAAATGTAAACAACACATATGAACACCAGGATTTAAGTTGGAAACCAAATTCGGGAAAAAACCACCGCTGCTATAATCTCAGTCTTTAAAATTTATTATAGAGAAATGTTTTTACAATATATGCTGGTGCAAACTTATACCAGCACGCAGGCACCCACCTGGAGAAGGATACAACCTTCTCTCATTTACCAGCTACCACTGGAAGGGAGCTACAACCCCCTTTCTGAAGGCTTCGACCCTCAGCACTACTGTGGACCACGTTTCATCAATTTTCATACTGGATCCACTAGTTTCCATATGACATACATTGCCGGTCACCAATTTTATTTACACACAAACCAGAGATTTATCATCGTCAGATCATTCTATCCATGGGTGCATCGTATTTTCAGATTTATCAGTTAAGACCAAAGCTCGCCCATACAAATATTCCTTTTAGAAATTGCTCGTTCACAACCCTTACAATGCACACCCCGTTCTTTATTCTTTTTCTCCTTATATAGTTTTCCCTTTATTAAAACCATGGGTTAAAACCACGAACCGCTGACAGTATTCCTTTTAGTTTATCCCACGGGGCTTTTGATATTTTATTTTAATTTTATTTATCAATTTAAAGAAATTGATAAATAAATAATTTTGAACAGAACTTTAGAATTAAAGTTAACCCTTCGCATTTTAATTCTTCCAAATAATATGGTAAACCTTTGACCTCGAGCCCACAAATATAGTCAATAGCCAATCAAATATGTGCATGGTACCATAGGTAAACTTCGCACAAGTCCAGCGTTCGATCATCGTTAGATTAGAATACTTCCAGATCAACGGCGTATATGCATATCGCTCGACCTCCAATACTGATCGTTAACGTGCAATGGCCCGTCGTACCTATGTTAATCTACGCGCATCTTCAACAAATGACGACCGTCCGATGATCCCTTCCCAGATCAACGGTGCTCAATAATATCACTGGGCATCCTGGGTCGAAGTATAACGCGCGATGGCACACGATGAAAAGTGGTTTTGTGAATTCGTATAGGGACGTGTGTCAATCATTCTATGGAATTGCTCCTCACCAGGAAATACCACTTGCCCAACGAGAGCGGTGCGATAAAAACCAGAAACCGCCGTTACTGTTCCTCTCACAAGGTTCTTCCTTCTTCGCTCAACGTTCCACTCCCCCTGCTTTCTAATTGTAAATTGACTTATTTACTGTGACATCGCGTGCGCTCTTTATCAACAGATTAACCTATCATTTTTTTTATTCAAGCTTGACAACAGTTTGATGCAATATTCGTAACATCCATAATATATAATAGAAGAAATTCACACCAGATTCCTTTGTGACCTTAAATTTGTCGTTCTGCCTCTTCATGCTCCATTATGGTTCCATAAGCACCAATGTACAGTTTCCATGCCATGTTTCATTGTTCTAGGAAATTTTCCAACATATCTCCTATTTTGCTTGTTTCTGCTCCTTGACCGATACTTCCTCTGTTCTCTTGATCAACCGATACTTCCTCTGTTCTTTTGATTAGATTCTCCTTTGTAGCCAATGCCTTTGCCATCAATGAAAATATTCCAACAATCTTCCCCTTTGGCATTGATGGCAATATGCTTCCTCCGTAATACTCTTTCTCTATTTATCTTCTAGAAGCCCTTCTTTGCTTTTCCTCCCCCTTTGACATCAATGGCAAAGGGTTGATCGAGATCCTTTGTACCGACAATACCATGCTCCCCCTGAGATCATGCTGCATCATCAAACAACAGTTCATCCTTTTCATATGACCAATGCTCCCCCTGAGCCTGTGCATTCATAGATGCCTAACAACACCTCTTAACCAATTTAATCTTCTATGTTTAAGTAGACCTGATCCTCTGCATGGCAGAAACTACTCCCAGTTTCTGTCTAAGATATTTGAACGCTTCCCTCGGTAGAGGTTTGGTAAACATATCAGCTACTTGTTCTCTGGAGGAAACATACTCCAATTTCACCTTTTGTTCAAGCACTTGTTCACATAAGAAGTCATATTTGATGGGAATGTGCTTGGTCTTGGAATGCATAACATGATTCTTTGAGATAATGATAGCACTTGTATTATCACACATAATGGAGATAGGGGTGAGCATTTGATTTGAAAGTCTTGTAGGGTTTGCATCATCCAGAGAAGTTGAGTGCAACATGATGCAGCGGCCACATATTCTACTTTTGCTGTAGATAAGGCAATGGAGCTTTGCTTCTTGCTGAACCAAGATACTAACCGAGGCCCCATATATAATGCACCACCACTGGTGCTTTTCCAATCATCAACACTTCCAGCCCAATCTGCATCAGTGTATGCATGAAGAGTTAGATCAACATTCTTTGGATACCATAGTCCAAAGTCTTGAGTTCCTTGTAGATATTTCAATATTCTTTTTACAACCTGAAGATGAGACTCTTTTGGATTAGCTTGGAATCATCCAACAATCCCAACTGCATGCATGATGTCTGGTATGGTCCCAGTGAGATAAAGTAGACTTCCTATCATATATCTGTATTCAGGTTCATTCACCGTGGGGGAATCATCATTAGAACTGAGATTACATCCGGTTATCATTGGTGTACTTACAGGTTTGCAGTCTTCCATGCCATACTTCTTCAGGATTTGCTTGAGATATTTTGCTTGTGACAAGAATATGCCATCTGTTGCTTGTTGCACTTGCAAGCCAAGAAAGAATGTTAGTTCCCCAAGCAAAGACATTTCAAATTCTTGCTGCATATCAGAAGAAAATTTCTGACTCATAGACTCTTTATTACTTCCAAAAATGATATCATCAACATATACAACCACAATAAATAGTTTGTCATTTTTAGTTTTTGTGTATAAGTTGCTATCAGCGGACCCTTTTGAAAATCCTTGTTGATGAAGATATTTGTCAAGACGATAGTACCATGCCCTTGGAGCTTGTTTGAGACCATATAGAAACTTTTGAAGTCTACAAACAAGTTTTTCATCATTTCCCAAAATGAATCCTTCTGTTTGTTCTATATAAACTTCTTCTTCTAGATCACCATTGAGAAAAGCAGATTTAACATCCATTTGATAAACTTTGATTTGTTGGAAGCTTGAAAAAGCAAGAAACATTCTTATGGCTTCAAGTCTGGTTACAGGAGAAAAGGTTTCTTCAAAGTCTATACCTTCTTGTTGAGCATACCCTTTGCACACAAGTCTAGCTTTATTTCTTATAACATCCCCATTCTCATTTAACTTGTTTTTGAGTATCCATTTAGTTCCAATGACATTTTTGTCATGAGGCCTTGGTACAAATTCCCAAGTGTGATTCTTTTCAATTTGATCAAGCTCTTCATTCATGGCTTGAATCCAACATTCATCTTTGCTAGCTTGACTAACATTGTGAGGTTCAATAGTGGACAGAAATGCCAGATTTCTAGAAGATCCCACAAGAGTCCTTCTTGTTTGTACACCTGATCCCTTTTCTCCCAAAATTTGAGATTCTGGATGATTCTTTTGAACATATCTAGATGGAGCCTTTTCAGACAACTCCTCTTCAGGTTCTTCACTGGGTGCATTGTTTGTATTATTACTATTTGATGTAGAAGGATATGTGTCCTCATCATCTTCATCTGTTGTTTTCTTTTCTTCTTTTGGAGCTGCAGGAGACTCATCAATAACAACATCAATATATTCAACAATCTTTCGAAGCCTTTTATTGTAACATTTATATGCCTTACTCCTAGAGGAGTAACCAAGAAATATTCCTTCATCTACTTTGGGTTCAAACTTGCCAAGTTTTTCATCATTATTCTTGATAAAGCATTTTCTCCCAAAAATTCTAAAATGCTTTATAGTGGGAGGATTACCATACCAGAGTTCATATGGAGTTTTATCACTATTTACATGAACATGTGCTTTGTTGAGAATGTTTGCTGATGTATGTGTTGCTTCTCCCCAAAATGTTTCAGGTGTTCTAGAATCATCAAGCATAGCTCTAGCCATTTGTTGAATTGTTCTGTTCATTCTTTCTGCAACACCATTCTGTTGTGGAGTGCCAGCTACAGAGAACTGTCTTTTTATGCCATGTTGTTCACAGAATTCAAGAAATTCATTGGATGTATATTCTCCTCCTCGATCAGATCTGAGACACTTGATTTTTAGATCTAATTCATTCTCAACTAGTGCTTTGAAGATCTAAAATTTCTCAAATGCTTCATCTTTGTGTTTAAGTAGCCCAATCCAACACATTCTAGAGAAATCATCAATGAATAAGATATAGTATTCTTCACCACGTGGTGACTTTTGCCTCATAGGTCCACATATGTCAGTATGAATGAGTTCAAGAGGCTTACTTGATGATCCTTCCTTGGCATTAAATTGTACCCTGGTTTGCTTACCGAATTGGAAAGATTTGCATATGATATTTTCAGGTAGAGTAATATTGGGAAGATCACGAACAACTTTAAGTCTTCTTGATTTGTTGATTTGAGAGAAGCTCAGATGCCCCAACCTTCTATGCCATAGCCAATTTTCTGAAGATTTACTCAAATAACATTGTTCTTTGGGGTTCTTCAATATATACAAGTTGTTTGGAGTTCTTTTTCCTTTTATAATTGCTTTACCTATATCAAGATCACGTACCACACATTATTTTGAACTAAAGACAACTTCAGTTCCTTAATCATACATTTGACTTACACTTAACAAATTATGTTTTAATCCATCCACATACATGACTATTTTAGCTTTCACCTTTTCTTTTAGAAAACAATTTTTTCAGAGTTTCTATGATTATTTTACTTTCTTCTAAGCAAGTCTTGAGTTTAATGTTTTCATCAAGGAAATCACTGTCTGCTAGAGCATCCACACAAGTATATTTTTCATCTCTAGATTATTTTTCAAATGCCATGAGAAGTCTAAGGTCTTGTTCACATTCTTCCTCACTATCAGATAACCCATCACTATCTTCATGAGTGTAGTAACTCTTTCTAGTGCTAAAACGATTCTTATTCCTTTTCTTTCTCTTAAAAACATATGTTACAGTACTGCATCCAACAGGTATGACCTGATATCTTATTATGTCTTTAATTTGAGCATTGCATCAGATAAGCATTAAGCATGAACATAAATAACAGAACAAATCATCAAACGTAAACAACACATATGAACACCAGGATTTAAGGTGGAAACCCAATTCGGGAGAAAACCACCACTGCTGTAATCTCAGTCTTTAAAATTTATTATAGAGAAAACTTTTTACAATATATGCTGGTGCAGACTTATACCAGCACACAGGCACCCACCTCCATAAGGCTAAAACCTTCTCTCGTTTACCAGCTATCACTGGAAGGGAGCTACGACCCCCTTTCTGAAGGCTTCGACCCTCAACACTACTGTGGACTACATTTCATCAATTTTCATACTGGATCCACCAGTTTCCATATGACATACAATTCCGGTCACCAGTTTTATTTACACACAAAACAAAGATTTATCATCGTCAGATCATTCTATCCATGGGTGCATCATAGTTTCAGATTTATCAGTTAAGACCAGAGCTCGCCCATACAGATATTCCTTTTAGAAATTGTTCGTTCACAACCCTTACAATGCACACCCCATTCTTTATTCTTTTTATCCTTATATAGTTTTCCCTTTATTAAAACCATGGGTTAAAACCACGAACCGCTGACAGTATTCCTTTTAGTTTATCCCACGGGGCTTTTGATATTTTATTTTAATTTTATTTATCAATTTAAAGAAATTGATAAATAAATAATTTTGAACAGAACTTTAGAATTAAAGTTAACCCTTCGCATTTTAATTCTTCCAAATAATATGGTAAAACTTTGACCCCGGGCCCACAAATATAGTCAATAGCCAATCAAATATGCACATGGTACCATAGGTAAACTTCACACAAGTCCAGCGTTCGATCACCGTTAGATTAGCAAACTTCCATATCAACGGCGTATATGCATATCGCTCAACCTCCAATACCGATCCTTAACGTGCGATGGCCCGCCGTACCTGTGTTAATATCTACGCACCTTCAACAAATGACGACCGTCCGATGACCCCTTCCCAGATCAATGGCGCTCAATGATATCGCTGGGCATCCTGGGTCAAAGTATAACGCACAATGGCGCACTGTGAAAAGTGGTTTTGTGAAGTCATACAGGGACGCATGTCAAGAATTCTATGGAATCACTCCTCACCAAGAAATACCACTTGCCCGACGAGAGTGGTGTGATAAAAACCGGAAACCACCATTACTGTTCCTCTCGCAAGGTTCTGCCTTCTTCGCTCAAGGTTCCACTCCCCCTGCTTGATTATTGTAAATTGACTTATTTACTGTGACATCGCTTGCACTCTTTATCAACATATTAACCCATCTTTTTGTTTATTGAGGCTTGACACCAGTTCGACGCAATATTTGTAACATCCATAATATATAACGAAAGAAATTCACACCAGATTCCTTTATGACCTTAAATTCGTCGTTCCGCCTCTTCATGCTCCATTCTGGTTCCATAAGCACCAATGTACAGTTGCCATACCATGTTTAATTGTTCCAGGCAATTTTCCAACATATCCCTCTTTTGCTTGTTTCTACTCCTTGACCGATACTTCCTCTATTCTCTTGATCAATCGATACTTCCTCTGTTATTTTGATCAGATGCTCCTTTGTAGCCAATGCCTTTGCTGTCAATGACAATATTCCAACATTATAAAATAAAAACTCAATGGCCGACCTTAATTTTTCTTGATGTCACAAAATGAAATCGCTATGATGATGGCGCAGAGAATAGAGTTTTGCTGTTAGAGGTCGTGAGCTTGTTTGCAGAGTTGGAAGGCATGTCCCAAAGGGTTCAAATCATAGATACAGAGGAACAATAATGATTTGCAGAAGCATAATCATGGTAGCATAGTATGAAAATCGTGTTGATAATGAAATCATGGCGGATACATTCATAAGCATATTTGGGTCGGAAGATCGTTTTTGTACTTCTGGCAGTCGGATTGAACGAAATCAATTGAGGATAGGCGTTTTAACAGATGTCTTCCCATTGGGTGGGCTTTACATTGGGCATCTAATAAGGCCGCTACTTGTTGGTACTTTTTTGGCAGAGGTAAATTTAAAAAAATGATGAGTTTATGAAAAGGTTTTAAGGGCATAGGTAGGAATAGGCTAAGGTTTATAATGATGTTATGTGTGATATGGAAATAGAAATGAGCATATAGAAATAGGAAGAGTGGTAATGAAGTGAGCATATATGAATATTACGAAGAATATGGGTATGAGGGTTATAAAAAGGCTTTTTGAAATTGATAATAAGCAATCATAATTATTATTTTTAACACTAAAGTAATCTAGGAATTTTAAATGCTAAAAACAAAAATTTTCAATATATTACACTTGTTAGCTGATAAAATTCTGATTTTGCTTGTACAGGTGTGACTAATTTGCTTGTACAGGTGTGACTAATTTTCTTGTCTGATCCTTATCTTCTAAAACAGGTCCCTTTGAAATTGAATATAACAGGTCCCTTAAGATCTTGAAGAGCCATGTTTGTAAAGCTTAATTTATCTTTGGTGTTGATGTAGCCTTGATGATGTAGCCTTGATTGGAATTCTAATAAGCAACCTTTGAAAAATTGCTGAAGTAGTCTTGTGTACCTTTGATGCAGTCTTCGAATAGGTCCCTCTGGTATTGGTAGTTTGACATAGCCTTTGAACAGGTCCCTCGGTATAATCAGGTTGAAACAAGTCCCACTGCATATTTTTTTGCTTGAACAGGTCCCTTTACTGATTAGAACAAAACAACTCTTTTATTGAAATACTGAATTACTAAAACAAATTCCTTGAAAAATTGAAATTGAGGAGATGAGATAGGGAAAAATGACTCTTTCTTCTCCCCCACTAAGTCTTTGACTTGTCCTCAAGTCATTATTGAATTTGTGAAAAACAGGAAATAAATAGAACAATGAATTCTTAACAGCCAAATTATTGGTTTTCCAGTAAGAATTCAAGTTTAGAGTATGCCAGAGTCTGGTTTTCACATCTAAACCATTATTTTTTTTATTTTATCTTTTTTTTTTTATTATTATTTTTATTTTATATATATATTTTATATTTTATATTTTTTAGGAAATTGAAATGACTAAGGTAGAGATATCGCAACTGAAGGCTGTAATATCTCAACCTCCTTTTGCTGAGATACAGTTCGAATAAAATCTTCTTTGCTGATGGGCTTATGATAGAGTTTCAACCTATGTCCATTGACAATAAAGGTGTTGCCTTCTCCATCAATTGTAGTGAGTTTGACTGATCCATTTTCATATACTTGAACTATTTCATATGGGCCCATCCAATGTGTTGTGAACTTGGCTTTATGATCTCTGAATTTGGAGTCAAAGAGTAAAGCCCAGTCTCCTTATTTAAACTCTTTCTTCTTTATGTGTGAATCATGCCACTGCTTCCTTTGTTTCTGCATTAGGATTGTTCTCTCCTCTGCTTGCTGCCTCATTTCATCTAACCGGTTCAATTGCATAATTCTCCCCTTTTGTGCTTCATTGAGATCAATGCGTAAATCTGCAGCCATCTTATAAGTATGTATCTGGAATTCACTAGGAAGCATTACCTCTTTTCCACGTGATTCTGTAAGCCCAGAGTGCATATTTGAGCTTTTCCTCCCAATTCTTTCTGTTCATTGCTACTGTTTTAGTGATAATTCCTTCTAAAGTTTTATTTGTAGATTCCACCTGGCCATTGGCCTGTGGAAGGTAAGGTGTACTTTTCCTGTGCTTGATTTTATATTTTTCTATGATATCTTGAACCAGCCTTGAAGTAAACTTAGTACCTTGATATGTTACTATCTCTCTAGGTACTCCATACCTTACAAAAATTTCTTCAAAAAGGAAGTTTACCACTGTTTGTTCAGTTGCCCGGACAAGTGCTTTTGCTTCAGCCCATTTTGTCACGTAGTCAGTACATACTACTATGTACTTTTTTCCCTTTGAAGGTGGATTGATGGGTCCTACAAAATGTAGAGCCCATTTTTCAAATGGCTCTAGATGTACTTGGGGCTGAAGTGGTATTTCATCTAAAGCTGTTGGTCTACCCATTCTTTGACAACTGCCACAACTTTTCACATAATTCTTGGAATCCTTAAAAATTGATGGCCAATAGTAGCCAAGACTGGGGATCTTGAATGCTGTCCTTTTTGCTGCAAAATTCCCACCACAAGGTTCGTCATGACAAGATTTTAAAATATCAATTATTTCATCACTTCTTACATATATTATAATAATCATATCATAACCAGTGTAAAATAAATCTCCATTAACCCATGAATATCTAGCGCTTTGTTTGATGAGTCTCTTCTTCTCCTTTGTAGTAAAATATGGAGGTGTCTTTCATGTGGACAAATAATTAGCTAATTCAGCACACCATGGATCCACTACTGAAATTGCAAATAAATTTTCATCTAGAAAATAATTTTCAACTGGAACAACCTCACCTGAATTATGGAGCCTAGAAAGAAAATCTACCACCTAGTTCTCTTTACCTGGTCTATCTAACACTGTAATATTAAATTCCTGTAGTAATAATAGCCATCTGGTAACTTTGCCATTAGTGATTGGTTTTTTCATTAGACACTTAATGGCAGAGTGGTCAGTATGTACGAAAACCTCATAACCATTTATATAATGTCAGAATTTATTCACAGCATGTATGATAGCAAGCATTTCTTTTTTAGTGACTCTGTAGTTTAATTCTACAGGTGTTAGATTTTTACTAATAAAATAGATGGCATAATTCAAAGACTCTTCTTTTTGGCCTAATGATGCACCTACTGCAGTATCAGATGCATCTGTAAAGATGTGAAAGGGTAGGGTCCAATTAGGTCCTTTTAAAACTGGTGTGGTTGATAACTTTTCTTTGAGTGTTTCAAAAGCTTTCCGACAATTTTCATTCCAATTGAAAGGTGTATCTTTTGCTAGAAGCTTAAAGAGAGGTAAAGCTATTTTACTAAAATTTTCAATAAACCTTCTATAATAGCTTGCATACCCAAGAAATCTTCTTACCTCTTTTTGAGTCCTCGAAATTGGCAATTTGACAATGATTTGGATTTTTGATGGATCTACTTGAATTCCTTCAGAAGAAATATAATGACCCAATACTACCCCTTCATTTAGCATCATAAAACACTTTTGATTGCTCAAGGATATATTAGCTTCAATAAATCTCTTCAAAACTTTCTCAAGATTTTCTAATGAATGCTCAAATGAATTACCATACACTGAAAAATCATCCATATAAAATTCAACACACTCATGAACTAAATTAGCAAAAATAGCTAATACAGCTCTCTAAAGTGTAGCTGGAGCATTACAAAGAACAAATGGTAAAACATTATAGGCATAAGTGACCTAGGGACAAGTAAAAGTGGTTTTTTCTTGGTCCTCTAAGGCTATCATAATCTAGTTATAGCCACTGAAACCATGAAGAAAAGAAAATGATGATTTCCCAGCTAATGTGTCCAAAACTTGGTCAATAAATGGTAGTGGGAAATAATATTTGAGGGTTGCTTTGTTCAATTGTCTGTAGTCAACACAAATCCTCCACTTACCATTTTTCTTGGGCACTACTACCAATGGAGATACCCACTAACTGTCAGAGATGGGATAAATAAAATTGACTTTCAATAGTTTTTGTAATTCATCTCTAACAATATCCTAAAGGATGGGATTCATTCTTCTCTGTGGTTGCCTCACTGGTTTTATATTACTATTTGTGTAAATTTGGTGAGTGCATGTTTTAGGATGAATTCCCTGCATATCAGTGTAGTCCCAAGAAAATTATTTCTGATATTTTCTCAATAATTGAATCAATTTTTCTTCCTGAGATAAGTGTAGGTGAGTGCTAATATTTAATTTTTTTCCTGGACTAATCTCTATGGTCTTACTCTGTGTGTTTGTGATAGATTGAATGGGAAATTTTTTTTCAAATACTGTTTGCAAAGAGTGAATGGTACATGTTTCTTGAAAACTTTGTGCTAAAAGTTGATTTGCATCATTGTATTGTTCATTTCCTAATTCTTCAGAAATATCAAGTTGAGAAAGGAACAATTCTACCAAATCATCATTATTATGTTCTTGAAAATCATAGATTTGATTGATGTTGAAAACAGATTGAAATTATTCTTTATAATTGTATTTTTCATCAAGCCATAAGTTGTTTGCTACTGCTGGTGATTGTGCTGATGGGTACAAAGTGAGTTGTTTCCTTTCAGTTCCTCATGAAATAATCATATTACCTGATCTACACCCTATGAATGCATCAGCAGTTGCTAACCATGGTCCACCGAGGGTGATAGGGTGTCCTCCTAAATTAGATTTTGGCTGAAGAACTAAAAAGTCAACTGGATACTCCCAAGAGTCTAGTGAAATGATTATGTCCTCCAAAATCCCTTCAGGAATCACTTTAGACCTATCAGCTAGTTCTGAGACAATTGGTGTGTATTGCAAGTTTGTGAGCTGCAGTGTTTTCATTGTTTCAAGGGTTATCACATTTATTGCAGCCCCAAGGTCAATTAAAGTGTTTGGAACAGGTATGTTGTTAATGATTGTAGTGACTCTGGGAATACCAGGATCAACATACTTTTCCATTGAAATGGTGTTTGTCATAAGGCTAGCTAGATGTCCAATAACATGAATATTTTGTGGGTCAAGTCTTTTCTTTGTAGGCTTCTTCAGAAATAGTTCTTTGATTGCTTTAGTATATATCGGAATGTCTTTTATGGCTTGAAGTAGTGGAATTTTTATATAGACATTCTTTAGCTCATCTAAAACATCAAATTGTGGTAAATACATGGGAATTTTTGCTTTGATCAATCTTTCTGGAAAAGGTGGTGGATGCATTGGTTGCATTTGTTTATTTTGGATATCATCATTTTGTTTCTTTTGATTTGGAGTTTCATCTTCATTCTCTTTGTTTTCTTTTTGTTTTTCAGCTAGTGGAGGTTCTTTTTGAAGTATCCCACCAGACCTAAGCTCGATATTTTGTAAAGGTAGAGTGGGATATGATGGTCCCTCATCTACACTGTAAGCTGGTCTATCTGCTCTATTATTTGGATTGGGTACAGGTTGAGCAGGAATCTGAGTAGGTCTAGGAGGCTGGTTAGATGGAAGTTGTAATTGAAATGGATTTATTGGTGGAGGAGCAGGCAATGTTTGTTAAGTGTTTTGAGGTTGATGGACAACTTGTTGCTGAGGATATTGTTGATATGTTTGAGGATACTGCTGATATGGCTGAGGATACTGTTGATATGGCTGAGGATATTGTTGGTATGATTGAGGATATGGTTCGTATGGTTGAGAGTATTGCTGAAATGGTTTCCATTGTTGCTGTGGGTAAGTTTGGTGTTGCCATGGCATGGGAAAATTTCAAGAATTCTGAACATACATCTGATCTTGTGCAGGAAATTGCAAATTTTGGTTTGGAAACATACCTGGAGGTGGAGGTCTTGGTTGCCATGGTCTCTTAGTGCCCATGAAATATACATTCTCCATATCTGCGTTGGCTTCCAAATTACAATTATGCAAAATATTGATTTTAGAGCAATGAAATATATCATGATTTTCAGTGCAAAATGCACAGACTTGAACATTTTGAACATTTTCTAAAGGGAAATCTTTCAAAGCATGTTTCTTCTGGCACTTTGGGAAAAAGACAGCCATTAATTGATCTTCCTCTTCCTGTCTTTTCTTTGCTTTCAAAGTGTCAATTTGATTTCCTAAGGTACTTAATAGGTCTATTTTGAATTCTTCCAATAAATTTCCTATTTCAGCCCTTGTGACACTAGCTGAAGCAGATTTTGTGGCTTTGGATGATATGGTTCTTTTTCCATTTCTAGCTTTGATCCTAGAATACTTTTCACATAAATCAGCAATCTCATCAAAAGGTAAGGTGGAAATATCACCTTTTCCCATCAAATTAAGATCATCTAAGCATTCCTCTCGAATTCCCTTCAAAAATATTGTTTGGATCAGATCAAGAGACATGGTTCTGTGTTTTGATTTTTGTAGATTGTAAATGAATTGTTCCAAATATTCCTCTAAGCTCTCATCCTCTTGTTGATTCATTCTAAAGATGTCATCTTTAGAATCTCTTGATCTACAATAAGGTTGATATTTCTTTAAGAATATTTTTCTCATGCCATCTCAATCAGTTATTTCATGTTCACCAAGTCCCATGAACCACCTTAATGCCGATGCTTTTAGTGTTGCTGGGAAGAGTCTAAGCCTATGGGCATCATCTGTGTAACCATATGTTTGGCATACTATGTCAAATTCAAACAAGAATGAATCTAGATCTTCTGAAGCCATGCCATAAAATTTTGGTAGCATAGATGGAGGTATGTTTTTCATTTTTATTTCCTCATCATTGTTTTCTCCTGGTTCTTGAAAAGGAAATTTAAAGGTTGACTCTTCCTCTTCTCTTCAATCATGATCTTGCCTTTGTTTCAGTTCAGCCTCTCTTTGTCTTCTTCTTTCCTCTTGTTGTCTCTCATATTCTCTAAGTTGTTCAGGAGTGGGTCCTCTTGCTGATCCTCCTCCTTCCTCAATCATTTTTATAGGTTCTTCTGTTGATTTAATTTCTTGTTCAGTGTCACTTGTTTCAAAGAAAGGTTGTTCTGGTGATTTTTCTCCTTCTTGAGATTTTTCAAAATCAGTAGGTTCGAGGAGAGATTGTTGGATTGTTTTGCCTCTTTCTCTTGTTATAGAGGATTCAGGGAGATGTTTCTTCTTTTCTTCATATGCCAATAAAATTTGTCTCTCAATGAGTGTGAGTCTCTGCCGTGATTTTTTTTTGTCCTCTAATTCTTGTACAGTGACTTTCCCCGCTGGGGTTCTGTGTTCAATCCTTTCTAAAGGGTCTGCTCCTAGTGGTGGATTAGTTCTTGGATGGGGGGTTTTTATGAATCTACCTTTATCATCTCTAGGTCTAGACATAAGTAACCATGACTTCTAAAATGTTGAATTAAAATTAAATCTGTGTTTTTTCTTGTTTTTTTTTTATTGTTTTTGTTTTTTTTGTTTATAAAAATCCTCTAGTTGCGCCTCCCCGGCAATGGCGCAAAAATGTATAGACCAATCTAGGGTTCTAGATTAGGCTCAATTTATTGTCAACCAAGGTAGGTAATCTTAGAGGCATGTGTCTAATGTTTATAGACCTAAAAGGATATGTTCTATTTTCCTAGGTAAATGTTTATTGTGATAGGCTCTAGCACTCTTTTACAAGAGATTGGAATGTGATTCCTTTCACACTTTAAAGACTTATGTAACTAAATCTGATCTACTATTCTAAAAAAAAGTGCTACTAGTCTGAGTTTTCAATACTCTTACAAGGTTATAGTTCACAAAAACTCTTTCAAAGTAACACACTAAAGCATACTAAAAATCGAATTCATTAAAACAAAGATCACATAAATGATTTGGGATTCAATACTCAATTAAACCTCTTACAAGGACTGTTCATTAATTTTGCAATCGAATTCTCAAATTACTACTATGAATCATGAAATAACAAAGATAAATAAAATCACAAGCACTTCCAGTCAAAATCGATGAACTCAAAAGCATGAAAATGAAATAAAATACTAATTAGATCTGAATACTAAATCTAATAGAAATGTAAATAAAGTGTACCAACTTCACATGGGAGCCCTTCCACGCTTTGAAGGCACACTTAGAAAACTTCAAATAATGAGAACGCTAACTCAAAAACACCATAAATGATGAAATTTTGTCTCTGATTAAGATCTGAGAATGAGTTACATTAAAACAGAGTTCTGAAGCACGTATACAGTCTCAAGTCTTCTCTTACATTCAATATTATTACTAGCATCATTAGTCTATTACATACTTCCATTCTCTTATTTATCAAAATTACAATCAAAAGAGGCTATTTTCATTCCTCCTAATCCTAACTGATCTCCAAAATAGATCAAATTAGTTTAAAGTTCCTAATCATAGGCAAAATATCAAGCTCATTCATTATGACTTCAGATTTTTCTGCTAGATTGGCTGGGTTTGACCAGCGTTGACTGGCTATTCAGGAGCTTCAAATCTGATACTGGATAGATTTTTCATCATGTGTGTACATCCTAGATCACTTCCTTGTCCTTCATTTTGATCTACCTGCTATGCCACGTGTCAGAACATAAACCATTTACAGGAAGTTATCACATCCTGTAATTTTCTTGAAAAATTTCAATTTTTAACACAAAAATTCCATAAATTAAATTTAATGTAAAATAACAATTATAATGCTACATTAATCAATTTCAATAAACTATAAGGGATTTATGGAAGAAAATGGTGGATAAATGATGGAATTTTAGAAGAAAAATATATCCATAAAATAATACCAACAGCAATGCCTGCGTTTTTGTGGTCGTTGATAGATTCTATAAGATGGCCATTATGGAAACCTTTAAGAATAATATCACTGCAGAAGCCACTGCTAAACTCTTCTTTGAATGCGTGTGGGTACAATTTGGGATCCCACAGTCCATTATCTCAGATCGGGACATGAGGTTCCTCAGTACATTTTGATCGAGTCTCTAGTTGATGTTGGACACCAAGCTCACTAAGTCCATAACTTTCTACCCCAAAATGATGTATAAACAGAGGTCATCAACAGGATGATAATACACATTATGTGCATGTACAACTCAAAGAATCCATGCACATGGGATGAAAGCCTTCCCTATGTCCAGCACAACTATAACCGAGCTCTCCACAACTCAACTGGCCACAACACCTTTCAGGTGGCTTTGAGATTCCAACCACTATGTCCCATTGATGTGGCCATACCATTTGAAGCTACTTAGGTAGATTTGAATCATGTCCAGTCTGAAGCTGACAAGGCAAACAAATTCATTGAGCACATTCACCACATCTGCCAATAGTTCCATGTCATATTGGATAGAAGCAATGCTAAGTAAAAGTAGCAACATGATTAGCATTGGGTTCAACACAAGTTCCAGGTGGGTGAAAAATTTTGGCTACATTTGCAGAAGGAGTACCTTGCTAGACCCCACTGCAAGATTTGACTGCTTCGATATGGTCCATACACCATCACCAAGGTTGCAGGGGACAATGCCTTCAAGCTCAGTATTCCATCATTCCTTGGTCTACACCCAGTGTTCAATGTGGATTGTCTTCAACCCTACTTTCCACCATTATTAGACACCTCCAACATTGCATAACAACTCACACCAACGAAGTTAAACCCAAAATGCATGGAACATGACACAATTGATTGGATCATGGGCACATAGGTCAAAAACACCCACCAAAATAGGATCTAGCTATGTTGAGTTGTCAAAGTAGGCCAACTACTTCACCAGAGCAAGTGGTTCACAAGGGACTAGGTTCAACTGAAATTTCCTCACCTCATGGAGGCTCTACACCAAATAGGGACCATTTCTTCCTAAGTGGGGAGGAATGATCAAGGTGGGTATTGGTGGCCACCCAACTATTTCACCTAGAACTATAGTCGGTTTCATCAGTTTCCTTGTTTATAATATTATTTACTATTTTTATCTATTTTTTGGGTTTGAACTTTAGGAGCTGTTTTGACCCCCTAAATGATGTTTTTTTGAGGTACGTTGTAGGTCCATAGTTGTAGGAAAGGGCTTGCATAAATCCTGTAGTATTCAGAGAGATATTTCCAATGGTATATCGTATGCGCCAAATGGAGATAATATGACCAAGTTATGATCCTGGGAAGGTTGCTACCCAACTAACCCCAACAGGGCCCACAAACTCTTGGAGTTCCATCTCCTGGGGTTAGATTTTTGGTTATTTATTGTTTTTCCATGTTGTTCATTAATAAAAAGGCCCTTGAGCCTCATTGTAACAGAGTTGAGAGGCATGTAGCTGCCACTCTCTTCTCAAGGATAAGCTACCATCGCCTGAGCTAGTTTATTTCCATTTTGTATGTAAGCATATTTCAGTTATTTGATATTAATGAAATGAAGTTTTATTCTTGCCGCATCTTAGCATTTATGATTATTTCTATATTTTACTGTGCTCATGCACAAGTCTAGATCAGTGGTATAAGAGTAGTCAGCTCTTTCTCGATCTTTCTTTGCATGTCCCCAATGAGATTAGGGTATCATGATTTAGGGCTTGAACCGGTTGAACCTTTGCAAGATCAGCCTCGCAAACCCTGATGACCTCCCATGGTGAAAGAAAATAAAGACGAGGGAGCATGAGATCCTATCAAAATATTGCTCGAAGAGGCCCGCTAGAAACATAGAAATGTAATGATGGATAAATCTTCCCAGATCCTTCGACGACTACCCACTGGCATCGTATCTTCATCCAACAACCACTCTGGAGGCGACACTCCTTTTAGGGTACAAGTTAACTTTGAAATTCCCATATTTAAGGGCCAAATAGATGTAGACATCATATATATATGGTTGAATCTATTAGAAGGATATTTTTCGTTTCATGACTTTTCCACTAAGGAAAATATTACATTTGCACTCCTCAAAGCCGACCCCCATGTCAAGGACTGGTGGGAAACCTACTATGAGAAAAACAACGAGAGGGAATCCTCCCTATTCTCAGCTACACCCACTTGTAATTCTTTCTGATACACCATTAAGAAACAATACTACCCCGTGGTGAGATATGAGGATAAGTACATACAATGGACTGCATTGCAACATCAAAGGGATGGATATGTGCATGAGCTGATGAATCTGTTTCATACCATGCACACAAATTTGGGTATCAAAGATTCAGAGAAACATTTGGTGCTTATGTACCACATTTGTTTGCATAGATACATCCAGGATGAAATGGAGTTCCTCAACATCTCCTCGCTTGTTGCAGTGTACCGATATGTTGCAAAGATTGAGTATAAATTCAAACAGAAGAAGCGAGACTTTGGATCTACGAATCAGAAGCAGGGGAAAAGAGACCCCAAACTGCAAAACAAAGGACAAATCCAAGGCAAGGCAGCCCAATACAACCCACCTAAGCTGCAAGCGATGAACACCACCAAAAAGCCAAAGAATTACACAAGGAAATGGTGTGAGTTCCATAAGAGCTCCACTCACAACACAAGTAAGTGTTGGACCAAGCAGTCACTGGTGGCCAAGATGAAGGCTTCCAAATCAGATGCATGTTCCGACTCTGAGTCAAAACCTAAGAAGCGGAATGAAAAAAGGAAGTAGATTATCAATGCAGAGCCTAGTGCCACCGTTTCCACCATCAAGATCCATAAGGAGGACCCTCAAGATCTAGAGGAGGAGGAGCGCCTCTTCCATTCCCAGATGTGGGTGAAGGGTTCCACGCTGCAGTTCATTGTGGACAAAATGAGCCAAAAGAACCTCATTTTAGCATGTATCATGAAGTTTTTGGGCCTACAGACCACAACACACCCATAATCATACACTATTGGGTGGATTCACCAAGGATGAGATCTCCGTGTCATCCAATAGTATCACCTTCCATGTAACATCAAGCCCTTCATGGAAGAGGTTTTATGTGATGTTGATCCTCTTGAATTTTGTTATGTGTTGTTAGGCCAACCATACTTTTCATTAGGGGAATTTTGAGGTCTGAAATGGGAATCCAAAGGAAATTATAAAATAATAGTGGAAAAAATAAAATAACATTAGATTACATCATCAAATTTTAGAGGGAAAAAGGAAAAAAACTATTTTTTCAACTCGTATTTTCAACTTATCTCCCTATGCGTTTATGTAGAAATTATATAAAAAATATGTATACCAATGGATTCAATTCGATCATGCAATATTCTAGAGCAACATACTGAATCCTTCTACAGTTAATTTGTGGAAATTAAACACGATCGCACAATCACACCAAGTAAGAGAAATGATCAAATCCACAACACATGAAACTTTCTAGGGAAAGCAATATTCTCAAAACCCCTCTATCTGTATTTTATAAAAACAAAGAATCATGAAACAATTACAATGCACACTTCTCACAAGAGTTTGTTGCACTCTACCAATTGTCCCACAGTGATCCAGACAAAATCGACCAACACTTAGCCAATTTCCTGCCTCTGCTCAACTTGCCTTGCTTGTGCAATTCTAAGAACAACTGATCCCTATTAATTACGAAATTTAACCTTCCAAAACTGCACAATACATCATGGGAAATCCTATGGTTTTCTAATTTCACGATAATTTACTAATAATACAATTGATAGATAACATCCCTTTAACCTCTGTCTCAACTAGGTCTTCATCAGAACTGACATGCATGCAGCTATTAATAGTAAATCATCAATCACTTGACAGATCACTGCATGTGAATTCAATCTAATTTAATTCACTTGACCTCTCACTAGTACAACAATCAGTTACAACTAGTTAGACTGACTTTAACCCACTTAATTGAGTTAACTGATTTATCATGCATTAAAATAATACACTAACAACAACTTGGACTCTAAAACAAATAGAATCACTCTACTTGCCTCACCAAATACCCTCAACTCGAATTTCATGAGCTAACTGAGTCTATCACACTTAGTTAACTCTTACAAGTTTTTATGAGATAAGATTACAATTAATTTTCCAATTTATTTAATAAATTGGTTGCACACTAATGTGTCGCTAGGATCCATCACTATGTGACCTGTGATCCCACACCAGTGTGTGTGTTGTTTATGGGTGAAAATTTCGCTATTTCTTGTTGCAAATTTCAACACTCCCTCTCAACAAGAAAGGAATCAATATGTCCTAATCCGGTACCTTTGGAATGTTCTTTCATGCAACACTGCTCTAATGTTGTTCGCACATGCAACTCTCCTAAAACTGAATAGCCTCCAAAAAAATTAATCAGTATAATGCATCTATCATCAGAGTCTTCTCATTGCTGCTAGATACTGCACATGTCTACTGGACTCCCTGCATTGCTGATATCTTCATCCATGCACTCTACATTGCTACCAAATCTAATCTGTGCTCCAATATCTGACACTTGTCACTCTAATTTTTGTCCTCCTGACATCTGACTGCATTAATATAATTGATCCTTCCTGCTATTTTGGTACTATGGGCTCCTCGTAACTAGGTTCTATCCATGTGGCACACCAACTCAATGGAACCCGCCCACATTTCTTCTTGGGATCATATTTTCACATCGCCCCACCCCACACCTGGAGGTATAGCTGCATGTACTCCCTTTTCCCAGCTGGCTCAAAATTTCCCCCTCCTGGAGGTATCTGTTTGATTCACCTTGTAGATCCACATGGATCCAACCACTAACTTCCCGACTGGTCTTGGGACAACATCCCATGCACTATTCCTGACGATGGAGTCATAATCCTCAACCATGGAGTCAACCCAAGTTGGTTTCTGCACTGCTTCCTCAAAAGAGGATGGTTCTATCACAATACACTTGCTCATAAGATCCATGTATCCAGTATACCTGTCTAGTGATTGTCTCTCTGTTGCTGTAATGTAGGTGCTCCTACATGTTCTGCCGCATCAAGTCTCAATCTGTCAGCCTCTGTGGTGTGCCTCCTACCATGTATGGTGGATGGATCTGCATGAGTGGTTTCTGCCACTCCATGATCCTCCTCATGTGGCTGCTCCACATCTTGAGGTTTATCCTTTGGAAGCAAGCATTCCTCATCTGCATGCAAGTCAAGCTCCCCCTCAAGAGACAATCACATGGATTTCTCCTCATCAAATTTTACATCTCGTTTGACAACTGTCATCCTGCTATTCAGAAAATATACCTGATAATTGTGGGTAGTGTGAGTGTACCCCAAAAATATCCCAATCTCTATTGTTGGTTCTAGCTTCTTTTAGGAATATTTGGTCACATGGAAATAGACAGATGAGCCAAAAATTTTGAAATATGAAACATGAAGTTTCTTACCAGAAAAAACCTCCTCTAGTGTACTCATGCCAAGTATCCGATGAGGACTACGGTTCTGTACAAATACCGTTGTGTTGCATGCCTCTGCCCACAGATACAACAGTAGGCCCTAATCATGTAACATAGCTCGTGTTTCACCCACAATTTTTCTGTTTTTTCTTTCTACAACCCGGTTTTGTTGTGGGTTATGAGGCGCAATCGACCCTCTATGAATTCATTCTTTGGGACAAAAGTACTTGAATTCATTAGATATGTACTCACCACCATTGTAACTCCTTAGAGCCTTCACTTTCTTCCCTATATATTTCTCAACCAATGCTTTGAACTCACAAAATTTTGAGAACGTTTGATCTTTCTTTTGCATGAAGTAGATCCAACACTGTTGGAACAGGGTCCCTTAGATGCGTTTTGATATGTTCTAACGCTGCGTTTTTTATATATTTTTGTAGTAATTGGTCTTGCGCAAGGGCTTTAGGGTGGGTCAAAGACCCCAATGTATTGTAATGGGTCAAAGGGTAGCCCTAGAGTCTGCAAACCACGGTTTGCGGACCACAGGATAGCGTAGGCTATGATGATATAAATAGATAGATAGTTTGAGTCTAGAGGTAAGTAAGAAAGGTTTATGCTACGTATGAACCGTTGAAATCTATTTTGGTTAGTTTTGGGTAAGGACTCCTATTGGCTGTGTGCGTGGAAATCCTCTATCCTGCTATGTGCGGACCCCACTGGCTGTGTGCGTGGGTTGTGACTTGGGTTTGTAACTTCGTTTTGGACGCTAATGAACACAGAATCTGTTATGTTATCTGAACTAGTTGTATTCACTACTGAAGTACCTCTGTGTTATTTGAATTAGCTACGATTGTGTCTATGATATATGAATAAGCTGCAATTATGTTATTTTATGATGATAATTGCTGATGCGCACATGGATGTGAAGGTGTTGATAAGAACTGTTTAATAATAGTAGCTTTGTTTATGGTTGCATGCTGGTTATACTATTAAAGGCTCAATAACAGGCTTTTTTTTGTGTGAACCTGATAGAACTCAACAATATCTGCCTTAATTACCCACTCTCTCCTAGGGTGCGAAAACCTGGTTCCAACACCCACCTATACTACTCCAGGTGAGACTTTGGCCTACAAAAGTAGGTCATTGCCAAAAGGGCCAATAGTATAGGGGGTTTGTTGGAAAACCTTAAATTTGAACCTGGGTCAAGACCCCTCAAGCCAACAAATGTTTCTGTTTCCAAGACTGGGAGCATTTTGAGAGAGAGATCAGGTAATGCCACGAGGTTGTGGAGACATGAGAAATTGAAGCTCGAGGACTGGTTTGAAAAACAAATTCATGATTTTTTCGTAAAAGAGAATCATAGCTCAAAGCTAACTTTTGAGAAGTGGAAGAACAAATATATTTTCATAGAAGCATAGGAAATTTTTTTTGTAAATTTTTCGCATGAGCTCCAGGAGTGGCTATCGAGGCTAGTAGAATTCCAAACGTTTTGGAAAGACGATTAGGTTATGCAGTGGACTCCGGAATTGATTTAATAGTTGGAGAAGGCTGACAACATAATCACCCGGGCTGTAGCTCATTGGGTAGATAGTGTGCTAGGAGGATTTGTAGCAGAATTCACAGTCGACCAGTTTGTATCCTACTTTGAGGCAGAGCAGAGGTTCTTCAAAGGATTCCGATGTAAGTTCTTGCGAACATTGCCACTATTAATTAAAATATTATTGTGCGAAAAAGTAATTTTGTGTAGCCACACTGAATGAATGACCTCTGATCATGGTGAGAGTACAACACGAAGTGGTAAGTACTACCGAGTCAACCGAGAAGGGGATAGATCCGTCTACAACCCATTGAGAGAGTCGTCTGCACATGTAGGAACTAGTCCCCCAGTGACACCGTCGTTAAGTCAGCATAAGGGCAAGAACTCCCCTACACCTCCACCACAATCGGAAGAGGATATGGCCACAGAAATGAAGCTTCTCACCTTTGAGGGTGTAGGAGATGAAGACATGGACCGATTTTGTTTTGTAGCATAATCAATGTGGATTGCGCAGAATGTTGTTGGCGATGTCGTAAAAAGGGCGCGACTATCCCTCGCCTTTGAAGGAAGGTCCCTAGATTGGTTCATGGGGTATGTAGGCCAACATGCAGATCCATCAATACAAGAAATTAAGGATGCTTTAAAACAACAGTTCTAGAAACCTAAGTCCTATGCTCAACTGGTGGTTGACTTGAAAGACTTTAAAGAGGGACCCACTGAATCAGTATGGGAGGTTGATCAGTGGCTAAAGAAGGTTATCATAGATGGGGAATTTACGTATGAGAATAGAAAACACAAGGAATGGTTCATTTCCATGTTATTGCCTCACCTGTGTGGGCCTATGGGACAACAAGTGATTGCGGCACAAGAGAAAGCCTTGGAGATTGCCATGAAGCTAGAAGTTGCGCCAAGAGACGATGCCCAACTTGGGGTACAATAGATCCAAGGAAAACTGGAGGCAATGCACCTCAAAATCCATAATTTGTGAAAGGAGCAAGGAAAAGAAGCCAGTCTAGACATATGGTTCATAAGGTGCAGGGTGTCAGGCCATACCAAGGATTAGTGCCCTCTGCTGGTAGACTACATGCAGGCTGGGGGGCCTAACCGATTGCACCCTAAGGAGGCTACAAGACTAAGTGCCTCCACATTATGGTGCACTTATTACTGCGTAGCTGAACTACATGATACCAACCACTACCCCAGTATTCCTGCCTATGTTACAGAGTTGAAGTAACAATGGTACCAATTCTTCTCATCTATGGGACATGACGAACACAACTGTTGGACATATGACTTGATGATAGACCCAGGAAACCTGTATAGGGTACAGGCTAACCCTTCATCACCACTATCTCCCTCGGGGTGAGGAGGCTCTCCTGCCAAAGGTCAGGGGGGTGGGCAGAAGCGCGGGTCGGGGAAGAGGGAAATTGATATGTTATAATTGTGGAGAAGTAGGGCACTTCGCAAGGGACTGTCTGAACCCTACACACAAATATTGCAGATATTTTAGAAAATTGGATCATGTGATCAAAGATTGTCCAGTACTGATAGCCAAGATGCATGAAAAACAACAAGCTCCAACATAGAATGTACAAAGGGTTAAGGCAGAACCACGTGATGAGGGAACCATTATTAATGTCATTACATGCAATGGCACGACTACTAGAGGGGCTGAGGAAAGAGTTGTGATTGAACCCCTTATCCGAAAATCCGCCATAAAAAAGGAAAGCTTCCACCTACAGAAGGAAAAGTAAACCTCCCTATAAGCTCTCAAGGACTTTATCAAGGATGAGGCATCTACTTCCAAGGCTCCAACAAACCTAAAAGTGGACAAAGAAGTTAAACCATTCCTACAGGCATGTATGAAGTTTCTACGCAAACAAAAGTCAGTAGAAAATATTGAAGCGCTGATAGATAGCTGTGGAGAAAAAAATGACCCTCCAACAAAAGTTAAAGATGGTCACAAACTTTACAAGCATAAGAAACACACTAGTCGGGAAATGTAGCTAACTTAGCAGATTGCCGATTATGAAACGGATCATGACATCTTGGATCTGGGATGCAATGTGAATTTCCTGCCCAAAAATAAATGGTAGAGGATGGGAGAACCTAAGTTGGAATGGTCCACTATACAGTTACGCATGCCTAACCAATAGAATATCATCCCGTTGGGGAGACTGTCAAATATTATGGTAGATATCGTAGGGGTTAAGGTATATGCAGATTTTGAGGTAATTCAAATTGTATAAGATGCAGACCCTTATCCTACACTCTAAGACTAGATTGGGCTATATACATGGGAGGAATTATCAACTTGAAGAAAAGGAGCATGGTTTTTGAGAATGAGGGTACGAGAGTAATAGTCGCTCTAGACCCAGTAGAAGGAGAATGGTATAACGAACCTGTGCGTGAAGAAGAGGACGTGGATCACATCTATAAAATAACATCCCAGGAGAAGGATTGTATTAATCCTATGGCTGATGGCGTGCTTTGCTGGGAGAAAGACAGTGAATGCATCTCTGACTTCGATGGGGAGATCAAAAATTGGCAGAATCAGTTGCATGACGTATCTCTGTTACGATGTCTTAGTATCACGAAGAGCTTCCGATGTATCTCCTCAGAGGTAAGAGAGTTTCCTTACTTTGATGGTTTTGGTAGTATTAGGGATTTTCTTAGAGAATTCAAAGCAGAATTCCCAAGGAGAGAATAATGTGGGCGCTTAACCTAGCCATGCATGCAACCCCTGCACGGTGGTGGGAAACTCATAAGGGGACATTTCAGGATTGGGAGGAATGTCACAAGATGATGATCCTATGGTTTGAACCTCCGGTTCACCTACGCATGGAGATTTTCCTTGACCAAGGGGACCTGTGCAAGCAGTTGGCCGCATGGATGGAGGTGTGGTGCAAAAGGACCGGGGACGAATGGGTCCACGTGTTCATTCATGCCTTGGGGCCAATCCCCACTGCATGGTACTTATATGCAGAGCTACATTAGCGCACCCACCACTGGGAGACAATGAGGGACGATTTTGTGGGGACGTTTAGATTGATAGGCAAAACAGAGTAATTAGACGAAGCCCTGCAAGACATAGATTCCCTAGTATTTGATGAATCACATCCTCGTGTGGAGTATGGGGAACTAGCTTGGGATACGAAGATGTGGGATATTCCTAACTGCCGCAATCTATCAATCGAGGAATGTGACAAAGACCCAAAAAATATCACTATCCCATAATTGTAGGGTGAACGAGTAGTTGTTGGACCCCCACTATAGACTGTCGATGCGACCAAGCCTTTAAAGCTAAGTGAAGTCAACATTGGAATAGAAGAATAACCTAAGCTAGCTAGAATTGGGGACTATTGGGATGATGATACTGTTTGGAAAGTCGCGGAGCTTCTCATGGAGTACCAGGGCCTGTTTCCTATGAAATCCTTAGAACTCAAGGGTATTACAAGGGACCTCGGGGTCATGTGAATCACTTTAAAACTGGATGCACACCCTCTCAAGCAATGACCTTACCAATTGAACCCCAAGTATAAGCAGGAATTCAGGGAAGAAATTGACAATATGCTATTCGTAGGTATCATCGAACCAGTAGAACAGTCAGATTGGGTAAGCCCTATGGTGGTCCAAGAGAAAATTACTAAAGGGGAAATAAGAATCTGCGTCGACCTCCATCAGCTAAATTACTCTTGCGTACATGATCCCTTCCCTACGCCATTCTCAAATGAAATTATCGATAGGGTGGGAGGGCAGGAAGCATACTTGTTCACTGATGGGTTTTCGGGCTACCATCAAATGAGGATCGCACCTGAAGATCGTAGCAAAACTATGTTCACCACAGAATGGGGATCCTTCTAGTACACCTTCATGTCTTTTGGGCTCAAAAATTCCCCTTCCATCTTCTCATAGGTAGTGGTTGCAGTATTCAAGGAGTTCATTCACAAGTTCCTTAAGGTATATTTTGACGATTGGACAGTATTTGGATTGGTCAAGAAGCATGCCTCGAACCTGCGCATGATGTTGGACGCCTGTAAAAAGCACCGGATCTCCCTAAATATTAAGAAGTACATATTCTATGTACCTTTTGGGATCTTGTTAGGACAATATTCTGTCAGCAGTGACTGTTGACCCCAGCAGTTATCATCAACTTAGCAGTCCCTACGAATGAGAAATAGGTGTGCTTCATCCTCGAGCACATGGGCTACTATAGGAATTTTATTCAAGGGTACGTAATGATCATGACACCCATGGAAAAGTTGCTAAAAAAGGACGTTTCATTTTTTTAGGATGCAGAGTGTCAGAAGAGTTTCGAGCTACTCAAGGAAAATATGGTCTCTGCACCTATACTCGTATTTCCGGATTGGGAAAAGTTTTTCCATGTCCATGTGGATGCTTCAGGGATCGCCCTGGGAGTTGTCCTTATGTAGCTCGGGGAGGGGGACATTAACCACCCGATTGCATTTGTTATTCGAAAAAATTTTAGCGTGGAGTGTAACAAATCCATTACTGAATGCGAGGGGCTGGAAATGGTGTATGCCCTGCAGAAATACTGACATTATCTACTAGGAGTGCACTTCAAGATTTTCACAGATCACTCAGCTTTGAAGTACCTAGTCAATAAGCTTGTGTTGGGGGGGGGGGGGAGATTTTCCAATGGTTACCGCTATTTCAAGAATATGACTTTGAGATTTTTGTGAAACCGGGGATATTAAATGTAGGACCAAACCACTTGTCCCAAATCAAGAGTGGTGAAGAACCAACCAACCCAAAGGAAGGATTGACCAATGTGCAACTATTTTCTATTAAGATGGTTGATGATAAATTTTTCGATATTATTCAATTATTAACTATGGGGATGGCACCTACAGAATATTTGATACAACAGAAAAAAGATATGGTAACCCGCGCAACTGACTTTACCATCATTGCGGGCCACTTGTATAAGCTGGGATTTGATGAGGTACTGCAAAGATACGTTATGGAGCATGAAAGACAAGCCATTTTAGTAAAATCCCATGATGGCGTAGCAGTAGGTCACTACGCAGGAAAAGCGACGACGCATAAGATCTTAAGGGTTGGGTTGTGGTGGCCCACATTGCATAGTGATCCCCACGACTATTGCAAAGTCTGTGACACATGCCAAAGGACAGGATTACTGTCGCGCAGCGATCAAATTCCCTTACAATCGCAGATGGCCCTATAGGCATTCGATAAATGGGAAATAGAATTCATTGGGCCCATCAACCCACCAGGTAAGAAGACAGGTGCTTGGTACATCGTCACTGCGACTAATTTTGTAACCAAATGGGTAGAATCGCAAGTTGTGAAGGATTGTGCTGCAGATACTGTTACACACTTTATTTTTTAGCACATTCTAACCAGGTTTGGTTGTCCGAAGATCTTGATGAGCGATATAGGTATGCATTTCATTAATGACACAATATATGCTTTGACTGAAGAGTTTTGAATCCACCATGAAAATAGTACCCCATATCACTAGCAGGAAAATGGAAAGGTAGAAGCTTTTAATAAAATTCTGGAATAGGTGCTTACCAAGGTCTATAATTTCAAGCGCAGTGATTGCGACATGCACATCCCATTGGTCCTTTGGCCCTATCGGACCACGTGCAATAAATTGACTAGGAAAACACCATTTCAGATGGTTTATGGAAAGGAGGCCATTATGCCCATGGATTATATCATTCCTAGCTTGCGCATCGCAACCTTGATGAACATGGTGGAGCCCGATATCATGGAGGAATGCTTAGCGTAGCTATATTCCTTGGAAGAAGACCGTTTCATTGCTAACTTTCATCAGCAAGTTCAGAAGGCCCAAGAAAAAACTTGCCACAATAGGCATATCCAGTAGAAGTCATTTAAAGAAGATGAGCTAGTATTATTATATGACAGCCAATTTGCGCGCCACCCAGGGAAATTCTGCCAACATTGGTTGGGACCTTATATCATAACAGAAATCACGAATGTCGGTGTGGTGAAATTGGCTACGCTGTGTGGGGACCCCCTGCCCAGTTATGTTAATGGCAGTCGTCTCAAACCATACCGAACCAACTCGGCGCAGAACAAATGACTATATGGCCGGAGTAGCTGTATTAGGATGGATATGTGCAGGCAAGAAGAAAAACGCAGGTAGGCCTTTTATACGCGCAGGGGTCAACCGCAAGTCAGGAAGCCCGGGGGGTGCACTGGGAGCACAGGGAGAATATGTAGTTGCGTAGGGGTAATACACAACTACGAAAACTAGCTATTGGAACAGTACCACTGGGTAAAAAGCCAACTTTAATATTGGAAGGAGCGGGTAGTAGGAAATTAATGCGGCGATTTCTGAATATTTTTTACAGTTTCCTTGATGTTAAGTTTCAGCTAAGTTTCATCTGACCGTTCTTCACTATTCAAAGCTATAAATGGAGGAGGCCAGCTTAGAATTGGGTTCCGCATGTCTTGAAAGTCTTGTACCTTGCAAATTTCTGTAACTATTGTGCTCTGTTCATGTATGGGTGTGCTACCCCCTCTGATAGTAGCAACCTCGAGTTCATCTTTCGAGAAAGATTGATTGTGATTAATCCCATTGAATCATTGCAGACCATGGCCTCTACTGAGAGAGCATCTGATGAAGTATTGGAGGTCACCCCTAAAGTCAAAGAATTTGTGTCCACACCCACCAAGGGGAAGCATATGGAGAAAAAGAAGAGTAAGGGGAAAGGCTAGGAGAAAGGGAAGGGGAGGGCTAAGAAATGGGCTAGGGGGAAGCTGTGCACCTCCTGTCAAAAAGTGTAATATCCCCGAGCGATGCCTAAGGCACGCTCACCTAACTCGCCGAAGCGACCTCTTTTTGCTCAGGAAGAAGCTCGGTGCGCTGCCCTAATCGCTTGGCTACTGCCCCATGCTCTGCCCTAAAGGCCCTCGGTGCACTCGTCCAAGAATATCGAGGGTTTGCGCTCTTATCTACAAATGCCGCTAATTCTGGGTGAAGTCCCCATAATTGGAGAAGTATTCGACAAGCTCTCTTCAATTAAGTTCGATGATCACGACCTTGCCAACCTGGAGGCCTTCCCAGAATTGGCACCTGAGCTCTATCTTGAAAGAGTACTAGAGGACAATGTGCTAAGGGTTGTACCAATGTCGTGGGCGCATGGGTTAGAAGGATTTGGATTACTAAACTTGTTGCGAATATCTCACTTTGGTTGCTAAAATGTAATCGACCAAGTTTTTTGACAGCTGCTAGCCCTGATCCATGATGGTATCTTGTGGATCCAAGACCATATTCCCATCGATGCCACCCTAATCCACAACATGACTGGTCTCCCCATGGAGGGGCCGAATCCCATGGAGTGCATTGGCAAGAAGTACGAGAAACATAACGCCGACAAGGTGCGAGAAGACTACCATGTCGAGTAAAACACCAAAGGGTTCATAATCAACACCATTAATGACCCTAGAGTGCACATGGGTACCTTGCTGATGGCTTGTAAAATGATGCGTAAGTTCTAGGCTATGACTGTCCTTGCCTACGTGATTCAACTTTCTAGCCATTGCGAAAAGGGGGTCTGCTTTAACTGGTCACAGTTCCTCTACAACGAGTTTTTGGAAAACATGCGCGAAGCCCAGGATCACGGGAGGGTGTTCTGTTACTCTTGGTTGCTGCTCCTAATTGCGTTGGCTGCATGGGAAGCCCCTAAAGGATCAGTCCTCCCTAAGCTTGAACTCGACATGTGTGAAGGGGCATGATACACAAATTTATGGGATTCAAAGGATGAGCAAAATATTAAGGAAAATAAAGTATTTTGGGTATTTTTTCGGAGCGCGCTCGCAGCAAAAATTCACTCCCAGCCATGCTTGTTGCCGACGGTCTACGAAAAATATAAGAGAATCGTAACATTCCAGGTTACAATGCACCATATGCAAATTCGGGGCCGTAAGGATCCAGCTTGGATGTCGCTGCCTTATATGGTCGACAATGAGGAAATCGATCGACTCATCACACTTGGCCACCACACTAGAGATTAGGATTCAAATCGGCCACGCGTGACACTGTTGGTACAAGAACAGTCCCGAAGACCCCCAACCCACCTGATACCACCAAGAATTCAGAAGGTCGTTTCTTGAAAGGCTCCACCAGGACGAAGGTTCCCCCAGACGCGGCACAGGGCATGGAGCAGGAATTGCAACAGGACACGGAAACTGAGGGTCTGGATGCGCAAGGTGCTGGTTCCCCGCGTGGCATGAAACAAACATGCGAGCCTCTCAAGGGCCAATGAACGAAATGATGGGCTACGAGGCCTGGTAGGGAGACTGAGGTTACCTTAACCAAGGAAGATTTGGAATAAATCGCAGATGCAGCCACCCTCACTTTAGAAGATAGATGGCTTGCCTTGGAAGAGCAGCAGAAGGCTACAGTCACCACATTACAGTCTGAGCTCCAAGATCTTCAGCTTAAGGCCGATACCCTGCAGAAGAGCATGGTTCAAGTGAGGCTGCCTCAAGCGACCACCACTGAGTTGATATCCACAACTAAGAGTCGCATATGCCCCCTTCCAAGTGCAACAATCACTTTGCATCTACCTACGTTATGTGTGCAAGTAAAAGCTTACGTAGAAGTACATTTTGACTTGGCCCGACTTTCGGACGAGCTGCTGTAGGTTCTCCACACATCCCTCTTTAAGTAAATCCAACACAGAGACCGCTGGGTGCAGCAGCAGCTAAGTAAAACTGAGCAGACAATCGTAGAAAAAACTACCAAGGCATCCCAAGCATAGGCTGCGTGAATCCTTGCTGCCACACAGCAAACTGAGTTGGAGTGTCTGATCAACAGACTCTGCGTAGATGTGACTAAAGACATCCTATCCTCTACCACCCCCCAGGCCAAGATTGAGGGGCTCGTCGCAGCCCTGAAAGCTTCTTGGACCGAGATCTAAAATTTTAAGACCAAGAAGGAACAAAATATTACTACGTTACAAGCTAAGTTACAGCCGGAAACTCCTCGTGAGGTGTGCGCCCAGAGAGATGCACTGGTCACAGAAGCCACGAACACCATTATAGCTCAAATCACTCAGGGCGCCGAATTACTTGAGACATCTATGAATCTATGGTCTAAGGTGTAGCACGACCCTCTCCTACGTGAATTTACCCAAGAACTATGCCTGAAGGAAGAATAATTCGAGAAACTGGAGGCTACAATGCCCACTCTAATCCCGACTCAACGCCTGACACATTTGCGAGCCAACCATGTGCTCCGAGATGACCTGGAAGAGTTGTGCCACAAGAATAAGGTTCTGAGCAACCACCTAAAGCTATGGGCTGATGAAGCCATCAAGATATCTAAAGACTTGGATGTTATGGTCAAACAGCTGAATCATACCCTGGAAAGTATCATCGCTGCCACTGAAGGACCAACTTTGCAGAAGTTGGTGGACATTGTAGAGAATGTTTTTGTGCATAGCAAAGGAGTGTTTCCCCCTCTGATCAATTCCATTAAGCAACTCGAGGAAAATATGCAAACCCCAGAGCCACTGTGACTCAGGACGAGTCAAAAGATTGTGTTGGGGGCCTGTTGGAATAGGGTCCCCTAACTACGTTTTGATATGTTCCAATGTTATGTTTTCAATATATTTTTGTAGTAATTGGTCTTGCGCAGGGGCTTTGGGGTAGGTCAAAGCCCCCAATGTATTATAATGGGTCAAAGGATATACCTAGATTCCGCAAACCATGGTTTGCGGACCACAGGATAGCGCAAGCTATGATGATATAAATAGATAGATAGTTTGAGTCTAGAGGTAAGTAAGAAAGATTGATGCTACGTACGAACTTTTGAGATCTATTTTGGGTAGTTTTGGATAAGGAATCCTGCTGGTTGTGTACGTGGAGATCCTTTGTCCTGTTGTGTGCGGACCCCATTAGTTGTGTGCATGAGCTGTGACTTGGGTTTGTAACTTTGTTTTAGACAATAATGAACATGGAATCTGTTATGTTATCTGAACTGGCTGTATTCACTACTGAAGTACCTCTATGTTATTTGAATTAGTTGCGATTGTGTCTATGATATATGAATAATCTGCGATTATGTTATTCTGTGATGATAATTGCTTATGTGCATGTGGATGCAAAGGTGTTGATAAGAACTTCTTAATAAAAGTAGCTTTGTTTATGTTTACATGATGGTTATACTGTTAAGGGCTCGATAACAGGATTTCTTTTGTGCGAACCTAATAGAACTCAACAAGATATGCATTAATTACCCACTCTCTCCCAAGGTGTGGAAACCTAGCTCTAGCACCCACCCATACTACTTCGGGTGAGACTTTGGTCTGTGAAAGTAGGTCATTACCAAAAGGGCTAGTATTATAGGGATTTTTTGGCAAACCTTAAATTTTAACTTGGGTTAGGACTCCTCAAGCGAAAAAACACTTTCTAGAAAAATCATCAACAAAAATCACATAATATCTGTGCTTTTTTGTATAAGTTGTAGAGAATGGTACACACACATCTGAGTGAAATCTCTCAAGGATTTCCACTACTCAGTTCTCCTTCTCATGAAAAGTGGCCTTTGTATACTTTCCCATAGTACATCCCTTGCATGTGTCTATATGCACAACAGTACCCTTTGGAAGCCCCATATAAATCTGTTGCATGACCTTCAAATCACTCAGGTGTAGATGGCCCAATCTCTTGTGCCATAACTCACCCCCATCCCGAGTCACCACTCTCTCTTCTTTAATCATAAATGTTGTGAAGCCATGTACATCAAGTTTGTAGAGGTTCTTCACACGGACCCCAATATTCTTTTTTTTTTTTTTTTTTTTTTTTTTTTTTTTTTTTTTTTCTATCATGTAGCTTTGTGACAAAGGAATTATTTCCCTTCACTGAAAAGAACATCATATCATCTATCCTCCAACATAGAAACTGAAACTAAATTCTTTTTCAAGCCTGGTACATGCATGACATATTTTAATAAGAAGGGTTTACCTGAGTGTCTCTGGAAAGTAACTGTACCAATCCCAGTAGCGCTATACCTCCCGTCATCACCCATATCGATGTGCATATGAAGATCCTTCTCTTCCAAGCTACTAAAGAGTTATTTGTCTCTCGTCATGTGGAAAGATGCACCACTATCCAAGTACCGCACTGATCCCATCGCACTAGACACCATGCATGCGATGAGTGAGAAGTCCAACTCGAACTGTGAAGCCAAAGCTTCACCTAATGCAGATCCTGAAGCCTTGTTGTTGTTCTTCTTCTTCTGTGGACAAGTAGTGGCATAATGTCCATGCTCGTGTTAGTGAAAACATTTCACTCTGGACATGTCACACTTCTTTCCTTCTTTGCCGGTCTCAGATTTGGAATAGGATTTCTTTCCCTTCACCTTCTTCACCTTACCAGCCAAGGTGCAATTTTCCTCATCATCTATCTTGGATGAGGATCCATCCCTGGTATTCTGCCTTAATTCTTCTTGCACCAAATCTGACCAAAGTCACTCCCAATCTAGTAGCTTCTCCCTCCCATTAACAGAGTCCCGATAACTATGCCAGCTCTTGGGAAGGCCTAGAAGTGCTAGGCTCACCAAGTCATCATCCGCTATATTAATCCCAACACTTCCAAGCTCATCTCGACATTGGATGAACTTGGTCAAATATTTCAGAATAGTGTCGCCTTTCTCCATTTTGATTTTCATGAGCTTGTCCTTCAGTGCCAATTTTATGTGATCACTGCTATTATGAAACAGATCTGTCAAAGCCTTCCACATTGCATATGGAGTCGATTTTCCATGGAGACTTGAGACAATGTGATCTCGAACTCCCTCTAATAAGATCCTCCTCGCCTTTGCAACCTTCATTTGCCAAGCATCATGAAGAGAGACGCCTGTTGCTGTGGGCCTTGGAATATCAGTGTCGATAAATTATTTCAACCCGTTGTCCTCTAGAACTGCTTCCATTCTATCTTTCCATGCAATATAATTAGAACTTCCCTTTCCATTGTATTTCCATACAATATAATAGAGCTTCCCTTGAGTGCACATTTCCAATATTAGTACATTGAAAGCCAGATTCAGTCCACACAGCCACTTAAAGAATATTTTTTCAAATTTGAATGTTGTTAGGTAGAAACTCAATTTCTCCTCCACTATGGTGATTTATGGCACTACGATATGATGTAGAAATTATACAAATAATATGAATACCAATGGATTCAATCTGATCATGCAATATTCTAGAGAAATATAAATAATCCTTCTACAATTAATTTGTGTAAATTGAACACAATCGCACAATCACACCAAGTAAGAGAAAGAATCAAATCCACAACACATGAAATTTTCTGGGGAAATAAATATTATCAAAACCCCTCTATATGTATTGTATAAAACCAAGGAATCATGAAACAATTACAATGCACTCTTCTCATAAGTGTCTGTTGCACTCTACCAACTGTCTCACACTGATCTGGACAAAATCGACCAATACTTAACCAATTTCATGACTCTGCTCAGCCTGCTTTGCTTGCGCAATTATAATAGAAATTGATCCCTATTAATTAGGAAATTCAACCTTCCAAAACTGCACAATACATCATGGGCAATCCTATGGTTTTCTAATTGCACGTTGACAATTTACTAATAATAAAACTGATATATAACATCCATTTAACCTCTGTCTCAAGTGGGTCTTCATTGAAACTGACATGCATGAAACTATTAATAGTAAATCATCGGTCACTTGATAGATCAATGCATGTGAATTAAATCTGATTTAATTCACTTGACCTCTCACTAGTAAAAAAATCAGTTAGAACTAGTTAGACTTACTTCAACTCACTTAATTGAGTTAAGTGATTTCTCATGCATTAAACTAATACGCTAACTGCAACTTGGACTCTAAAACAAATAGAATCACTCCACTTTCCTCATCAACCACCCTCAACTCAAATTTCATGAGCTAACTAAGTATATCACACTCAATTAACTATTACAAGTGAAGATGAGATAAGATTACAATTTATTTTTTCAATTTATTTAATAAATTGGTTGGACACTAATGTGTCGGTAGGATTCATTTCCATCTCGACTAGTGATCCCATGCCCGATATTGTTTATGGATGCCAATTTCTTGTTTCTTGTTGAAAATTCAATAGTTTACTCCAAATTTAGGTGTGACAGCATATTAGATCAGGTGATTCCTCATCAGTACCCATGTTGCATACTTTCGATGGGTCCTACTACACGAAAAATGAGAAATACATAAAAAAAAAACGTGATTACAATCACGTTTTTTATGTATTTCTCATTTTTCGTGTAGTATAGTTCATCGAAAGTATGCAACATGGCTACTCCTTGGATGAGGAATTAAATTTCGCATCCAATGAGTACTCTCGCTCAAAATTTGAGTAAAAATTTTGGGAGATAAGTTGAAAATACGAGTTGAAAAAGTAGTTTTATTATTTTATTATTTTTTAATATTTTTACCCTTTTATTTAAAAAATGGTGAATCATCCCCCATGGTTGGCATCATCATCTTGAATCCTATTGGTTGTTATAAAGTTTATTTTGCACTTTCTGAGAAAAAGGTCATTGGTGAGGTTTGAAAAATGTCACCAAAAACTTAGTGGTGATGGTCAAAGAGGCCGATCCTTAAAAATTGGAGAGCGTCACCAAGGAATTGGCGTCATAAAAAATCATAAGAGGGAGCATGAGTGACATTCAAGGTCCATCATCAATAATGATTTATAGTCATGGATAGTGACCGTCACCATTTCATATGAGCAATGGTGACAGACAATAGCCTCCGTCACCAAAAAATTGAACGTCACCAAATGTAGCGTCGCTGAAAGTATGTGTTGTGGTGACATTCAAGGTCCATCATGAATACTGATTATAATGATGGATAGTGAACATCACCATTTCATATGAAAAAAAACAATTTATTGTGATCGACCTTTCATGGTTGTCAATATATATATATATATATATATATATATATATATATATATATGGTAATGTTTATTGACCGTCACCATTTCATATGAACAAAAACATTTTTTTATGATGGACCTTTCATGGCTATCTATATATATATATATATGGTGACATTTATTGACCATCACCATTTCATATTTTGTTGAGGGTCAAAAAATGTCACCATAAGCTCATTAGTGATGGTCAAAAGAGCCTCTGTCACCAAAAAATGATCGTCGCTATTCAATATGAATATCAGGGCATGATGGAATCAAACCACCAACCTCCTGCCTGTAAAGTAGGTGCTCTTCCATTGAGCTAGCACCCTTTAAAAAATTAGACTTTAAAAACATTGACATTAAAACTTTATAAATTGTAACTTCTACAATTGGAAATAAATTATAAAACTTTGTATTGGAAAATATTTTACTAAACAAGCAAAATAACATCAAGTTGCAAGTCTCTACCTATTAGTTATGGAAGTTATGAAAAGTAGGTGGAGGGAAGATAGTTACGTATAAAAAAACTCAATATGTTCGTTTGAATACTCAATTAGAAGTGAAACTTTGAAGACAATTACAGCCTATAAATGACCTATAATTATAAAACCTAAAATATGCAATTATAGTAAAGATTGATTTCTCACCTTGTGAATCATATAAATATCTTTTGACAACATAAAAATATGTCTCTAAAAGGCTGAATTTCATGCCAAAAAGTAAAAAACAGTGAGTATATATGACACAGTTATGAATAATGGCAAAGACGATGATCCCATTCACGGGCTTCAAAAAGAAGAAGACACATTATATTGTTTAGCTTTGAAATATCAACAAAAAATCTTCTAACTTGCCTATCACTAATGATGGCCTCTTGCAACAAACCTAATTTTAATTTGATATATTGCATCAAAAGAATGAATTAATCTATGTAGAAATTATTTCCAACTAAGCAATTTATATAAACAAATATGGAAATATTCATTAAGAAGAAATATTATTCTAGCACAATATCATGTTAGACAACCTAAAGTATACTAAACATCCTTTATATACATCTATAATATCACCTCAAATTCAACTATCTCTTTATTCAACAGTCCTTCAAGCTTTGCAATTTGCCTCCTTGATTCAGTAACCTTAATACCAAAATAAAAGGATCTAGATGTGGCGATTTTTTGTCCTATGTGATAGAGAAAATTAAAAACCTCTCTAAAAAACATTTCCTCTTTATCTGCAACCTATACATTTGCATCAAAATTCACATTAGTTTGGATCTGGGGGGTCCTATGCCATAGGTATGATAGGAATATAAATTAATTAACAAAAAACTACCCATATGTACAATTTGTATCATAAAGTGCCTCTGTAACTTCCTTTCTAATCCAATCTTGTTGATGTGGATCATGGAACTCTAATTTTGAAGGTGGAAAACGCATAGACAAAACACTTCTGGAGGAATATCAGAAACATGCAATCATATTTCCAAACCTATCACATTGAATTTGGGAACAACGTAGGTCCAATATATTAGTATGGAATAGCCATTAAATATCATACACAATTATTGGTACTCCGGAAAAATCACGAGTTACATAAATTATGTAAGATATCACAAAGTCAAAAAAAAAAAAAAAAATGAAAACTGCTTGCAAAATATAAAGCAACAAAATTCAATGGCACACCCATAAAATTGAAGGCAACCTCAATGTAATGAATGACCACAACTGAAAACTCTACTTGCTACAACATCATTAGAAAAAATAAGCTCTAGGAATTTTCCAAAGGATAAACCCCATGTAGCATCAGACATGACTACTCATCGGGTTGATTCTGGAACTCCATATTTCCATGAACATTTTAAGCACCTATGCCACATCCATATTTTTCCTTCACATTCACCAGGTAAAGTCAATAATAAAGGTAACTATCTTAACAATATTGTGAGGTTTCCCTGACGATGTGTGTAGAAAATAACATGTGCTTCTAAGGATTCATTACATAAATGATAACCAGAATTCTGCATGTTTTTGGCATTTTGGTACATCAAAATATTCCAATTATTACTATGTAAATGCAAATTCTACAAGATATCAAGAGAAAACATCATAAGAAGAAAAATACACGAAGAACTTGGTATCATAGAAATATATCTATCTAAATTTAGATGTTTTTTCTGGAAATGCAACACTTATTGGTGATTTCAAGGGAAGTTTAGGCAAGATGGCACCTTCATTTGCAAAGAGACAGGTCTCAAGGGCTAAATGGTAAGCTGCAAACACTGCATACTAAAAAACATGTTAACATTCTTCAACTGATCATGACTTGCACCCATAAGCAGAACTTGTAAACACAATAGCAAAGAAAGTCCCATAAATTTTGACTTCAAGAAAAGAGAATATCACATAATATCAAGATGTCACCTATTTTGGAGACAGTCAACCACATGAGATACTTTCAAGAATGCAATTTTGAGAACCACTTTTATTTTTTGGAAATATTTCATAGAGAATATTAGATTGATTTTCAGGCTACAACCTCCATCTGTGAATTATATTATCATAGCATACATAATATAAGTACCATTTCTACTAGGCAAATCAGGCTTTCAAGGCATATTAAGCATAAATATAATAATTATTTTAATGACAATGAAATATTAAAAATACACAATGAATAATATATAGTTTTCCACCCTTGGAATAACCATCCTAGGTTGGTAAACATATTTCCAGTTTGTATTAAAAACATAGATTTATTGATTCACATCAGAATCTCTAGGATAGAGCACTGATCAACATGAGAAACACTTCCTGCATAAAATAAAAAATAAAGTTGTAAAATACCTTGTTGATTTTGGAGGGAACAGGTAGAGTGGTCCACATGGCTTCCCCACACCAAATGGAATTTGAAGAGGGTTGAGCTGCCTATTTATCAAAGTTTCCCCCCTGGCTCTCTACAAAAGTACCTTAAACCCTAATTCATCTCATTTTTCAGTTTCATACTTTGGAGAGAAGATTTGGACAACATAAATGAGAACAACTTAGGGTGGAAAAATTTGGTAGAACAACATTGAAAAAAAAACTGGCAAGCATATTTGAAGGGAGGAACTCATAACATAGTTTTTTCCAGCAGAAAAACACTCAAAACTCTTATTTGTTCTTTTGTTTCTTACTATCCTATATTATTTTGATGGAATCTCATTCATCATCTCAGGGAGGGTAATCATGGTGGAAGAAGTTGTGAAGGGAGAGGAGATGGTGAAAAAATAATAGAAATTTCCCATTGATTCCCCTCTGTGGAAGTGGGTCACAAAAAGAGAAAGACAAGAAAACTAAGGTGGAAACTACTTATGGAATTTCATAAGTGCGAGGAAATTTCAGATTCATACTTGAGGGGTAAAGCCGTTTTGTTTTGGATTCCTAACAATGGGGTTAATTTTTGTAATATATCACCCCAAACATTGAGGAACAATTTCAAAAGGAGCATGTTGACGCACAGTTAGCCAGGGAAGAAAGGAGGGGCTACAAGCATGTTCTCATATGTTAACAAAAAGGGCAATAAGTTCCTTCAACAATTGAGGAAGACTGGAAGAGATTGAACACCAAAATCTTGGAAATAATGTTTTATTATGGCAAGAGGGAAGAACAGATAGTGGAGTTACCCCTACCATGCATGCATATGGTATTCCCTTTATAGATTATTTTGTCTCTATGTTGGCAAGTTGTGTTTAGTGTGGTGAATGAAGCACCCATGGGTTAAAAAAGAAAAAAAATTGAAAAATTATGCACCACCGTTCTACAGAAGGAGAACTTGTTGTGGAGTAATACAACAAACAGACCATCAATAAATTTGATATTATGTCTCCTTCGGGCCCATACTTCTTGAGAGAAAAATATGCTTCAAATGAGGAGAAGAGCATTGAATGCATGGATGAGACTTACAAAAGTAATTGAGATTTCAAATAATGGCTATAATATATGAATATGGATATTGATTATATACAACAAAAATGTGTACCTAAACAAATCCCATACAACCAGATGTAGGTGTCAACATATCACAAAATGAAAAACACGTGAATTTTCGAAAATTATAAAATTTTTTAAAAATAACTAGACAAAATTAAACATGTGCTATACACTTATACAAAGCTTATGCCATTGACCTATGAAATCAATATTTTTGAGGACTTTTTTTTTTAACAATGATTTTAGGGGAGATTTTCCCTGAATTTGTATAGGGCATATTTTTGGTTGTACCTTTCAATACATATATAGATACAATACAATAAATCATATCTTGACCATATTTTACATGTAAAATACATAAAATGTGAAAAAAAATACATATCCCAAGCCAAAAGCAAGGTTATGGTGACTATGCCTCAAACGTAATGCAAGATATCACAGAGACAATAGACAATGCAAGGTCATGTAAAAGAAATTGATGCAATCATTGAGTAGGTATGACCATATGTTTGGGACACAATGTGCGGATTCATAGTTTGAATCTTTCTTTCAAAGTTATTATCATTGAAGTTTCACAAATGAAAAACTTATTGTGATGAAGAAAAAGAAATATAATATTTTATTACGAAAGTCCAACATGCATAAAAATGTGTAGACAATTTCCCAAGCTCCAACTTCTTAGTATTGGAGAAAATATATTTGAATCACACCATGTCTTGATTTGCTTATGCAGCACTGGGTTGCTTTTCCTTTTATGGTAGTTTGTCCCAAGTGGCAAACATGGAGATCACCCAACACTAAAAAAGCAATGCACATCAAAACTATCATTCTCGATAAGGCTTGTGAGGTTAGATTTAGTTTTTTCTTTCCATATTGAAGCCATATTTGATTTGTTAAAAATTGTGTGATATGGATATCCCTAGGTTTGGAGACATTTATGAGCATATTTATTGTATTTTGGAAAGAATTCAACATATTCTTTAAGAGTGGGGCCTTGTTTTGTGTGTCACCCATGAAGGGGATAATTATAAATAGATGGGATATATAAAATACTCATTTGCATTATTTATCCTATTCACTGAATCCAAAGTATACAAGAAGGATTACTTGGCTAAATTTGGGAATGAAAGGAAAGCTCAAAACAAAGACAAAGACAATCATTCACACTTGTATCTCTCTTCCAATTACAACGGGTGGTGAGATCCTGAAAATAGAAACTCGACCGAGGAGAATAAATTAGGATTATAGAAGTGCATTGGTGTGGAAAAGTGTGTTAAGGGAGACTACAGAGCTTTGCTACCTAAGAGTTATAGTGTGATGCATAATAAGAAACCCAAAACATACGACAAAAACAAGCGGACATCAGGACCAAAAGAGATAATGTAGATTAAGACAGATATATTTGTACGTAAGCTATTTTTGGATACAAGAGAATGAGCTACAAGAATAGCAGGGATCGAAGAAATATGATAAATCAAAGTAAATCTTAATTTTCAAAACAACTACGATAAATTTCAATACTATGACCTAATCAATACAAAATTGTGTAGCTAGAGTGTAACATTGTATGATGAAAACTATGATGTCATAATGATTTACAAATGGAGTGTAAATATTGTTGGATGTCAAACCTCCTTGACAAGTTATGTATTTGTTTAGTTCTTGGACAAATATGTTGGACATGCAATAATATCAAACCTGAGAATGAATGTTGGTGTAATTAAACCGAAAGTATTTTCTTTTCTGGATTTTCCTGGGCAAACACTGTTTGGCCCAACCAATTCCAACTCTTCATTTTTACCCTTCAATCAAATAACAAACTGACACGTGGAATCATGGCCATCATTATTCCTGTCGGCTTCTTGTCATGTGATGTCAAGGCACCGCTTCCCTACATTCACTTGTCTTGGTTCTGAGCTTCCACAACATAAATCATGATCTTTTTAAGAAAAAAATTCGGACGATGGGAAGTGTTTGACAGAATAATCCATTTTACTTAGGGTTTTGATCGAAATCATGAGGCTTTTAAAGATATTTTTTTCTAGAACCAATGGCAAGGTCCATCTCTACAATGGCATATCCCAACAGGTTTTACGCCGCGACAGCCAACGCAAGCCTCAGATGATCTCAAAACTTTTGGAAAATTGTAATTTCATGCTTTCAAAACAAGAAAACATTACTTATATATGGACTTTACCAACAAGCGATGGTGGGGCCATGTAATGTTTATAAAGCTCAGAGTTGGAACCCAATTGACCATAGAAAATGGACAATATGGAAATATGCCTTCTCAGGAAGCTATGAGGTTGCTTGTTAAAATATTGGAGGAGGAAGACATTACATGGTATTCAAAGGTACTGGAGTTTGCACTTGAGACAGTGGTGGAAGTGGAAAAATCATCGAAGGAAACAACTTCCGATCACGACAATTATGTTTCTATTCCTAAAGATACTTCCATTGAAAATGGAATTTTTGTAGAAACACAAGATAAGGATGTTATATTGGAAGGCCTAGGATCAGTTATTTTTTATGACTAGTGGGTTTCACTGTTAGTAACTAGTCGACAACCAAAAGCCTGCTATGAGCATGCAATGGAAGTAGTGCAAGATAAAATGTATTTCTTTGGTGGAAACCACAATGGGTGCTTTGTTACTTAAAAAAACCATGACCTCGTTGGAGTGGTCAAAGATTCATTGATTTTCCAGGAAATCCCCATCGTGTCAAAACATTGGTGCTCATTTCCTTAGGAACCGACTACTAGCACTGTCGGAAGAGTTTGATTGAATTCTAGTGGAAAAATGATGCGTTGATTGTTCTTCATATTCTTGCCTATGATTTTTGTAATGATTCACCCGTGAAGGATTTCTGAAATTCCAGAATATGAACAAATATGAGCTTTGAAATTTCTCATTCAGCAGAGAAATATTTCTTAAATGCCCGAATCTGAACACATTTAAGTTTAATTTCTTTTGTATAGCGGAATTAGGATCATCTTCTAAGTCGTTTCAAGTTTGTAGGTTGTGCGGGAAGTGTTCTAATTGGGACCAATTGTTTTTACCATAGTTATGGGAGGTTGGTTGTTATGGATAACTAATACAAACAAAATGGTGGAAACACGCAAGGAAACTAGAAAACATAAATATAAATGTTACACAATGGTGTCTTTGGGAGCACTAATGGTGGTTGTAGGTGTTGTGGAGGCACAAATGGTCATGCTTTCTCTTTTGTACAAATTTCAGTATCAATATGTTGTTTTTTTTCATTCGTTGGATGTTACAATACCCCTTGGCCTTGTTTTTCACCTTACATTTCTAGTAACATTCTCAATAATTCATTTTATTTTTCATGCAATATGCTATATCAACTCGATCCTATCTTAGTGCTTGAAATTATTTTGAGCCCTGAACTTTGCCTGCTCAAAGTCAAAGGCAACCCCATAGTGCCCTTAGGTCCATTACATCCACATTATGTTGTTTTATGCAAGGTTTGGATCCTCAAGGTTATCTATTTGATGTCACTTTCAGGCCCTCGCACTCTTACCCTTTAGTATTTATGATCTGTATTTTCTTTCCCTCTTTTAATGTTATTTATGATTTGTATTTTTTTCCCTCTTTTAATATTCTCGGAAGACAAACTTTTCATATGGTGTATGCTTTCAATTTTGTGTTGTTTACAAGAATGGAAATGTTGTGAGAAAGGTTTAACATCCAGTAAATGCATGAAAAACCATAACCAATTGCTACGTAAGGAGGCAGAGAATTTTAATCCAGTAGTTCTTCTGATATTATAATGATATGGAATAAGTGTAATTTGAGTAATGAAAACTAAAAGAATGATAAAAATTATTTGGTAGAAATTCATTAAAATTTTGATTGAATTTCTCCTCGTGAAAGACTGCATAATTCTTGTGGTGGTTATAATTACTGAGAAAGGTAATTTTTTAGGTTAACATGTCATTTATTCTCCTATAGTTTATTAAGAGGAATCCAAATTCTTTTTCGATTATTACGAATGAATATCAGAATGAGTTTTTGTGGAATTTCTTGATACTATCAGCAACTAAAAATATTTAGGCTCCATTGGGGCATCTTGAGAATATGATCCAACATGATCAAGATTCCCAAAACCACCTTTATCTCTATATTTTGTTTTCCTAGTCCATAATTTTTTGTGGAATGGAGGAAACAATGAGTCAATGTATATAGGGAAAGATTAATTTGGAGGAAAATATGCCATAGATTCTAAATAGGTGGATGTGATAATTGTATAAAAACTGGCAAAAGAGAAGTTGTGTGGGAATGAAAGGATGAACCACACCAACAAAAGAAGTTGAAGGTAAAATATCAACAAAATCTAGAAATATTCAACATTTACATTCCTAGCAAATGTTTCCTAAAAAATGGTTTTCAAGGAACATGGGTAAAAATATACTTTATAAAAAAAAAATGAAGAGAATATGAAATACATATAAGAAGGAAAAGTTCAAACTTGACTAAACAGTGGGTACAATTCCCAATAACAACCCACTCTGCTCAGATGGTACACTGAAGCATTTGTTGTTTTGATTACCTAATGTGCCCGATATTACCCCAAAGCAATTTTTATAAAGATATTCTTGTTCTCCCATATTACGTAGAGCTTCCAAATGGGCATACAGGCTTTCTATTTCATTCTGATGCTTGCTCAAAGAAGGAAATCTTGACATGAAAGTTGTCTCGTAGCTTTCACCTTCAAATCCTATCCAAGGTGATGAAAATATTAAGCTGGTTAAAAGTTGTATAGCATGGGAATCTTATTTCTCGTCTGCAGGGCCTAATTCAAGAATCAATGTGCTCAACAAGCTAGGAAGAATTGGATATCTTGTAGATGAGATTGATGACCTTGCACTTACAAAATAACCCTGACTAGAGGAGTGAAAATCTATCACTGGAGTATGCATAATGGGGTTAGAGAAAAAGGGAGTGAAAATCGATAACGTTGTGGAGTGGGCACAATTAAAAATGATGAAACATGTAATGGGACTTGGATAACTGGGTCACTCAAGTAAGATGGTAAATTTGAAGTCTAGAGTGAAGTTGGAATATTGACCAATGATGGCACTAACAATGAGATTTGAGAGAAACTGAGATTATGCAGATCTAGTGGCAGGGGAGGAATAAATGCAGAAGAGGATCCAAAAGATGAGTTCAAAGTTGGAGGGGGCAAGCTAACAACTTCAGTTGAAAATAATGGAAAAAATGGGGGAGTTATTTCATATTGTAAGGAGGATGCCCACAAAGGACATGGGCAATAGTATGGTGAAAATATGGAAGTTCCTGAAATTGGCACATGAGATGAAGCTGGTAGGTGAAATGAAAAAGGATTGAAATAAGATTCTCCAATGGGAAGAGATCATTGAGAAGGTAATCCATTTACAAGGCTAACATGAAAATAAATATATCACTGTGGCACAGGAGTGGCATGCTCCCTACCATGCCCATTTCAATATATCATTTGTTTTCTCATTTGAATTTGTACTAGTAACAGATATTGAGAGTTATGTGCTCCATGAATTACTTTCATTATTATTTGAATCCGAAGAGTTGTTAAATGTTTGCACTGTTGAAAAGATTGGACAACCAGTGACAGAAATGTTGTTGTGGACATCCATGCATAAACCTTTTTTACCTGATTACTTACTCAAAAAAAAACTGAAGTTATCTAGTGAATCAATAATTACACATTTATTGAATATGGCTTTTAAAAAGGTTATTCTTATCAATAACAACCAATTTAAAAAAGATATATAGTGAATCAATAACAATCAAGTTAAAATCCATATTCGAAATGATAAGTATAAAAAATTTTAAATGAAATTCATGGAGATGAAATTACCTAGGTTGATTGAAGTTGAGGAAGAAACATCAATGCATAAAAATAACTTAAACAATGAATGTCTCTAAATTAAAACTCAATGTATTTGCTTGAAAATAATTTTTCCAATCAAATTAACATGAGTTGAGCTACGTAAATAAAACTAAATAATAAGCAAATCAGTGACAACGATCTAAGTATACCATGTCATCTTACTTTTAAATGTACTAAAAGGATTTTAAATTTTTTTAAAAATATAGATGTGTTAATTTTTGGCAACTAGGTCCAAAATCCATGTTGCACTGCTCATATTAAAATGGTCATGTTTCTGTTGGATTCCTCTTCGGAGAGGTGCAAGATTGATCTAAATATCATCTTGGTTGGATGAGAATAACATCTATTTTGAATTTATTTTCCACATGTGCAAGGTCGGCCAGATTTGTAGTGTAGGTTCACATGCCTAATAGATGTGTCACACACCCTCACTGATGGATATAAATTGGAGAGACTTGGAGGTCATTTTCATCATCAACTCATCACACATCTCTCATTGTGGCTTGATTGGTTCGATAGCCTTTGGAGGCCTTTTTACCCTCACACGTGTGGAGCTTAAGTGTGAAATTTGCGGATCAGTTTAGGGAACTTTTACAATAGCGTTGACTAGTGTTGACCGTGGTCAACCCTTTGTTGTTTGACCTCAAATATCTACCAAAATTTCAATTTTAGGAGGCTGTACTATTGGGCACTAAAATCGAAGAAACCCAACCTATTTGACCGAAGCCCTAATCTGCTGCGTTGAATTTCTATTGTTGTCTTGGATTGACTTTTCTGTGTTGACTTTGGGTTGACCAACGTTGACTTGTGATGAGCTGTCTTTGAGGGATGTGGGTGTGACACATGGAAGGTTGGCTGATCTAGAAAGGCTTTGCTGGTTGAAGCATCCTGTTGACTGCCGTAACGAAAAAATATCTCATATCATTGCTGGACAAAAGGAATTGTAAATCTAATCTATATTTGGCTTGTCTTTTATTGATCTAATATTGTGTTTTATCAACATTTTACTTTCAGGTTTATGTGATTTCTATTTTGTATCGGGCCTAAGAAAGATTTAAGTAAAATTGCATCAAACATAGAACACCATGGTTATCTAAATTTAACATGGTATTAGAGCTAACGTGAAGACAAAGTCCAAGGTGGTGTTAGAAGAAATCACTGAAGGAAGAAATCCTATCAAGGGAAAATGACCTCCTCAACCTACAAGGGTTTCAAGTTTGATGATAAATTGACTGATAAGTCTGATTATCATGCATGGAACATGTCCTTGGATTTGGTGCTAGAATATCAAGATGTCATGGACTATGTGCAGGGGAAGATTCAAGAGCCTCCATCAAATGCAGCTGTTGCCACAAAGACGAAGTATAGAAAGGGAGAAATCAAATCAAAGATGATTATCTAGTATTCTATTCATAAGAAATTAGTTGCCAACATTTCTGAGCTGAACAAATATAAAGAGATGTATGATAACATGGTGAGCATATTCAAGGCTAGCAATGGTAATCAAATCCTTTTTTTCAAGGATCAATTCAAGAATATCAATAAGGGAAAGGATGAATCTATTCAATCATATTTTATGAGGCTCGCTGAAATCAGGAATAACCTCCTAGCTATTGGGGAAGCAATATCTGATTGAGAGATTGTTCTTATTGCACTTGGGGGTCTCTCTCGTGATTGGTATGTATTCAGGACCACTATTCTTAATAACAATGTGATTCTTGATTTTAATGAAATATTGAAAAGATGTACACAAGAGGAAACAATAATGATGGAATATACCTCGAATGGAATGGAAGTGACCCTACTTCCTTCACCCCTCATGCAAAGAAGAACCATGGTGGTGCAAGAAATCAAAACCATGGTAGAGCGGGGCCCAAAGGAAGGAAGGGAAGATGTTACACATGTAACAAGATTGGTCATTATGCAAGAGAGTGCCCTAATAGAAGGGACTCTCCTAGGGATGATAAAAGAAAAAACTCAAGAGGGAATCAAAATCAAAGGATCAAGAGGTTCAAAGGAAAAAGGAAGGCTCCCTCCGATTGTAGTGGAAATGGGAAACATTTCAATAGGTCAAGAAATTATAGGTATGATGAGTCTAATGTTGTTGATAATAAGAGAAATGGATTTATTCTTGTATCTTCCCTCTCTGTTGCATCTCCACCCTAGATGTCTAGTTAATTGATAATGTTACTTCAAGGCGCCTCATTGGTTATAAATAAGGCCTCTCTAATTTGGTTGAGAAGGATACTAATCTGAAAATTATCCTTGGAGATAATGCCACCTATCCCGTGAAAGGGACAGGTACTATGACCCTCCATCTATCACAAGGTCAAGTCCTCTAATTACAAGATGTGTTGTATGTACTTGATTTGAAGAAGAACCTTGTGCCCATTTCGACAATGGAAAACAAAGGGTTCAAGGTGGAATTCGTTGATGGAAAGGTACTTATTTGGAAAAATAACTTCAAGGAAGCTCATTTATATTGGTTTTAGAGTTGATAAACTCTACTAGGTTGGAGGAAGCCTATTGGGGGCTATGTCATGTGATACAACTCTTCAAACAGAGTTATGGAACTGTAAGTTTGCACGCATTCATTACAAAGCCCTTCCCGAAGTAAGGAAGGTGGTGACAGGGATGCGCAAATTTAGAGATGATCATGAAGGTATATGTCAGGGTTGTGCCGAATGGAATCATACAAGGGGACCATTCCCCTCAAGTGTCACAAAGACAACTGATATTTTGCAGTTGATACATTCTGACTTATCTGGTATGCTGCCCATGACATCCTTGGCAGGATGTTACTATTACATGACTTTTACATATGTCTTCTCTCACAAGAACTGGATATATTTTTTGAAGAAGAAGGATGAAGCATTCAAATGGCTTCGTACCTTCAAGGCCTTGGTGGAAAATCAAACCGAGAAGAAAATAAAAATTTTGAGGAACGACAATGGGACCAAGTACGAGTCAAATAGTTTTAATGAATTTTGTAGAGAATTTGGTATTAAGAGGGAGACCAAAACTGCATACACTCCTAATAAAAATTGTGTTTCTAAAAGAAATAACGGGACCATTATGGAAGCTTCCCTCTCCACGCTATGTGACCAAGGTCTACCAAAGTTTCTATGGGGAGAAGATGTGAACACTATTGTGTATGTTCCAAATATATGTCTGCATTCCTCTCTGGACTCCAAAACTCCCCAAGAAGTCTTCTTTGGTAAGAAAATTGATGTTTCTCATTTTATAGTTTTTGGGTTTCATGTTTACTTTCATGTGCTAAAAGAAAATGGAAGCAAGCTGGATGCTTTTGGAAATAAGGGATGTTTGTGGGCTATAGCGAAACTTTGAAGGCATATAGGATCTATGTGTCTGGTCAAAGAGAAGTGGAGATATGCCATGATGTCACCTTCGATGAAGATGTGTCCCTCAAGAATGTGAGAGATATTCCTAGCTCCAAGGAAGAGAAAGAATATGAAGAAGTAGGGAAGCAGGAAGAGTCGAAGGATGACCTGATGCCCGATGTTGAAGGACCCATGGATCCTATTGATCCACCTCCTTCAAATAATAGAAGACCCACATGGCTTAGGGATACTCTCGTAGATGCTAAAAGACATATTGTGCCAAGGGGGACATTCTGTGAAAGTAAGAAGCCAAAGAGATACCATGGGTATCTAGGAACCATGAGTATGATTCTACAATCTGAGCCTCAAACATTTGAATAAGATGTAAAGAATCGGGTTTTGAAGGATGCTATGCATGAATAATATGAGTCCATTATGAAAAATGATGTCTGGGAAGTGGTCCCGAGACCGGATAAAAAATTTATTGTCACCTCGAAATGAATCTATAAGATCAAGCATGGATCTGATGGAAATGCTAAAAAGTACAAGGAAATATTTGTTGCCTGAGGCTTCTCTAAAAAAAAAGGCATATATTATGATGATATATTTTCAACTATGGCCCGCTATACCACCATCCGATCTATCATTGACCTTGCTTCTATGCAGGTATGGAGTCTACATCAGATGGATGTGAAGACCACTTTTCAGCATGGATCTATAGAGGAAAATGTGGATGTGGAGCAAACTCTAGGGTTCGAAGTCCGAGATAGAGACATCGATGTATGCAGGTTGAAGAAAGAAATTTATGGGTTGAGGCAATCCCCCAGGGCTTGGTACGAGAGAATATATAACTACTTGATGACGTTGGGATTCACTCAAAGTAATGCTAATTGAAACCTTTATTTTAAGGTTGATAGAGAAAGGCCTCTCATTTTGGTTCTCTATGTGGACGATCTCTTCCTGACAAGTGGTGACCCTATCATTCATCAGTGTAAGATGAAATACCTAGGACTGATGCACTACTTTTTAGGCTTGCAGGTCTGGCAGAGGCCAAGCGATATTTTCCTTTATCAAGGAAAATATGTCGTGAAGGTGCTGGAGAGATTTGGTATGGTGGAATGTAAGTTTGTGTCGACACTGATGGAACTCAAATTTAAGAAGTTGTGTGGAAGTGTTGCTGGGCATATGATAGAAAATACTACCAAGTATTGACAACTTGTAGGGGCCCTAATGTTCTTAGTGAACTCCCATCCAGATGTATGTCTTGCAATGAACACTTTGAGTCAACATATGGTTGATCTTCATCACATTTACTAGATTGGTGCCAAGAATATATTGAGATATATTCAGGGCATAATCAACCATGGGCTAAGATACACTACCAATATTTTGAGACTCCATGGATATACTGATGCCGATTGGGCTAGCAGTGTGGTGGAATGCAAGAGCACACATGAATGCTACTTCACTTTGGGTTTTCCTTCGATGGCTTAGATGAGTAGGAAGTAGAATTCGGTGGCTTTAAGCACCACTAAGGCTAAATACATGCAGCAAGTATGGCCTCTTGTGAAGCTATTTGGTTGTGAAAGATCTTCAATGAGTTGTTCGGGCATGTGTTAGATACCACCATTATCCTTTTTTATGATAACCAGAGTGGGATTCATCTTTATGAGAATCCTATGTTCCACGATCAATTCAAGCATATTGATATCAGGTACTGTTTTATCCAGGACATGGTACAATGAGGTGCCGTAAGGCTCGATTATATAGGAACTGATGAGCAGGCCACAAATATTCTCACGAAGCCCATGGGGAAGGTCAAGCTCCTAACCTTCTCTGAGAAGCTTCGAATCATGGAAAGACCTTATTCTGAGGGTCCTGCTTGAGTTGGACCATGAGCTTTGGGAGCTCTAAGGGGCTTGGCGATAGCTTCTTGGAGATATAAGCACACACAGGGCTAGGCTTGCTGAACCTTGTTATGATTCTTCCCCACTGTTATGATATTGAGTTGGTTTACCTCTCTTTGATCTGTGCCCCACACACATCCTACTCATGGGAAGTACCTCTCATTTGGGCAATGACGTGGGAAATGTGGATAGAGACCAATAGTAAGATCGATGGATGCATCAAATATTGTCATACTCTCTATGTCTAGGATGACACTTGTCTAGCACCTTGATCTGGGATCAAGTATGATGAGGTTCTTACCTCTAAACTAACTTCGGGTTAGTATGAGACTCTTTTTGAGTCCAAGAGAGGTTTTAACCTCTAATATGACTTCGGTTCAGCTGAGTGTGATGTCTTTGTGTCTCACCTTTTGGCTCTATCTGAGAACGGGAGCTAGCAAAGCAATTTACGGTAGGATGATGCATGATGTTTGGTAAAAGTACACAATGGTACTTATGGATGGAACTTGTGGATAGATGGAATCCTCCCTAGTTGAGAGGGAGTGTTAATTTTGGGTAACTAGGTAAAAACTCCATGTTGCACTGCTCATATGAGAATAGTCATATTTGTTTTTGGATTCCTCTTTCAGAGAGGTGCAAGATTGATCTAAATAGCATCTTGTTTGGATGAGAAAAAAATTTATTTTGAATTTATTTTCCACATGTGCAATGTTGGCCATATTTGTAATGTAGGATCACATGCCTAATAGATGTGTCATACACCCTCACTGATGGATATAAATTGGAGAGACTTGGAGGTAATTTTCATCATCAACTCATCACACATATCTCATTGTGATCTGATTGGTTTGATAGCCTTTGGAGGCTTTTTTCCCCTCACATGTGCGGAGCTGAGGTCTGAAATTTGTGGATTTGTTTAGGGCACTTTTCCAGTAGCATTTACTAGCGTTTAATGTGGTCAACCTTTGGTCTTTTGACCTCAAATATCTTCCAAAATTCCAATTTTAGGAGGTCGTACTGCTGGGCACTAAAATTGAGGAAATTTGAGCTGTTTTACCGAAGCCCTAATCTGCTGCATTGATTTTCTGTTGTTGTCTTGCATTGACTTTGGGTTGACCAACGTTGACTTGTGATGAGCTGTCTTTGAGGGTTGTGGGTGTGACACATGGAAGGTTGGCTGATCTAGAAAGGCTTTGCTAGCTGAAGCATCCTATTGACTGCCATAATGCAATAATATCTCATATCTTTGATGGACAAAAGGAATTGTAAATATGATCTATATTTGTCTTGTCTTCTATTGATCTATTATTGCGTTCTATCAACATCTTACTTTAATGTTTATGTGATTGTTATTTTGTATCGGGCCTAAGAAAGATTGAAGTAAAATTGCATCAAGCATAGAACACCATGGTTATCTAAATTTAACAAGATGGAGATATATATCTATATAAAATTTTTCATATTTAATGATTTGGTTTTTCATGATGATCTTCTCACATATTCTATTTCTTCGGTGTACCTTTTCACCTTTATGGGAAATTTCTAGTTATTTGGATATAGGCTGCTAAGTGAATAGATCCATGTGAAATTCATGCCAATGTCTTTTCGAATTCACTGTCATAAATTATATTATTATTTGTTGTTGGAAATGAAGTTCTCTCCCATATATCGAATGGAATAACACTAGCCATTTTATAAAAAAATTCTAACAAATAACGCACCACTTAGCCTAACAACATCTTTATTATCAGAATTACATTTTGATTTAAAATCCAACGCATGAATAGCTTGGTAATATTTTATCCTTTTCTATCTTTTCCAGTCACAATGATGAGGTTGGAGCTTCCAGAATATATATGTTTGTGGTCCCATTATTTCAGCCAATAATATCAAAATGTGTGCAAGTGATAATTCATCTTTCCCTTGGGGTTGTGGACAAGTTTCAAAATATAGACAGAATTTGAGAGCACATTATCCTCATAACATGACACATATTGATTCATGTGTCCAGGAAAATGTTACTATGATCCATAAAACCATGAGTGGAAAGAAAATATGCATCAAGGCAAACTATATACATCAACATGAAAGGTCCATGCATCACCAAGACCAACTCAGAACAAGAAGCATGAGATAAAAAATAAAAAATCCATCAATGAAAAGATGGAAATGATGTAATAGAGGGTTTTTTACCATCATCATCAAAGTGACGTACATCCACATGAAAAATATCATCTCAAAGCTAGGCATCACTACATTCTGGAAGGAGAAGCATTGCTAGGTAGTACACCTCAAGATGAAGTATCAAAAATGACGACCTCATCTAGTAAGGGAAGGATGGAAGAAACATCTAAAGGAGAGGATGTACTAGATGATGAAGTAATCCCTTTAGTCCCGACTCCACATAGGATATTCAATAACTACAAAGGATGAACTCAGAGGAGTTTTTATAGGTGAACCAACACAAGATGGAGATGTGGAAAGGTTCACTACAACTAGTTGTGAGTCATGAACAAGCAACCCAACAAGAAAAGAAGAGGTATGCTCTAGGGATACATGTTGAGAGTCATCAATGGAAAGGAGCTATAGAAGAGATCCTAGTAGTTGTCACAAAAAGGCTCATCAAAGATAGCATCATGATGCTTAGTCACTTGGTGAGAGGGAGGGGCATAGAGATGATACCCCTAAAAAGTTCATAGTATCCAACCAATGTCCTATTAGGAGTCTAACGAACATGTGATATATGATGTCTTTCATGATACAAGTGGGTCCATGCACTTGATAAAAAGAACCTAAAATGTGAGATAGAGAACTTCCATCGATGCAACCAATAAGCTTTGACCTTAATTTTGCATCAAGGAAGAATTTGGGCTAGTCATGGAGAGAAGATTATCTACAAAATATTTAACATTGTAGATCATCAAACCATTTTAGTTACCCTGGGGAGAGAATTATTATTTATGATGTAGTGAGCTAAGAATTTACCAATTGGAGATTTGATGTCCCAAAAAATTATAGGAACCAATGACTTTCCTTTTTGGTTTAATATGGCTGTTGGTAATCAAATATTTTAATGAGATATTGAACTTAGGCGTTGTTCAAAAATCCTATTTCACTGATCTCAAATACTTGGCTATCCATTGGGTCTACTGCGGAGGAGGTCAAGGAAGATGATATTGTTCATCATCAGCAGAAGGATGTGGAAATGTCAGTTGTATATCAGATACCTAAGGGAATTTTGGAAAGGGTTGAAGTTAGTGGTTAAGATAGATTGTTATCATTGAGAAGTGATAAGGTATTTTATAGGTGTTATCTAGTGACTTTATAATGGACCACTATCATCCTATGAAATTTCCATTATGTGAGACCATTAACATTGACAGATCTTTAAGGAGGTAAGAATATTTCATCCCTAATACTAGGAATTAAGTTTTCTATAATACTGATAGGATCCATTCCCACGAGTTATCATTTCCAAAAGAAGCTATAAAAACTGAATATGCCTTCATTTTGACCTCCTCCTACTGTGGAGGAGGTTAAGGAAGATGAGATTGTTCATCATCAGCAGTAGGATGTGGAAATGTCAGTTGTATATCAGATATCTAAGGGAATTTTGAAAAGGGGTGAAGTTAGTGGTTATGATAGATTGTTATCATTAAGGAATGATAAGGGTTTTTATAGGTGTTATCTAGTGGCTTTATAATGGAGCACGATCATCTTTGGAAATACCCATTATGTGAGACCATTAACATTAGAAAAGCTATAAGGAGGCAAGAAGATTTCATCCCTAATAATAGGAATTAAATTTTTTCTAATATTGATATGATGCATTCCTGAGAATTATCATTTCCGAAAGAAGCTTTAAACACTGAGTATTCCTTCTTTTTGAGAACCTTAAACACAATCAAAAGAGACAAATTGAGTGTTTTTCTCTCGAACAAATGGTTGAGAGTCTAGTAAAAAATCCTACCTACAACCACGATACCTTTGAGTTTAAAACTTTATACAAATAGAAGCTATCCAAAATCCTTTGCAAAGGATTGTTTTACTTCTTTAGCCAGTAAACTCCAAATTTGGGCAATTTTTAGGATATCTTCTAGGATAATTGCTTTATTTTTCTATTATTATGCTGACCAGTGAAACCGCAAGAACTTTCTAATACAAAATATGGTTGTTATTATTAAAAATAGAAAACACAGGAATCCAAATAAGAGAATATTAAAATAAAAAATAAATGTGTAAAAGAACTAAAATTTATAGTGTCTTTTCCCTCTCTGAGATCCAATAATCCGACATTTAATTCCAATGGAGGATTGTTTTTATTTAGGTTGTCTTAGGGCTAATGTACAAGTGTAGCACCAATTTTCTATTTAAGCATATAAAAAAGTTGATCATAGAAAACTCATCAGGTACTTCAGAAAGATTTAAGTTGAGTAAAATGCTTCATATGAATCTCTTGTGCATGGTGAACTTCCCGAAAAAATATGCAAGCTCCTTAACCCCATAAATTCCAAAAGTGAGTGCATCAACCCCTGATGCAATGACAAGTTTTTCATATGCATCCTTAAAAATTTCAATTTTGCTGAGAGGTTAATACACTGTTATCCATGACAACCTCATAGTAAACCTGAATCCAAAGAAATTTTTTTCTTTAGAAACAGCTATTATCTTGCTTATTTAAGCAATTCAAGCTATATTCCAGTTCTACAAAGTTAGTTATTTGATGACTGATTCTCTAAAATACACAGGAAATAGGCCAAGGAAATAAAAAAATTCATATTCTTCACATGCCATGTCTGCAAGTAAAAGTGGACGAGAAAGAATAACCTCAAAAAGAGCTCTTTGGCACCCTGTGCTCCAACACCATGCTTGCATTTTGGAATCTTGATGTCTTTTGAAGACTATTCAAATGTCTCATCTTTAAGATTTAATATATTATTTTCATATCACATATTTTAATGCAGGTGGGTCTAATCATACACATTACATTGGAGGTCTATAAGACTTTATTTGAATCAAGCTTCAGTGGAAACAATTCATGTAACTGTCTAGGCTTTGGTTCATATTCCCTTGTATATGGGTAAAGTAGAGAATGAAAATAAGATCAAAGTAAAACATTTTGGAAAACAGTTGTAGGTATGATAGGAATGCCCTTTTATTATCCCCAGACTTACAATTTAAACAATATTTTGTTGCAGATTAACAATGCAAATGTTGCACTTTTGTTGTTGCTTTTAGAGTAATTTGGCTTGCTTGGCTTGTCCTTTTTGTTGCCAGCATGGTATTATTGTTACTAGAATTCATCAACCTCATATGCTGGTGCATTGAAGGATAGTATGCACATCCTTTAAATATTTCTTTCTCCAATTTTTATGCATACAAGTGCACCTACACGAGGTTGTTGACAAACCATCTTGTTTAGGTTGCAATGAAATATAATCTCATACCTACAACAAGGATCACAGTTTGTAATTCCTGATTTAGTACAAAAATAATAGAGGCTCAACATGAAAAGGATAGAAATAAAAAAGCCTCAGCAATAACAGTGGTCCAATGAAAATTTGTAGAATTTTCACATATAGAATTGACCTAACTATGCTGAGAATTGACCTAACCATGCTGAGATGTCATACATTCCAAAAATGAAGCAATCAATGTCCTACGAACATGAGCCACCGTTGAGGAATACAAAACAATGAACTAATTCTGGGACATGTTGGCATATTCAATATATTTCATTAGGGACAAGTGTCTTCAAAAGGATTGTGTATTCATTAACAAATTGAGAAAACCTGTCAGATACTCCAAAAAGAAGGGGAACTTCATCAGGGTAACCAATTCTGGGACATGTTGGCATATTCAATATATTGCATTAGAGAAGAGTGCCTTCAAAAAGCTTGAGGATTGATCCATGGAGTGATAAAACTTGTCAAAAACTCCATAAAGATGGGGAACTTGGTAAGGGTCACTAAGTTCACCCTCTTTAAAAACCAACAATGCATAAATGAATTCTAGTCAAAAATGCGGGTGGAATTTGGACCCCAAGTGATCACTCTAGCCTAAGAAAACTAAGGAGCTATTTTAATATTAATGAAAGAAATTTTTTGGTAAAATACATTCATTTTGGAGTTCTAGGATTTTGTAACTACTACTTCACTTTAGTATTGTAAAAAATAACATTATCATGTTGTGAATTTTTGTGTCTAACACAGATAGTGTAGAATACCAAAATGCATGTTAATAAAGGATCATAATACATGGTTTCCCTTCTTAAAATATATTTTTTCATTATTTTTTAATATCACCCTCATGATGGTCGGAAACTTTGCACCACCATTTTTTATTCTTGTCCATTTCTCTTGTCTCAAATAGAATCTGGTAGAAAGAGGTGGTCTATTCCATTACTATGTCAGCCATTATAAGTTCATAGTTTTGAGGTATCTTGAGCTACATTCCTAGTTTTGATTACTGCAACAAACTTTGGAAGATGTTTGATTTGTTGAGTTGATATATTGATGGAATATTTTTTGAGACTTTAATTGTTGTTTCCGAAATAGGCACCACATCTAAAGGCATACACATTAATTAACTCCTAACACAAGTTGGGCATGTTCATTATATTGCACTAGATAAGAATACCTTCTAAATTCTTTGTAGAAATTATTGGAAAATTTACACACCTATATAAATCATTATATTAGATTATTAGGCTCAATAATTCAATGGCATGTAGAAACAATGCATGTAGATATGAAAATGAATTGTCAAAAACTAGGGATTGTGAACCTCAAGCAAGCATTAGCCATAGTAGCTTCCGCTAGGAACTAAAAATCCAACCAAATGAGACCATTATTCAAGTAAATGACAAAAAAATGTTACATCATTAATTCATTTTTCTAAATCACCAAACTTCCAGTAATAAATGATTGACATTTTGGAGTTCTAGGATTTTGGAGTCTATGGTTACCTCAACTTCTTGGTTACTATGGTAGATGGAAAGAAACCAAATATTCATGTGTTCATAATGGCCCATATGATTTGGTAAGCGGGAATTTTTTTATGTGCATTCAAGTATCATTATTGTGAAGGTCTTTGCAAATTTTCCAAAAAATTGAACTGGTGCTACTTATTGCCTATTTCAAGTGAAGCTTAGATAAAAATCTGATGTTAAAAGGTGGTTCAATCCATTAGTATGCTGACTAATAGTTGGATATGGGGCAAAAAATATGCATTTATTTCTTTAACTCTCTTCTAAAACCTTGACTCTTGGTAATGGTTTAATATCACAAAAAAAAATTTCATATAGTTATGCCATCATTTCCTTTTGCAAATATAGTTGCATGGCTATAATGATGGTTTGTATTGTACATTTTTTTAGATGCAAGAGTGCTACTATTTATTAATTGTTGGGAATGATTTTATCGAGGGTGTAGTCCATTAGCTAATGATTCCATTGATAACAAGTTTGATTCAGACATCAATAGTGAACTAAATCCACTATTAAAAGCAGACACAAATTTTCACATGGACTACTTATTTTTGTCTTCTTCCATTGAAACAGATACAATTTGGTATTTATTTTTGAAGACATATCTAGAGTATTTTTTTGCCCATATCATATTTATATGGGAACAAATATATGGTTGTATATTTGTGAAGTTATATTAGGAACTACCCATAAGACCAAATTTGGTAACAATCGACTGATTCTGAGTCAATGCTAGAAAAAAAACCAGCAATGATTCATGTAACAAGGGGCATTTTTGTAACATTAAGTTAGCAATGGTGTAAAATTAATATGAATATCCTTTCACTTCAAAGAAGTGATGCAATTTTTTGTTAAGGGCTTTAGGTTGGGTGAAGGCTTCTTATTGTTTTAACTTTATGAAGCTCAAGTGTAGGGAAATTAATAATATTAATACAAGTTAATTGTTTCAAACTGGTTGATTGTGAGGACAGGTTTTCTATCATTGAACGGATTGGTTGTGTTGGCTACATAATGTGATGATAAATGTGGTGTATATAAAGCATGGTTAAATATAACAGAACCTTGAAATGTTGTCAACATGTTAAACAAGCTAGTAATTAGATATTGGGGGCTGCTTAATCTTAAAATGAAGCTATTCACTAAAGCTCTTTTCATGTGGTTGCAACCTGCTTGTGGAATTTGATGTTGGCCATCAAAAAGTTACTAGTATCCTTAGAGGAATTCCTTTTCCTAGTTGTATGTTTGGGAAATTAAAATGTATGATTGCAAAATGCTAGGGATTGGGGTGTTCTTTGAAATATTCATGCAATTTGATTAGTGAGATGCAACAACTAAGCCCCTCATTAATTATAACTTGGTGTATGGGACCACCAAACCATCACATGGAATAGAGTGGAGGATGAATGGAGCTAAGTCGTATTTAAAAGCACCTTGATCTATAAGTTTTCCCTCAGGGAAGGAACCATCATAGTATTCTCCAATCATAATATGGATGCAATTTTTTCTTTATAAAGGCATGCCACTTGAAGAATGAAAACACCTAGTGGGTGCAGTGGCAACAGGCTTACCTGAGGGTTGCACGACAATGCCAACAACTGAAGAGTTCATCTTAGACACCAATTTTACTAGTTTCTAAAGAATATAATCCCTATTAGCAGGATATATTTTACGAATTGTCCAACCACTATATTATATTGACAAGATATTCCCATTTGCATTACAATTACACCAAAAAATCAATTCCAAAAAAATTGCCAATGACTGCTCTTCATAGCTAAAGGACACATTGTATTGAAGTCATTCATTTCTTGCTATTTTGTGATCTATTGCTGCTATTTCACATTAATGGAATTCCTATAACCACAATATGCATGCATTATGGTACCCATTTTCAATGATTATGAAACCACATAAATTGGAGTTCAGATTATCAATAGAGTTTTATTGGTAAAGGAGAAACAGATGTAAACAATAATAATTAGCCTCGATAGTTAAATAAAGAAAATTTTATAATATTCAACATAGTAGAACAAGGTAGACTAGTATAAGAAACTTTTAGAATGATTTATATACATCCTTTAATATATACTCTATCCATATTACTGTTGGCCTCTAGGAAGCAGTATAGGGTTCATGCCAAGCTTGTAACTAATGCATTCTAGTTCACCTCCTTTTGCAAGCATCGTGACTTACAAATATGCATATGATCCCTTGTCAAATTGACACTAACAATCTATTTTAGGCATAACATACTTTGAAGAAAAAATTTGAATTTTTGTTTGTCTCTACATCTATAAAGGATAAAAATGGTGACACTATAGACCTAGAGGTTGGGTTTAATATAAAACCACTACAAGTGATACTAGCATATGTTTATGAGCATTGATCTAAATATAAGGGATCAATATTTGATTCTTGAAAGTTCACTAATAATTAAGTATTTTCTCAACCTTAATCCTAAGAATTTTTGTATGGAAAAGATCATAAGATTTTATTCCATCTTGAATTTTTGTCTTGATGATTGCAAGAGGTAGGTGCTACCAATTCTGTGGCATTCAAGGAATTTCATTTTCATACAATCTAAAACAATGTTAGTATCCTAGTGAAACAGTAGTTTGGAAGATTCAAATATCCACCATTGACATATTGGATGCCATTTTCATGATCTTGTCTAGTGAAAGATGTGTGTTTATAATAGATTTAGATAGGAGTAATGTCTTCAATGTGAAGGAAATTGGTTATAATTTTTTGAAGACGAGGACATAACTATCTACTAGAAGAAATAACCTTGGTATGTAGGTGTTACTTGGGAAAGATGTTATTCATGAAAAATTCTTTCAAAACACTTCCAGCTCTGTAAAAATAGTGAATACACAATCTCAACAATCATTAGGTTGTAAATTTTCCATGGGATGTTATATAATTAATGCAATTTATAATGAAAAAGGATGGATTGATAGAGGCGTGGATGAAAATTTTCAAAAGAAATTATGTGCCTAAGAAAATAGTATCTAATCCCACAATGGTTGATATGTGTCTATCACTCACATTCCTTGATACATACTTACCAAAACAACATGCTATATTATCCCATGGAGCCAATATTTCACGAGGGACAAAACATAACATCATTATGTACTCCCAAGTGGTAGCACAAGATGATTTTCAAAGTTAAAGAGCAATAATTATTACAGTCCTATTCAATCTCGGATGGAAAAATCCTGTAGCAACTTATGTCAACACTTACATGTGTTTGAACTTGTAAGGTACTGCTGATTTGCAGGTACCCGAATTCTTGTTCATCCCATCAGTGATAGAAAAGTACTCATCCTATGAATGCTGGAATTTTAATGTTTCATTAATTTGCATGATAACTAAGCATACGGAAAGAAAACACTCTATTGGTGAAGTTTTAAGGTCATTGCACTGGATCAATGATTTCAGGTAGCACCCTCATTTTTCACATGATATAGTAGGGTAGGAAAGGAATAAAATCTTTTGAGAAATAGTGTAGCATGAATAAGCTCCCTTGATCACTAAATGTTATTCCATTTTTTCATAAATAGATACTTGTCTTTTTCTTTGTAAAAGACAAAATTTTGTGGTGCTTTTACTAGAATGGGAGGCCATTCTCATATATACAAGTCAAAATTATAAGACTCTCATGCACTCCCAAGAAGAGAACATCTCTGAGTCGAAGCCTGTGTTACCCCTTATTTTGGCATAGTGTTAACACTAGTGAATTATCAAGAGTTAACCAATTTGATGTTGGGAGGTTGGATATAGAAATGTTAGCTATGTTGAAGGATCAACTTGTTAAGGTATTCTTCGTGACGAATAATATTCTCACAATGGTCTTTGTGAGGAGTTGTTGAAATTTTTCAATCATATGCAACAAAATGGGATGAAAGTGGATAATTTCACCTTTTCCACTTCTTTTGCAACATGCACTAGTTTAAGATGCAATTCCATATAATCATCATTAAAGTTAGGTTGGACTCAAATATCTTTGTGGAGAATTATCTTGTTGACATGTATGCCAAATTATCTTGTTGACCTGTATACCAAATGTGGCAGCATAGAAGAGGCATGCTTAGTCTTTGATAATATGTTTGAACAGAGGGAATTTTCATGAAACACAATGAATATTGGATATTCTGAACATGCTTATGGTGAGGAAGCATTGCATGATCTCAGTGGGTTATGAAATTACCTTTTTTATGTTGAAGGATGAATGAGATGGAGTGTAAACAAATAGGGAAGGTGTATCAGCAAGCTGCAAATAATCTGGACTGTCCTTTGGATGAGAATTTGAAACTATAGAAAGGCTCAAAATTTTGACATGCATTCGGGATTGCAAAAAAAGAGCAACAAAAAGTGCAAGAGGAGTTGAATACATAGTTTATTTTTTTAGAAACAAGAAAAAATAGTTTCAATTTCGCAAATCCAAAACAAAAACGACTTAGGGAGCAGTGGTATTAGCTCCATTAGTGACAAAAGAGAGTAAACATCAAATATTTGAGAAAGAGAATTTGATGAAAGAATATGTAGATTCCTTTGGTTATATGGAAAATTTACTTCTTCCATTCACGTGAGATAAATGGTTTCGACAATATTTGTTTAATAATATTGAAGTTTATTTGAAGAATCTCATAAGTGTTATACAAGCAACTCATAAGTCTCAAAAAAAAATTATTGATCGAGGCCCTGAGGGAAAGTATGTTGTTTTGGGAGAATATGAAAAATATTTGACCGAGATGGCTAGATAAGAACCTAATTGTGGCATCATTTTATGCCTATGGAGCCTCAAAGAGTGCTTTATGGAGGGAACATAATCCTAGAATTCTCTATGGTGTGACTACAAGCAAGCTAAGAGAATTTCGAGAATGGATTGGTAAGAACTCTCCTGTGGTGATTCTATCTTAAGCATGATCATACATTGGGAGGAAAAACCCTGGTGAATTCACTATTAACAAAAATTTTCATAGCTTTAATTGAATCTTGGTCAAAATATTGCACTCTTGCCTAATTGATCCACTTTCTAGGTTGAATCTATCAACTTTTCTTTTAGCTTTTGAGATCCCATTGTCATTTGATCTATGATGCCATCTTCCAATCTATACATTTCATTCAAATTGAGATCATCAATCACAAAAACAACATCAACTATATTCAATTTAATCCTTTATATATTTTTCCCATGCTTGAAAGTTTAAGCCACACAATGCACAAAGTTTAGGGAAAAAGCCATTTTATTGCTTGTTTTCCACTTGTTTCATGCTAAAATAAAATTTACATCTAAAAAGAAATATGTGTTTACAACATCCTAGATTAATGACACCAAAAGAAAAAATACACTCCACCAGTAACCATAAAATTTTAATAATGCAACAAGGAATTACAAATATGAGAAAAGGTAAGGAAAGAAGGATTGAAAACAAAGAAATAGTTAAAATAGTGAGAAAATGAGAATTCCATGAAGCCTAATTGAACAGCCTAGGACACCCAAGGTAAGATTGGTTCACTAGTGAGGTCAAAATAGTTTAACCCAACCACTAGGTTTCATTGTCACTATGGTCCGCGCCACCTAAATGGCATAACATGAAAGAACTAGGCCATTTTGGAAGAATATTTACCATTCAGACTCGTCACCTAATCCAACAGAAGTCCCTCAAGGGATAGTTTCTTGCAATGATTCCTATAATTAAACAATAAAAATAAATGTAGTTAGCTACCTCTTGAGTGGGTTTAGTAGCCTCTAGAAGCTTATCCTCTAGAACAGATCCTTAATGCTTCTTGTCTGAGTCAATGGTCATTTCCTCAGGATCCAATTTCTTTGCTTTAGGACTCTTGGGAATATGGGTCCAAGAAAATCCCAAGCCCTTTTTGAGGCAAATATGAACGCCCTTTTTGGGTCTCTAGAATTTTTAGGGATGACTAGATCATCACAATTTATCTGTGATAGAGAATCTAGCTGGTGACCACCTATGATCTCAGGAGATTTTATTTCCTTATTGCAATCAATGTATTCTCACTCTCTTATTTTCTTCTTCGCTAATTTTCGAATTGGAAAGGCACCTATTGTCTTCTTTGGTGAAGCTGTTATCACCCATGCCTTAAAATTCATATTCCTCCATGGGATCCTGAACATATAGCCTATTGAATGCCTAGTTGTGCTTGTCTAGAAGTATTTTGAAGTTGCAAAGAGAGATAGAGGCTTGGGGATGGGCCATCTCCGAAGAATATGGGGAACCTTTTCCAAATACCCTATGTAGAACGAAATAAGCACGATTGGAGGAACCGAGAATCCAATCCCCTGATTCAACCAAATGTATCAGATCATACCTGTGATGGCATGGCTATGCCCTTACTTCCTTGGATACACAACTTGCAACGTGAGGGAAATAAATGAGGTGAATGATCAATTTTGATATTTAAAAGCTAGATATCCCATGAAATCTTGAACTTAAATGAAATGCATATGTGATTTTCAAGGGGAATTAAATGGAATGTGTAAGTTTTTTTTTTAATAGGGAAGTATTTCTAAATATAAATAATTATTAATCGTCTGAAAATTTTTGGGTTTCTATTTCACTACAAATTATTGAGGGGTTTGGTTGTGATATTGTAGGTGAATTATGGTGAAATCAAAATAAGTTTTGTGTGGTCAAGAAGTGTAGCTAAGTAGTAATTTCATGTTAATGATCAATGATCATTTCTAACGAAACGTATTGTTTAGTAAGGATAAATAATCTATGGATATTTTCCATGATGTTCAATATAGGGAGTCAACATGGAAATTTGGTGATAGTTTGGCTCCCATATGATTTAGAAAATTGATATCTCTTTGTCCATAAACATTAGGCGTTGAAAAATACCTTAGGCTCTAGAGTTAATTTTGTTCCAACTTAGCTATTTCTTGAACCAAAAATTGTTGTTGACCTCATGCATATGATAGACATTTGGTGGCTTGTAGGGTAGTCTTGTTATCAAATAAATGGAGGTAATAGGTATGTAGGAGGAACCATTTTGGTGGAACTTGGCCCTCTATCTTTGCATATTTTTCTAAGAGAGAATACACCTAGTTGATTATGATTGTAAGGACATTACTTTAGAATCTAGGCTAGTGTGTAGACACTGACCAAAGGGTGATTAGTGAAACCCACAAAATTTTTATAGGAGATGCTAGAGAAGTAGGTGTTTTTGTGCTCTCATTGATGTTTCCCTAAGATTTCCAACCATATTTGTGCTCAAGGTGTTACCAGTATTTTTTTGGTTTATGTGTTCCCTTCAAATTTGTTCACAGTTGGAAGATGGAAAAGCACCCATGATTTCGGCTTGTGGGGTTCTTTTGTTGTGGAGTGGGACAATTTCACCAAATCCCTCATTATTAATGGTCTTACACTATCTGAGGAGGATGATTATTTTGAATGGGAATGGAACTCCTTGTCCGGCCATGTCACAGCTCGCCATGCCTATTGTGCTATATCATAAAGCTACCCTTTGCAAAGGGTTAGTTGGTGGCATTCAAAATTATGGGATTAGCCTATTACCCCTAAACTAAAATGTTTTATCTCAGTTGCCTTAGAGAATTGTATTCAAACTTTGGACTGCCTATTGAAAAAAAAATTCATGGGACAAATATACGTGTTCTCTGCATAAAAGATTTAGAAATTGTCAATCGTTTATTTTTTAATTGTTCCTTTTCTAGGTCCCTCTAGTCAGATGTCTTAGGGGTATTAAAATTATAGGTCAATGGATCCATGTTTCCACTGGACCAGTGCCTTCTTTGGTGTGATAAAAATGGGGTAAATTATAAAGCACTATCTATTTTCATTGCATTGGGTATTTGGAAAGCCCAAAATAATCTCATCTTTGAAAGCATGCCCAAAGATATCATTGCAATCTTGGGCCAGATTTTGGGATTCTTTTCGGATTATGTCAAGCCTTGGAAGCCTCCCAGAAGTCGATCCTTTTTCCTTCCACCTAGTTCTCTATCTGAAAACCTTGGCTTCTTTGATGGAGCATATCAATAAGAGGTTTGTGGAGGGGGAGCCACCATTTTCATTCATGAAATGTTTCCTTTTGCATCTAGTTGGCTGTAGGTGTAGGGAAAAATACCAAAGCAGAAGTGGTGGATGCTTGGGCACTATTATATTTTGTAGCCTCATTGAATATCCATTATACATGTTTTTGTCGATTCAAAGTGTATGGTGTATTGGTTTTCTGGAAAGGGCCATCTGAGGGTCCTCCCACTGGAGCACTGGATGGAATGCATTTAAAATCTCAAAGGTCTCTTTCAAAATTTGTTCTTCCAGCACATCTTGAGAGAATGGAATCAACAGGCAGACCTCTTGTCCAAAAAATCTTTGTAGGTGGAGGATCATTGCATTTTTTTTTAAAGAAATAAGAGGTCTTCGACTTCTAAGGAGGGGATCTATCCAAATTCCAAGTGATCTTCAACTAGCTTCGTTGGATCACTTGATTTAAATTCCTAGAATATGTCAGTTTTTTACTTTCATTTTTGTATTTTTTATCTATGCATGTATAGTTTTGAGGCTATTGTCATATGAGTTTTCTCTATCAGTAGTTTTGGGTCTGAATCTCAAACTTTTTGGTAGGTGATAAATGGGATGAATCAGTCTTAGTTAGTTTATTTTTTGGAAATTTATGTTGTTTGTATGTTTGTATATCCCAGAGGTTTTGTTTCAAAAAAATATGTATATGTACTCATTTTATATTTATATGTAAGGATTATGTATCTTATATGGAAAAAAGGTATGGGAAATGAAGATAGATTAAGAGAAGGATTTGACCACTATTTTTTCCTATAATTTTGGCCCCTTTTTTTAGCATCACCCTTCTTAAGGTAGTTGTACATTTAGATTAATTGAGAAGAAAAATGTGAAATTAAGATAGGGTTTGCTGGATCCTTTTAGTTAAGAACTACTATTGGGAGGAGACATCAAACATATTTTGCGAAGAGTATCTAGTACTATGGCTAAGATGAGGGTTATGAGTGCCTTAAATTTGTATACTACTCCTCATGTATATTATTTCCCCACAGTTATTCTTATTATCGTCGTGCACAATTGCAATACAAAACCAAGGTAATATTAAATGTACTCTACCTAGGTATGTTATTCCTACCATATTAAAGTTACATATCTAAAGCCTACATAAAATGGAAGTAAACTTGAAAGGATATCTTGGTTCATAATCTAAAATATTTTTATAACAACCTCGAGTTAAATTTTCATTTAATAAAGCTAATAAAGGAAAAATAAGACCAAGGGCATGGGACATGTATTCCAAGCTGAATGTTGGGGAAAAACATCCTTGTGGGTGTCACTTTCAGTTTAATATGGCTAAGGAAATTACAAAGGAAATAACAAAGGTTAAAATGAAGTATATACACTAGCATACACATTACCAACGACATGGAACATATCAAGGAGGATAAATTATTTATTAGGATGACTCATCTCACTTATGTTGAATCCCAAATTCACGAGAATTAAAATTCTCAGTTATAATTATTATTCTCCAATAACACTCATGTATTTTAGATATTAAAAACTCCACAGTAAATTATTTTTCTTAAGTAATGTTAATCCCCCCCTACCCAAACAAAATTCATAGAAAATACTTTATAAAGTTACATAGAACCACCTTCCCCCCCCCCCCCCAAAGTTCAATTTTCATGACTTTCTATATGTTTTCAAACCTCATAGGCATTATATTTAAACACACATTAAAGACCTACCCAAAATTAAAATTCATGATATAATACTTTTTGAGATGGTTATTAGAAAACCCCTTGAAAAAATTCAAATTTTCATGAATTTTGGGGGGGTTTTAAAAAACGACCCTTAAATCCCTAAAAGCACTTCTAGAGGTGGTTTTGGTAAGACCGTTGCAGGCCAAATTTCCCCTAAAGTAATTTTTGTAGTAGTGTAGGTGCCAATATGTTCCAATTTCCAATTGTTAGTGCATTATAAGTGCCAAATATTCCTCTATTAATTCTCTCCTACTTTCCAATTGATCTCAAATAACTTTAATCTTAAACCATGCCAACCCATGCATGCTAGACATTTCCAAAGAATGATAAACATGCCAAGAAAAGCCAAGTGCTAAGGCATGCCAAGATGTGTTAGGTGACAGGGTGTGGAATGAACACGTGCTAGGAAGTGTGAGGGTCAAGTACCACGGTGTGGCACAAACACGCGCTAGGGAGTGTGAACGTCAAGTGCCAGGGAAGTACAAGTGAGCACTAGTTTCAAATGCATGGAAATGAAGTGTCAAAAAGTTCTAGGTGTGATAAGGAGGGTGTGACAAGGTATGATAGGTAGTGAAAATGCATGCTAGAGTGGGTGACATGCCAAGATGTGTCAGGTGCCAGGGTGTGCCAATGCATGCTAGGGATAGTTAGGGAGCTCCATGGAAAAATAAGGGATAACTAGTTCAAAATGCATGGAAATGAAGTGATAAGAGTGTGTGATAGGGATTGTTAGCAAGTTCCAAGTGTGTTTAGGAGGAAGTGAAAAGGTTATATGTTAGGCAATGCCAAGGCGTGATAAAGTGCCAGGTAATTTCAATAATTGCTAGGGTGTGCTAGGGAGTGCCAAAGCATGCCAAGGAATGCAAGGGATGCTAAAAAACACCACGTACTGCCAAGGGATTGTTAGACATGCCAAGTGTTATGGCATGTCAAGATGTAAACTATGTTTCGTAGTTGTTTTATGGCCACGGTTGGACATGAGCCTTGACTTGGTAACTTGTTAAGTGGGTTGATTTGAGATTGGAAATGAGTAGCCTAAGATGAGTTATATAAGGTATTTATTAGGTGAACAAGGCATATTCTAGTTGGAGTAAGTGTAACTTGGTCAAGTTATTGTAATAGAGGCAGGAATTGTTTGAGTTCCCAAGTCTAAAAAAAGTAAGGGTAGTTGTGAGGGAATGATAGTGAAGGATTGCCAAGGCATGCCAAGGAATGAAAATACGTGTTAACACATGTCGGGAAATGTCAATGCATGTTGAGGAGTGTTAGGGAGTGCCATGGGAACATAAGGTAGAACTAAGTAAAAATTATTGGAAATGAATGAATAAGAGTGTGTTCCAAGGACTATCAACAAATTCCAAGTGTCCTAAGGATGAAGTGTTTTATGAGAAGATCAGAATAGGACTTGAAAGAGGCAAGCCTATTATTGTGATAAGGTGTGGACAAAGAAGTTTTCAATAAAGGGATACTTTGGGTTGGGCACAACATTGTTTTTCCAATGACTTGGTTGTGTTCCCAAGTAAAAAAAAAAGGCTATCTATAAGGGCATGACAACTAGGGAGTTCCAAGGGGTTCTAGGGAATGTCAGGAAGTCCTAACACATGCTATATAGTTCAAAGGAATGTTAGGCATCCCAATACATGGAAAGTGTTAAGCCATGCCAATATGTGTCAGGCTCAAAGGTGTGGCGCCAACACATTCTAGGGTGTGTTAGGGCCAAGTGCGAGGGAAACACAAGGGAGCACTAGTTTCAAATGCATGGAGATGGATGAATAAGAGTGTGATGAGGAGGGTCAATGAGTTCTAGGTGTGCTAGGTGTCAGGGAGTGTTAGGATGTTTTAGGGAGTTCCAAAGCATGCCATGGAATGCATGGGATGCTAACACATGCCACATAGTGCCAAGGGATTTTTATATGTGCATGGTGTTATGGAATATCAAGATGTAAATTATCTTTCTTGGTTTTTTTACGACCATGATTGGATGTGAGCCTTGTATTCATAACTTTTTAGATTTTATGACTTGAGATTCAACATGAATTTCCAAATATCAGCTATAGGAAGTTCTTAGGTGAACAAGGAATAGTCTAGTTATAGTAACTATAACTTGGTCAAGTTGTTGTAGTCAAGGAAATATTTGTTTGGGTTCCCAAGTTGCAAAAAATGTAAGGGTAGTTGTGAGACCATGATATCTAAGGTGTGTCAGGGTGTGCCAAGGAATGAAAATGTGTGATAAAATTTTTATATAGTTTCAATTCATTGCAAGGAGTGTTGGGGAGTGTCAAGGCATCATAAAGAAGAACTAGGTCAAAATGTATGGAAATGAATGAATAAGAGTGTGCTAGGGAGTGTTAGTGAATTCAAGGTATCTTAAGGACGAAGTGTGTTAGGATAATTTTACAATAGGACTTGCAGGAGGTAGGCCTATGATTGTGATAAGGGGCTAGACAAAAGTAGTTTTAGAAAAATAGATACTTTGGAGTAGGCACAACACTATTTTTTCAATGACTTGTTTGGGTTCCCAAATCGCAAAAAAAGTAAGGCTATCTATAAGGGCATGACAATTAGGGAGTGCCAAGGTGTGTCGGTGAATGCCAAGAAGTGCTAACACATGCTAGATAGTTCCAGGGCATGTTAGGCATGCCAATACATCTCAAGTTCCAAGGCCTGCCAAGATGTGCCAGGTGCTAGGGTGTGGTTCCAACGCATGATAGGGAGTGTTAGGGAGTGCCACAGAAACACAAGGGAGCACTATTTTCATTTCAATTGAAGTGAATCAATAATAGTGTGTGATATGGAGTGTTAGTAAGTTCCAAGTGTGCCAAGGAGGGAGTGAAAAGGTATGCTAGGTAGTGCCAAGGCATGCTAGAGTGCTAGGGAAGCATGTCAATATGTACCAAGTGCCAAGGTGTGTCAATGTGTATTAATGAGTGTTAGTGAATGCTAGGGAAAATCAAGGGAGCACTAGGTCAAAATTCATGGAAATGAAAGAATAATAGTGCGTGACAAGGGATGTCAGTGAGTTCCAGGTTTTCTAAGGAGGAAGTGACATGGTATGTTAAGAAGTTCTAAGTGTTGATTTTTGGTAGCATCAGATGTGCTCTAAGTCTCAAATTTGTAGGGAGGCTTAGTGATCAAGAGTTCATAAATTTTTCTTGAACTTCTAAGTTATAGGATTAGGTTGAAACCAGGATGGTTGCGTAGATCTCGTCTTCCTGATTTCAATGTCATGAACGATTCGAATAACCGATGTCGTATGAGTAAGATATCATGTTCTGATCGAAATGCCAAATAGGTAAATTTGCGATAGTTTGACCAGGTTTGACTGGGATGCACATTCAACAAAAGTGGAATCTATAGTAAAAAAAAGGAATATTCCTCAAAATATTCCTTTCCACCAGGCCAATTGGGGTTTTACTAGTGTCCATTTTCTATTTGAATGTATGGTTTGGGGAGAGCCAATTAGATGGTGCCACATGGCTATACTTGAGGCTTCCACGTGTCCCTAAAATGGCGTGTTAAAATTTTGTTGAGGGTCTGCAAGAACTAACCCCCAGACCTCCTGCTAGGAATGCACACATCTGATTGATTGTTCTATGCATTGGTTCTTAACATTCATAGGTTGCGAGTTACATTTAATATGTATTGCAGTTATGGTTGGGGGTTGGGAAATGCCTGCGGTCCCAACCCACCAGCGGTTCCCTGAGATGTATCACATGCAACTGTTAAATGCCAACCAAAAAATTCGCGGTAAATGCTAACCTTCCAGCATCCCATAATATTTTCATGTGTAAAAACAACAAAACCTTTATGTTAACTCCGTGTGGTCAGCGTTTAACAAACTAGCATTACCACAGTTCAACTTGTTCAACTGCAATTGAAACAAGAGTCCCACCCTATGGTTATGAAACCCACAGGTTTGGGGGTGCATGTGCCAAATCGAAAACATTTAATGTTGCAGATAGATTCGACAGACAGTTTAGTGGGCACACCAAAATTTGCGGACAAGCCCAATTTTAACTCCATTTAAGTGGAGTTCTCCACTTTTAGTGGAGCTTTCCTAGATGAATCTGGGAAAAAAGAGTATGAGACTCAATTTTCTCCCATTCTGAGTGAATGAAGAGTCATTTTTGACTAATTGGAGAATTATAGAGCCATTGGTGTAGAGAAATTATCCACTAGAGCATTGCAACTACATGTAATAGAAAAATTTTAAGCATAATGAAAGATGAGCATGCCATTGGGAGCTAGACTAGTAGATGTAGCCCAGGAGGGGTGAACTACTTCATCATGCTTTCTGTGTAAATTTCATGTGGTGAGTTATTTCTCTATTTTACATTTATGTTCAGTGTTATTTAAGATTGTTTTATGCTTCTAATTCACTAAAAATCATCTACAATACATGGACAAAATCCTCAATCCTTATGAAAACTAATGAGACAAGTATGCACATGTTTTTAAACTAAAAAGAGACTTAGCACAGCAAAACTAATACAGTTATTTTAGATCAGGTTGGTATCAGAGCTAGAGTTTATTCTTTGGTGTTGTTTAGTGCAAAGAATTGTTTAACTGTTTGCAAGTTTTAGATGCTTACAAGGCTCAAGCTCAAAAGAGGAGAAGGAAAATTGGTGGAAGCATGAGGGTCTCAAAAGGAGCCAAAGAAAAGGAGAGCAATATTGCCACAATCTCCACCACATAATTCACCTCCTAAAGAAGCAGAAGCTCCATTAAGCATGCCTCATGAGGAAGGATAAATCCATGAAGAAGTTGATCCCAAAGAGGAAGAAAGAGTGTTAAGGAAAGCATTCCTTGACATGACTGAGATGGTTAGAATCATTTATCAAGAAAGGAATGAGATGCTAGAAGGAGAAGGATCTAAACTTCACAAGGAAGGAAAAGGATATTCAGGAGGTCAACATGATGAAGATAAGTCAAAGAAGGGAAATGGAGGAAATGGAGGCAATGGAGAACCATCATCCTCACCCTCTTCATCATCATCTTCTACTTCTTCTTCAGTACATTAGCCACACAAGTCCAAGAGAACTGGTAAAAATCCTTTTTTTAAAATTGATGTTAATTTAAAATTTCTAATGTTTAATTGTGAAGTAAATGCAGAAAAGATAGATAATTGGATTAGGCAATTGGAGGTTTATTGGAGAATACACAACCTTCAAGATGATGATATAAAAATTCAATTAGCTTCACTGAGAATGGAAGGTGCAGCACTTGTTTGGTGGGAAGCCAAGACAAAGGAGGAAATCAAGAAACATGGTAAGATTATTCTATCATGGTAAAATTTAATTAGTGATATTAAACAACAATTTTATCCATTAGCTCATATGCAGAAAGCCATAATAAACTCACAAAACTTTAGGCAATTAAAGGGACAAAATGTGCAAGAATACACCCAAGAATTTAGGAGAAGAACTCTCTTATTAGTGGTGTATTTGTAGAGCCAAGATACTTTGCTAAAGTACATAGGAGGCTTACATATCTACCTAAAACATACTATTCTCATGTTTAACTCCACCAGTCTAGATGAAGTTTGTGTTCAGGCCACACATCTAGAAGCTAGAGGGAAGAACATTTCTGAAGAGCGTAGAAAGAAACCTTTTAAGGGTAAAGCTAAGGAAAAGACCTCAAAAGGTAAAAACAAAAAGAATACATTTGTTAAGAAAGAGGGAGAAAAATTGGTTTGTAAACATTGTTTAAAATAAGGCCATGATGAAACTCATTGTTGGAAATTACATCGCGAATTGAGGCTAAAGAAACCTAATAACAAAGGGAAACAAAAAACTGATGCTACAACTTAACATGATTTAGGATCTGATTCAGGTGATGAATCTAAAATTACAACCATGGGATTGAATAAAATGAAGGGAAAATAAATTGAAACTAAACCCAATACCAATACATCAAACTGTCACATAAACACTCCAAATGAAGAAGAAAGAATAGAATTGTTTCATGTGAAGGTCATATCTAAGCATAACAAGATTGACACACTATTTGACAGTGGGTCAAAAGAAAACTTAATCTTTGAAGATTTGGTCAATAAAATTAACCATGAGACTGTACCACATCCAAAACCATATCCATTGGGTTGGATTTGTAAGGATGCAAATATACAGGTTTCAAAGAAATGTATATTGAGGTTTACAATCACTGCAAGCTTTGTTGACACAGTTGAATTAGATGTGGTTCTGCTTGACATAAATGGTATTGTATTAGGGATACCTTACTTGTATGATCGGAAAGTGATCTTCTATGGCCATGAGAACAAGTATCATTTATTCAAATATGGCAAGGAGTTCATTGTTAGGGCACATCGCAAGAAGACAAACATTGCTATGGTAAATGCTGGACAGGTAAAGAGGCTGGTAAATTCAAGTAAGAATTTTGTTCTTCTTATGATTAAGCCTAAAGCTGATATTAATCATGAATATTTTGAAGGATGTGATCCTAAGTTGAAATCAGATTTATATGATGTGGTTAATGGACATCATGAGATGTTTCGGGAGCCAACAAGATTGCCTCCAAAAAGGGAAATCGACATGAGATTTAGTTGCAGCAAGATTGTCCTCTTCCAAACATCGGTATGTATCGCATGTTGGTAATGGAGAATGCTGAATAAAGAGGCAAATCAAAGAGATGTTTGATAAATGAATCATAAGGACAAGCACCTTGCCATGAGGTTCACCCATAGTCTTGATACCAACAAAATATGGGACTTGGCACATGTGTGTAGATTTTCGAGCTTTGAACAAGATTACGGTAAAAAATCGTTACCCACTCCCAATAATAGATGATTTTCTTGATCAAATGAAAGAATAATTTTTTTTCACTAAGTTAGATTTACAAAGTGGATATCATCAAGTAAGAATTGCAAAAAGTGATGTATGGAAAACTACATTCAAAACCAAACAAGGGATCTTTGAGTGGCTAGTTATGCCTTTTGGTTTATGTAATGCACAGACAACTTTCATGCAAGTTATGGATAGTTTTTTGTGACCATTTCTTGATGAATTTTTTATTGTGTACTTAGATGAAATTTTAATTTTCAGCAAAATAAGAGAAGATCTTGTCTTGCATGTGAATAGAGTGCTTCATATTTTGAAGAAAGAGAAATTGTTTCTTAAGATGTCAAAATGTGAGTTTGGAAAGACTTCTTTGGTCTATTTGGGACATATTGTAGGAAGAGGAGAATTGAGGATTGATCCTTGTAGAGTGGAGGCCATTGTGAATTGGCCCACACCCAAAATAGTAACCGAGGTAAGAAGTTTCTTAGGTGCAACTCAATATTGGAGGAAGTTTATTGCTAACTTTTCTTCCATCGCAGCTCCTATGCATGCAGTGACAAGTGTGAAGAAAGGCTTCCAATGGGGAGGCAAATAGTAGCAAGCTTTCAAAGCTTTAAAAGAAAACATCAGTTTAGCTCCAGTCCTTGCATTACCAAATTTGAGACAACCATTCGAGTTACAAACTTATGCTAGTCATTATGTCATGGGCGTAGTACTTTTGCAGCATGGTAAGCCTATTGCCTTTCATTGAGAAACCTTTAATAGTGTTGTGACTAATTATCCTACATATGACAAAGAACTATATGCATTGGTACAAAGTGTCGAGAAGTGGAAACATTACTTGATGGGTAAAGAGACTATTGTACATATCGATCACCAACCATTACAGTACATGCAGTCACTAACAAAACTGCAACAATCAAGACATTTTAGGTGGATGGGATTTATTCAACAATTTCACTTGGTTATAAGGTACAAAAAAGGTATATTCAATAAATTTGCAGATATGCTTTCAAGGCCAATAATTAGTGCTTCTACTTTACTAAAAAATTATTCTATTGTATATGAGAGTTACATAGAACAATATGCACATGACATTGATTTTCGAGATGTGTATGCTAGTTTGAGTGAAGGGAATCAAGTTGAAGAAAAATATTATCACATGCATAAAAATTTGTTGTTTCATTTGGGCAAGTTATGTATTCCACAAGGAGAGAGGCTAAGTGTCATGAGAGAAGATCATTCTTCTCTTATTGCTGGACACTTTGGGGTAAGAAAAACAGTGGCGAATCTATAGAGGTATTGTTATTGGCCTCGCATGATAGATAGTGTGTCATGTTTTATAAGAGGTTGTTATATGTATGCAACAAGTAAGCCTAGTAATAGGAAGCTTGGGTTGTACATGCCACTACCGCTACCATCAAGGCCATGGGAGAGTGTCTCCATGGACTTTGTTGGAGGTCTACCTATGTCAAGAAAGAAACATGATTATCTTTATGTAGTTGTGGACAGATTCAGTAAAATGTGTATACTTATGCCATGTAAGAAAACCATTACTACTGAACAAATTGCTGAACTTTATTTTCAAAATATTTGGGTTCATTTTGGATTGCCCACTTCTATTGTTAGTGATAGAGACTCCAGGTTCATTGGTAATTTTTGGTCAAATCTATGGATAAAGATGGACACAAAGTTGAAAAAGAGTACCACTTTTCATCCAAAAACATATGGACAAACCGTCGTGGTGAACATAACAGTTTTCATGTATTGAGAGAATATTACAACAAACATCCTAAGTTGTGGGATGAAAAACTACATTACATTTAGCACGCTTACAACCAGACAAAGCACTCTTCAACACAAACCTCACCTTTTGAAGTATGCTTTGGGTATTTGCCAAAATTTCCATTGGAATTCATCTTTGGGAAGGATGTTGCAATTGATGGCCATAGTGACATTCATAAGGATCGAAATTTCATTGGGAAAATTCAGATTAAACATCAACAAGTTCAAGAAAAACTTAAGAAATTCAAAGAAAATACAAATAGGGGCATGAAAAACATTGGGTTGATCACAAGTTTCAAGAGGGAGATGAGGTATGGTTGCACATTAGCAAAGAAAGGATGCAAGGGGAAGGTAAAAATCTCAAAACCATTCGCTATGGTCCAACTTGACTTGCCTTCTTATATGAAAATGTATTCAATTGTTAATGTTGAAAACTTACGTTTTTATGAGCCACCTTTGATAGATGATCAAGGAAATGATGTTCAACTACCTTTTATTGAAGACTTCTCACCAGAATTTCTGGTTGAGCTCAAAGAAGATACGATTCTTGATAGGAGGACAAGAGCATCAAAGAGGGGAAGTGTTGACTACTTTTGAGTTGGGCTCAAAGGCACTAAACCAAGAAAGGAAAAATACATGGAGGTTGGAAAGGTGAGGGAGCTGTACCCTCATCTATTGAATAGGTAATCAAGTCTTTTGGGGTCCAAAATATTCCAAATGGGGAGGAATGATCAGGAGTTCATAAATTTTTCTCAAAATTCAAAGTTATAGGATTGGGTTGAAACCAAAATGGTTGCGTAGATATCATCTTCCTGAATTTGGCACCGCAAATGGTTTGAAAAACCGATGTCATGTGAGGAAGATATTGCGTTCTGATTGATATGCCAAATAGGTAAATTTATGACAGTTTGACCAGGTTTGATTGGGATGCGCAATCAGAAAAAGTGGAATGTACAGTCAGAAAAAAAGGAATATTCCTCAAAATATTCCTTTCCATTGAGCCAATCAAGGTTTTACAAGTGTCTATTTTCTATTTGAAGGTACGGTTTGGGGAAAGCCAATTAGAAGGTGCCACGTGGCTAGCCCTAAGGATACCACGTGTCCTTGAAATGACGTGTTAAAATTTTGTAGAGGGTCCATATGAATCGACCCCCAAACCTCCTGTTGGGAACACGCACATATTATCGACTGTTCTATGCATTGGTTATTAACATTCATAGGTTTCGAGTTATATTTAATATGTATTGCAGTTATGGTTGGGGGTTGGGAACCGCTAGCGGTCCCAACCTGCCAGCAATTCCCTGAGATGTATCACATGCAACCATTAAATTCCAACAAAAACATTCATGGTAAATGATAACCTACCAACATTCCACAATATTGTAATAGGGAAAAACAACAAAACCATTATGTTAACTCCGCGTGGTCAGTGTTTAACCCACCAGCATTACCATAGTTCAACTTGTTCAACTGTAGTTGCAACAAGAGTTCTGCCCGACGGTTATGAAACCTGCGAGTTTGGGGGTGCATGTGCCCAGCTACAAAAATTTAATACTACAGTTAGATTTAGCGGAAAATTAGTGGGCGTGAAAAAATTTGTGGACAAGCCCAATTTCAACTCCAGTTAAGTGGAGTTCTCCACTTTTAGTGGAGCTTTCCTAGGTGAAACTGGGAAAATGAGAAGGAGACTTAATTTTCACCCATTCTGAGTGAATGAAAAGTCATTTTTGACTAATTATAGCATTATGGAGCCATTGGTGCAGAGAAAATAACCATTAGAGCACTGTAGCTACATGTAATAGAAACATTTTGGGCATAATGAAAGACGAACATGCCATTGGGAGTTGGACTAGTAGATGTAGCCCAAGAGAGGTGAATTGATTCATCATGCCTGCTGTGTAAATTTCATGTGGTGACTTATTTTTCTATTTTACACTACTTCTCAGTGTTATTTAAGCTTGTTTTATGCTTATAAATCACTAAAAATCATCTACAATACATGGAAAAAATCCTCAATCCTTATGCAAAATAATGAGACAAGTATGCACATGTTTTTAAACTGAAAAGGAACTTAGCACAACAAAACTAATACATTCATTTCATATCACTGAGACACATGTATTCCAAAATATCCAGAAAGCATTTTGGGAAATTCCACCCGAATGAGGTTTTATTAAAATAAATAATTACTTTTAATTGGAGACTATGTTTAAACTTACAGAATTAAAATAATTAAAGTGTATTAATAGAAATGGGTGTGAATCTTCTAGAAAAAGAAGAATATCAAGTCAAGTTAATCTTAGGCCTTCATTATGTTTTAATCTGAGGCTTTGATTTCTCAATGAGAAGGTTATAAGAGAAGGCTTCATGGGCATTTGGAAATTACATGGGGAGAGAATCTAGAGATTTATTTCTCAAGTGAGAAGCACAGAGTAGCCGAAGAGATCATCAAAGTAATTTTTGCAGTGAGGGGAAAATATAGTTTCCAATTGGAGATATTTTTCCTAAGTCAGGAATACATCGCAGAGAAGGAAGAGGAAGAAATAGAAGCGGAAATGTAAGGGCTATGCTGGGCAGCGCTGAGCCCTTGTGAAGATAGTTATTTTGCTGAGGTTTAGATAAGTTTCAATGTCAGGAGGCGGGGTTTGAGACAGGAGGACCAAAAGATCAAGAATCCAGCTAGTATAAAGATCAGTTGGAAGGAGTGATGCAGTTCCTACTATTTTTGATGCAGAGTTGCACAGAGATAGTGTGGGGATTGTCAGTTTAGGGTTGGGTCAGTGTCAGATCTCTAGTGTTAGTGTGAGGTAATCCTCACTAATTTTCTACCAGTAAAATTCTCTCTTGCATAACCAGATTTGGGCATCCAAATTGTATTAAAAAATTACTGCATAATAATACAAACTCATAGTTACTGCACTAATTTCCCCGCATTGGGTTTTTTTGAGTACATTAGTCCAAAAATAACGGTGTCACTTATGTGTGTTGTATTTATTCTTGCTCAATACTTGTCTTCCACATTTTATTTATTTAGTGATGACCGTAGTTTTTATTTGTTTCAATATTTACCTATAGAACACAATAATTAACTTGTAATAATTTAACAAGTAGAAGAATTAATATCAGTTTGTTGTAGTGGGAATTCGGGTCATTGAATTTTCACATGGTATCAGAGTGCAAGTGAAGCAAGAGAGCAAACCGAAATATTTCAATGTTGAAGAGAAGGAGGTATATCGAAGGGTTGCGTAGGTAGAAGATCGAATCCCCAAGGGAATACATAGTCCATTTCAAGTAGGGCAAGTGTTGACGGGAAAATTTGTTCGGCCAACAGTAGGCGATCTCCCCGGTAGAAAGTCCCAATTAGACCTTAAACCGTTTGGAGTAGGGATCCCGTCTGGGGTGTGGGTCCGGCTACCGCTTAAGACGCCTTCCCTTCCGGTCTCAAAAGAGCCTGATTGAATCTGCAGGCACACACTTATTCATAGGATACGAACTACATGATTGATGTATTGAACATGTCCACAACACTATGCGTAGCAAGAGAATAAATAAAACATATACGCCCGAAGAGATGCAGTTAACGACACGTCTTTGGGGTTATGCTTACAAGGTATCTGACCATAGAAGAAATAGTTCTTAATGGCAAGATCCCCTTTTACTTCCTGAAGGTTAAAACGAAATGCTAATAGACAAAGGTATTAACATCCATTTAGAAGACAATAAAAACTGAACATCATTAACACAAACATATATAAACATGATGCATAAATGATATTACAGAAGATGCAGTTTCATTAATCACAAGATGTTCTGAAACTGTTCAAAGAATACACACAGTGCTGTCTCAGCAAAACACATCATCCGACAAAGGGGTTTTAACAAGTATTCGTATTCATGTCTAAGAATATGATCTTCCAGTACAATGCAAAGTAGCTCTTGAGTTTCCAAAAAAGAAAAGCCCTTGTTACAAGCTCCCGTAGGAGTATTTATAATGCCAAAACTGCCCATTGGGCTTCCTTGACTGTTCACCTTCTTGACCATTGGGTTGCCTTGCGACCCATTCCTTTTGCGACCTGCGACCTGGGCCGTTGTTGCGACCTGCGACCTGGCTGCTGTTGCGACCTGCGACTTGACTGAGTCGCGGGGTCGCAAGGTGTAAGAAAATGAGAGAATGCGACCTTGCGACTCTGCAACTAGGTCGCTGAGTTGCGAGGTCACAAAGGTGGACAAACTGAAGGTATGCGACCTTGCGACCTTGCGACTAGGGGTCGCAAAAAGGGAAAAACCGAAAATATGCGACCTTGCGACCTTGCGACTAGGTCGCTGGGTCGCGGGGTCGCAAAAAGGCGAAAAATCGAAGAGATGCGACCTTGCGACCTTGCGACTAGGTCGCTGGGTCGCGGGGTCACAAAAGGCGAAAAATCGAACAATAATTAACTTGTAATAATTAACTTGTAATAATTTATTTGTTTCAATATTTACCTATAGAACATAATAATTAACTTGTAATAATTTAACAAGTAGGAGAATTAATATCAGTTTGTTGTAATGGGAATTCGGGTCATTGAATTTTCACATGGTATCAGAGTGCAAGTGAAGCAAGAGAGCAAACCGAAATATTTCAATGTTGAAGAGAAGGAGGTATATCGAAGGGTTGCGTAGGTAGAAGATCGAATCCCCAAGGGAATACATAGTCCATTTCAAGTAGGGCAAGATTTGAGACGAAATATCTCTCTGAGTGAGTTGATAGAAATGTAAGATTTTCTAGTTCATGATTTTTCAGCGATAAAGGGAGTAGCGTAGCAGCAGATTCAACATAGAGTAGTTTACTAGTGGGACACAGTTTGTTTTGCTGGTGCAAAAAGCGTCAGAAGAAGGAAGGAGCATACTGAGGGAACTCTGACCCCAAGAAATTCTGATTTCCCGTGCATAAGAAGTAGAAACTAAGTTTTATTTGGCTTACTCCAGTAAGGAGTGCGTAGATCGAGTTGCACAGAGGGTTAGAGGCAGTCGTTTGACATTTTATTTGGTGAGATGGAAGCCACAGGGCTATGTGATAAGTATCGGTTGGAGGGTTCCTACAACTATGTAATATAGAAGGAAAGTATTTCCTTCCTTCTGGATGAGCATGATATCAAGACCTTCATAAAAAACGTGGTAGTTGTCCTTACAGATCTGAATCCATTGAAGGCCTACAAGAAATATGTGGAAAAATCCAAGATATTGATCCTCAACGGAGTGAAGGATCATATATTTTCGCACATTTTTGGAAAAGGGACTGCCAACAAGGTGTGGGATGCATTGGCTATGCTATACCAGGGGTCTTCGGAGCAGCAGAATATTTTCTTGGAGGAGAAGATGTGATCTATGAGGATGAAAGAGGGATAAAACATAGATATGTTCTTATAGGAGCTTCAGGATGTTCGAGATCAACTGGAAGTTGTAGGGTCAACACATCAGACCATAGAGATGGTTAGATTATCCTTGAATTCCATTTCCGAAGATTGTCAAGTCTTTGTCCAAAGTATCCTGGGCAGAGAGAAGTTATCAAATTGGGAAGGGATATGGGAAACTCTTCAACAGGAAGATATGAGGAGATACTTAGTCAAGTGCAAGCTTGATGGCATCAACAACAGTGGTACAAATTCCAAGGAGGAGGAGGAGAATGCAGCCCTTACATCAAAGGGGTAGCAGGTGTAGTGGAGGTGGAAGAAGGATGTCTCAAAGATCAAGTGTTTCCAGTGTGGTTAATTTGGTCACTACGCTACACAATGTCCTCTCAAGAAGAAGTAAAATGATGAGAAACATGATCCACGGGCTACAAATGTGAGGATCGAGGATGAATATTTTGATATGATTACCCACATATCTCTGGGGGAGAATTGGGGTGATCTAGAACTGTAGTTTGAAAGAGCTACAGTTGGGCACGATCCTTGAGGATTCCACCTCTTGGATCAATAACTTGTTACAGAAGCCCATATCATAATTAGCAGTATGGACCAGTGTAAGTTGGTGCAGAGGAGTGCTGGAGTGAAAGTGCAGTGGCTAGAGAGCACCAGAGTTCGAGAAAAGTAGAACAGAGTTGGAAGCAATGAATATGGCATAGAGTAGATTCAGTAGCAGTGTTGAGGCTTCAAATGGTCTGCGCAAAGACTAACATCAGACATATCTTTAGCATCATATGCATCATGCTGAACACTTAGTTCAATATTTTTGATGTTTTTCTATTGCAACAGCATTATATTTTCACTTCATATCTAGTTGCAGCAGTATGCAGGGTCAACAACAACATAGATGCAACAAAACAGTAGTTGGTGGACAATAGTGTCATACATTAGCAGCGTAGAGCGTTACACCATTTTTTGGTCATCTAACCTGTTACTATTAGATGGACCAAAGTACACCATGTAAGACCAATTTTACCCTAAGTAAAATTGCTTTCACTATGAAAAATAACTTAGTAAACCGCATTTATTAAGTTGTTTATGGTCTAAACAGGAAACCCCATGAGGAAATATTGAATAAATCCACATTTGTTTGATTTTCCTCAAGGAATAATTAGTTAAAGAGAATTTTAATTAAAATTCCTGGTCATATTAAACCCAAAACAGGAAAATTAATTAGATAAATCATTATTTATTTATTTTATTTTCTAGGAACAATTATTTAAACCTTATTTAAATAATATTCCTTGATAAATTTGACTAAATCATTTATAAATAATTGAATAAGTCATTATTTATTTGATTATTACTCAACCACATCCTTAAAATAATAGATAAATCATTTATTTATTTATTATTTACAAATAAAAGGATTTGACCAAAGCCAAATTCTTTTTCCCTCCAACAAATATAATAAAATATTCCATAAAAGTTGGATCTCGATTTGGTTAATAATATTTTAACTATGCACCAATATCTAGACTAAATCAATATTTTGTTATAAATAGAAGGGTTTTTCCATTCATTCACTACCTTTTGTTGCCTAAAGATCACTCTGGATGTAATATTCCCAATTAGTCCTAAACTAATAAGAATATTCATTTTTGTTTTGTTTTCCTATTTCATGAATAAAATTGTAAAGGAGGATCATAAAACTCCTAAACAACAAAACAAATCAATTCCAAATGTGAAAACGTTATATATTGGCTGAATAAGAAGGCACCCTTAGGTGTGAAAGGGGCTAAAAATTTTAACTGGGTCAACCATGACCAAATCTACAGTGCTGTCTTGGAGGAGTCTCCATCAATGAGGCACAGTGCAATTTTAGATGGAAGTGGCTCATGGGAAAGGAGCTATGTCATTCAAGGTGGTTTATGGTTTTGCAAGTTCTCATCTTATAAAAGGAAGAGGATGGCAACATGAGAAGGTTGTTGAAGTGATTACATTTTTCAGAGTATATTGTCTGTTTAGACATATCTCATTCTCCTTGATATTTAGCAAAGAATAGTGTTGTTTAGCACAAGGATTTCATGTTTAGGAATCCCATCTCTTTCCTTGAGAGACCTCTTGGAAGATCATTGCATTTATTTTCCACTATTAGGCTTAAGGCCAAGCTTCTTCTTCCAACTACAACGCAGATCTTGTTAAGGGTTTGGTTGTCTTTGTAAGCTGCAGTAAGTGGAGGCTAGATCTACTCAGATCTAGAACATTCTAGTGCCTATTTTCAGTGGGGAAGGATTATATCCCATTGGAAAGAGAGAATTGGATCATTGGAGCATCAGATTTAGATCTTGGCATGTTATGCTGAAATTCCCTACAACGCATTTTTACTTCCAGATCTGCGTTTTTCTCTAGGTGTTGTTGCAGGGACTTTTAGCATAACATTTTGGAGGAGTGATTTTCATGTATTGGGGATCTTCCCTTCACCTTTGAGATCCACTGAAGAGGACCATATTATTTTATACATCATATCAGATCTGAATATTCCTGAATATCTGAAGATTTTTTCTGATCTTCAGCTTTAGATCTCAGATCTACTCCATGTGCTTCATGTATTGCTGAAAACCCCAAGGGGATTTTTAAGAAGAGTCTTTATAGTTTATGGATCTGTCATAGATATGAATTTTCATGAATTTTTTTGCTCTAGATCTAAGTTTTAATCAACATCTATTGCAGCCTAATAAAAATAACATTGTCAAGGCAGTTTCTATCCATTTGCATTATTGCAGTACCACTTTTTGAGGATTTTTCTTCATTGGAGACTTCTATTACCTCTTGTACATCTCATGGGATTCATTATACATCTGATTTTTTGTTATATATGTTGAAGAAGGGTCTCCATATTGGCCTCCTGCTATAATCTTGATGATCTACGTTATTTTAATGCTTAATTATTCATTATTGTTGCATTTCCCATTTGGGAATATTATAGTGGTATCAGAGCATCATCTTGGCACAACATGTGCTTATTGAGAAGCCAATATGTCTTTTCAAGAAAAGGAAAGACAAAAGAAGAATATTGATTACATAGAAGAAAAAGAAGACAAGGGTAAAACCCCTTTATCTGGAAGAATGAAAGGGAAATATTTCTCAAAAAATCTATTCCAAACTATGCATGAGCTGAAAAGTGAAATCAAGGGAATGAGGAGGGAAATACATGAAGATTCCTCAAGAAGAATTACACATGAAGAAAGCCCCAGTTCTTCATATGATGTGTGTGATCATTCAGCCACACAATTAGATCTATAACATTGTAGCATGCCTACATTCCTAGCAAGAGAAGAAGCACAAGGAGAAACAAAAAAGGAGGAGTCTTGGTGACTATCTCCAAGAATATGAATCTCAGTCTAAAAGATTCAAAGAGAATCTCAGATTTCCAGAGTTTTTTCAATTTAAAGAAGAAAGAAGATCCAACATATACAAGAGAAGAAGAGGGTGCATGTAGCACACTTTGGGTAGGATCTTTCTACCTAATTTTGATGGATCACCTAAGAGCTCAGCCAAGTCTTGGGTAAAGAAGCTAGACACATATTTCCAACTACATCAAGTTTAAGAAGAAAAAGACATTAGAGTAGCAATGTTGCGTCTCCAAGGTAAGTCTTATGCCTGGTGGATATTTGAATCTTCTTCATTGAAAAATGTCAATATCTATACTTATGCAAAGTTCACTAGAAGGTTAGTGAAAAAATTTGATGTTAAGCCATCTAAATCTTCTTTGGAAGAGCCAACCAAGCCAAAGAAGTCAGAAAATTTGCATGAGATGGGAGGATCCATGAAGATAACTCCATTTCATAACATTATTGAGGGGGTTAAAGATCTTCTACATGATTTTCCAAGGGCAAAGGACCCACTTCAACAAGAACATTCTTGTCAAGAAGAAGACATGAGGGTTCCTTTTTCAATAGGAGATCAAGAGAAAGGATCTCTTAATGATGAGGAATTCTCTATTGATGAGGAGAAGGAGGAAGAAGGGCTGGAAAGGTCCTCTGGCACTGTGACAGCAGGAGGAGATCTACTTTTATTGGGAGATGGAGGGGAAGCACTTGCTTCCACTAGGAGAGCTCTTGTATCTTTGCAAGAAGTTCCCAAGGATCTTACACATGAAGAGAAGGAGAAAAATGTGTCTATGATGATAGACAATGAGACAAAACAATGGACGGAATGTGTTCCAACATTGCATACAGTTATGGGAACACACACTATGATAGATCAATCCTTTGTGATCAAGACCCTTAACACCAAGGAGATGTGGGGTGTTCATTAGTTAACTACATCTAAAGGAAGCACCTTAGACTGTGAAATATTTTAGAAGGTAGGAGAATAAGAACAGAGGAAGGATCACAACGTTGACATGATAGGAGGTGATCCACTATTACATGGAGGAAAATATGGGGAAATTGCTCCAACTAGAAGCACTCTTGCATCCTTAAGAGTGATACCCCGTTATCATGAGACTTCCACACAAAAATCAGAGATGGATTTGTGCAACGGAAGAAATGATATGATGGTCCCATCTGTTATGCACATGGGAATGAGCCATGAGACATCATTATCTTTTGGTAAACCACCTGGGAGACCACCTGATTCAAATTGGGTGAAATATGTTTCATGCACTGATTCTCCATCCATAGATTCAAGAAGGAAGGGAGCATTAGAAGACCATACTACAACGCTGAGAGTATGGGGAAAGCTCAAGGAGAGGGGAAATATTTTTCCCTTAACACCATTATCCCTTCTCTCATCTCATACTACACTGAGAAAATATGTTGCAAGTATGAAGAATGACACCATCATGGAGAAAGGAAGGCAATCCTTGGTTGTGAAGAATCAGAAGACAATTTCATTTGGAGAGCAAGCTTCCATACATGATAGGAGATGGTGGTCACACATGCATAATTTGGCAAGGCCAAGGAGGTTTTGGATAGATGATAGCCTTCCATGGGAGACTAACTTCCAAGAACTTCCATTTTTTGATGAGCATGTGCATATTCAAGAAGGGCAACAAGGAAGGAATGACAACCTTCCATCATACACCTTTGGCATGGGAGATGTCAAGGAGGAGAGAAATGGGAGGCATGGCCTTCCAACATACACCTTTGGCATGAGAGATGTCAAGGAGAAGAGTAGCAACATGGAAGAAATTTCAATTGACACATTATCAGTGCTGTCATTGTTGGGCAAATTAGATAAATTTTGGAAATCCCAACTGTTGGTGGAATATTCCAAGTATCTTCAAACATAAATGATTCTTGATGACTTGTTATATGATGAGGGTTATTCAATCCAAGATGGAGTCATCTATGACCATGGTAGGATCTTCTTGTATAGAGCCTCCAAGCTCAAGGAGAAGTTACTACAAAGGGCCTATGAAGAGTTATGTTTCAGCCAAACATATTCAATGAAGCTCAACAATGTCATCTTGAGTAGCTACTGTTGGGAGGGCTATTAAGTCCCTATATTAATAGTGTAGCCCCTTATTATGTTAGTGTAGCCCCCCTTATTGTTATTATTGTACCCCTATAACCCCCATATTGTTATTATTGTGCCCTTACATTATTATTCTTAGGTCGGCTAGGATTACATTGTGGCCCACTAGGATTACATTATGGCCCCATGGAATCCTATATATAGAAGGAGGTTTTGTTCATTTGTATCATCCAGAAATTGTTCATTTATGTAATGTATTGGAGGTTTCCCCCTCGAAGTGGCTTATTTCTAAGGCATTGATATCTTTTTTCTTCTATTTTTGGAGTTGGTTACACAACAAGGGCTTTGAAAAAGAACTATATCAGCATTATCAAAGATGCATGTACCATGTGGAGATGGAGTAACAACATAACTCTATGGGAGAGTTAAATCAACCCTCTCTTTCTCTTTTTGAGGAAGGAGATATATCTATGCCCCACTCCCTTAATATGAGGAGAATTGTTGGTGAGGAAAATTCTCTTGTAAAACATGTTTTATATTCTGATTGTATGCATTCTTTCACCATGTTTATGTAGGCCATGACTCAAAGGAGGAGTATTATATCTTATAAAATTAATGGCCAATATTGGACCACAAAATGTTTTGAATTTGGCCACTCCCTTGGTGGACAAAGGGAGATTTTGCAGCATGATGGGTGCTTCCCTAAGGCACGAAATATATCTCACACTTCCAGCTAAGGTGAGATGGTATGGGAAGAAAGTAAGTGGTGGGAAAACCACTTACCACATCTAGATCTGATGTAGGCAGGATATGCACTGCACTGGTTCCACATGTGGGACTATGACCCACCTCCATATGCACACATTTCTGTTTGCATATTCATTTTTTTGATCCCCTACATGGATGATGTACTTGTACTTTTTATGGGGATATATGGAGGGAGGAGGGAAGGTATGTATGTGCCCTATGGGATGGATATTCTCCATGTACCTTATGTTACATATTTCAGGGAGAACATTAGACAAACCATGTTTGTTTCATGTGATCTATTGTCTCCTTGTGAGATGGGCTATTTGCATCTCATGAGAACTTTGGAGGAGCAATTCATGGAGGGTTAGATTGGTGAACACATAGCTTATGAAGGAATATTAACACATGATGGTGTCACCAATGGAGGAGGAGAGTTGTAGCACTCACCTTATCAGTTGCTTGAGGACAAGCAAAATTGTGGAGGGGAGTACTATAATATTCCCAATTAGTCTTAAACTAATGGGAATATTCATTTTTTTTTTGCTTTCCTGTTTCATGAATAAAATTGTAAAGGAGGATCATAAAATTCCTAAACAGAAAAATAAATCATTTCTAAATGTGAAAAGGTTGTATCTTGGCTGAATAAGAAGGCACCCTTAGGTGTGAAAGGGGATAAAAATTTTGACTGGGTCAACCATGACCAAATCTACAACGTTGTCTTGGAGGAGTGGCCATCAATGAGGCATGGTGCAGTTTTAGATGGAGGTGGCTCATGGGAAAGGAGCTATTTCATTCAAGGTGGTTTAGGGTTTTGCAAGCTCTCATCTTATAAAAGGAAGAGGATGGTAGCATGAGAAGTTTGTTAAAGTGATTACATTTTTTAGAGTATATTGTCTGTTTAGACATATCTCATTCTCCTTGTCGTTTAGAAGAGAATAGTGTTGTTTAGCACAAGGATTTCCTATTTAGGAATCCCATCTCTTTCCTTGAGAGGCCTCTTGGAAGAGAATTTAATTTCTTGTCCACTATCAGGCTAAAGGCCAAGCTTCTTCTTCCAACTACAATGCAAATCCTGTTGAGGGTTTGGTTGTCTTTGTAAGCTAGAGTAAGTGGAGGCTATATCTACTCAGATCTAGACCATTCTAGTGCCTCTTTTCAGTGGGGAAGGATTATATCCCATTGGCAAGAGAGTATTGGATCATTGGAGCATCAAATTCAGATCTTAGCATGTAGCCAAAATTATCTTAAACCCTATAGCATAGTTTTACTTCCGGATCTACGTTTTTCTGTAGGTGTTGTTGCAGGGACTTTTGGAATAACATTTTGGAGGAGTGATTTTTATGTGTTGGGGATCTGTCATTCACCTTTGAGATCCACCGAAGAGGATCATATTATTGTATACATCAGATAAGATCTGAATATTCCTGAATATTTGAATATTTTTGCAGATCTACAGCTTTAGATCTCAGATATACTCCATGTGCTTCATGTATTGCTAAAAACCCCAAGGGGATTTTGAAGAAGAGTCTTTATAGTGTATGGATCTGTCATAGATCTTAATTTTCATGCATTATTTTGCTTTAGATATAAGTTTTAATCAAAAACTGTTGCAACCTAATAAAAATAACACTGTCAAGGCAGTTTCTGTCCATTTGTATGGTTGCAATACCTCTTTTTGAGGATTTTTCTTCATTGGAGACATCAAATTTGAAATGGGATGGACATCAAATTTGTGCATAAGGTAAGGAAAATGGAAATCAAGAATCCTTTTCCAAATACCTATAACAAGGAGGTCTTAAATACTGATAAGCAGAAGCTATAACTCATGAGGTAGGGAAAACCATTAAGCTCAATGAACAATACTTAAACTAATAAATATCCAAGATTAACATTCGAGTGAAACATAGAAAGCATAAGAGCTTATCTAACTTTAGTAAATTCACCTTCAGAATTAGAAAACATTTAAGATCACAAATAACTCAATCTATGAAGAGGAAACTCCTAAACATCATATATCAAGCTATAAAGAACCCTGAAGCAAGTTGATAAGCATGGACAAAGGGCAAGATTGAACAAGACCTCTTTGACTTAAACTAGTAGAGAATATTCCAAAGAAAGGTTTCAAGACAAAGTTTGGATAGCTTTAAATAAGCAGGGCATACCATGAATCATACTTGTAAGCTAGCATACTAATCCATACATGAAACAAAACAAGTTTAGGCAGACCTAAGGAGCAATCAAGAATTCATTAAGCTGACCAAAAAGAGGAAAACATCAAGGCAGTAGAAGGCAAGAGGACTAAGGTGATTCAAAGAGCACGTCTTAACATATTATTTACTAATCTACTGCATATGGAAGGATGAAACATAATTAAAGATAAGATAACATAAACAAATTAATAACACATCACCATTAAGCCAAGTTCAGGGATCCTGTAAAGAAGCTTCTTCATCATCAATCCAAGCAAGCCATTCATTAACTCCACAACACCAATTTCTTCTCCAAGTTCATATAAACCATGTATTGCTCTAAAATATCATCAAATGCCAACCAAATACATGAGAGAATCATGCTCTGTATATGGAGAAAAGGAGGGCTAAAACCCTAATTAGGGTTTTTAAAATCTCCAAAATAGTCATAAATGACAATTTATGTCCAAGTGACCATGCAAGGCCCAAGGCATAAATATCCAAAAAAAATAAATGCATAGTAACTTATAACACCTAATCCTAGATTGATTTGCCTAAAAAATACTAAAAAACTCATTTTGCAATAAATGAGTGTGTTTTGCTGACTTTTGCCACTTTTGGTCCTGTATGTGCAGTGCCAAAATATCATAAAATAAGTGTACTTGCAGTCATATTTTAACCTCCTTCCCGGTGTCATATGTTTCTCCATGATGGCTCATTGGAAAGCTTATCAAGTTGGATTTCCAAATATACCTTTGTTTTTCTAAATGAGTGCCATTTTCCTATCCAAAAATCCATTCTCCCAACATTGCTCTATGCGCAGCACCTTGCCTGAAAATGAGGCTGAATGGTCAAAATTTAGGTTTTTTTTTACCTTTTTGGTGGTCAAACTTACCCCAAATGGTCTACAATTTTGTGAGAGGACTCGTGATGATGAGAGGAATCCAAAAATTTCAAATTTACAAGATGAGGTTGCATGAGCTGTGTGGGCAGTGCTAAGGGTGTTGCACATAGAGGCCTCAAAATTTCAAAAAAAACAAACTCTTGTTCAAATTTGCCCAAAATTTGTGTAGTGGTCCCTCAAGAGGTCTTGGACTCCAAGGCTTTGATGGAATTTTTCCTCCTTTAGTGTTTTATTTCCAAGCAATGCCTTCTTGAGCTTTTCCCTAGAAATTTGGTTTCTGAGGGCATAGTGTTTGGTCATCTTCCTTTGGAGCTCAAGGGCCTTGTTTGCCTTCTCCAACTTATCTTCTAAATGTATATTGGCCCTCTCAAGCCAAGGCTCCCTATAAAACTCTATGTCTCTGTCAGGTAGCTCATAGATAGGAATTTTCTCAGCTAGGAAAGATTCTTCCTCCCTCTCTTTGGCCAAGGTTTTTCTCAGCACAATGGTCCTTGGCCTCCTTCTACGATGTTCTTATTCTTCTTATTTACTCTCTGGATGAGTCTTCTTGTACTCTTCTAATTGCACCTCTTCCCTTATGGCTTGTCTCCGGGAAATGAGTGCCCTTACCTCATAAATTTCCATGTGTGCACTCCTTTTCCGGTTCTCCTTATCTAAGAAATCATATTTGTACCTGGCTCTTTCCAAATCTACCTGGAGATCTCTTATTTGGGCATTCTTATTTTGGAGGAAAAAACTGGAGATTTTCTCTTCTTCCTCGCTATCAATATGTATAAGTTCAAATTCTCTTTCTTCACCATGTTGATCCTCAACATTTTCATTCATTTTTTCCTTACCTTTTTCCAAGGGTTTGATAGTTGGAGCAGAGATGGCCCCTTGCCTTTTTGAGGCAGCAAACACATCCCTCTTCCCCCTGTGGTATGATAAATCATAAGGTCTAACGATTTTTACTCTAGGGTCCTTGTCATGAATGTTATCATCTGTTGGAAAGCTTCTTTCTCACCTTTTGGAATGTTATGTGTAGCCTTCTCTTCCATCTCACCCTCACTGCTAGGTCTCCCATCACTTTGTGCATCATATTCTTGTTCATTGGGAGAGCTGTGAGCCTCACTGTTGCCTTCAACACTCTGATTTTCACCACTGTCATGTTGATTGTCATGACTACTGTCATGACATTCAAGGTCATTTTTGAGCTCTGTTTTTTCCTCATGGTCACTTGGAAAGTTTACTTCAACATTTAATGGCGTGTCATCAACCTCCATATCTCTGTTTTGTTGTTTATCTTGGTCATCAGTTTGTGGTGCATCCATATCAACATCAATGCCTTTTTTATTCTTCATTTCATCCTCATTGTGACTATGATCCTCTTGATTGTCTTCTCTGCCTCACTGTCCTCTTTGTCTAATTTTTCTGCCTCACTGTCCTCTTCCATGCTTTTTGCCTCAAGGTTACTTTCTTGCCCATCAATATCAAGGGAATCACTCTTTTCTTGCTCCTCAGACTCATCATCATCATCACTAACTTCACTGTCCTCCATTTCTATTATCTCTGCCTCCTCTTGACTCATTTCATTATCATTGTTTTCCTCATTTGATGCTTCAGGGGAAGAAGAAAGAGATAATTTTCCTTGTGGAGAAGGCATGGGTGGAGGAGATGGAACATGATCTATGGGGGGTGATGGAGGAGTGGAGGTAAGTGGGTGTGAAGTGGAAGGCAAATTTTTATGAATGAAGGCATGGGGATTTGCAAATATATCATGTGAGATAAAAACTTCCCAAGGGATTCCCTATTGCTCTAGCTGGTGTAAAACAATCATCTTAACCAAACAATGGTGAAAAATGCTTTTCATTTGGTGGGAATAGCTCCTTTTCTTGACTACTGAAGCCATTTTTTCAATGCTTTGGTAGAGATAGTATGGTAGGTTTAGCAATTTAACCCTAGTGAAGTGCATTAGAAGCCCTATGTGATATGATTAAATCCTGGAGTACCTCCCCTCACAAGTGAAGTACTTGATGATCTCCCTCATCAGTGGTGCATATCTCTCTAGCAGGTGAGAGAAGAGGAAAAAAGTCTTGCAGCCCTGTTGATACCTAGGTTTGAGGAAGGGCTCATAGTAGCTTAAGGCCAATTTATCCCTCTTGAACCATCTCTCACCCACATCTGGTATCCTTGTGGCCCTAGTAATGGATCCGGATGATAGCTCAAAATTTATTCCTGTTAGATTGGCCTGCTTGTTTTGTAGGCTGAGAATGAAAAACCTAGTCAAAATTGAGTGGTTTTGGACCTGTTTAACCCTCTCATAGAACTGATAGCATCCAACATCTTGAAAACATGCAAGGATCATGGGAGAAGAGGTGATTTGAATTTTATCCAAGGGCTCAAACCTATTAATTCTTCCTCCCTTGTGTTTTGGCCTGATAAGCCCTTGGCCTTCATCACTATTGGTACTTATCTCTTCTCCGGACATAGTGACTGATTGTGTCCTTGAACAAATTGGTTTTTAGCTTGTGAGAGATTTAGGTATAGGGAGGAAAAATGAGTGATGGTGAGGGAAAATTTTAACAAATGGGGGCAAAATGGAAGTAATTCTAGGAATGCTTTCAGAGTTTTGAAGGATGCCTAACTTGTACCGAGTGTATTTACACTAATGACCACTATCCAACTGGTAAATTCTACCCTAGAAGGTTAAATGATTGTTTTCCATGAATATTAGGGTTTTTTAGTCAATTTAGGTTTCTTTTACTCTTCTTTGATTATGGATGCAAAAAGAACACTTGGAGGGAAAAGAAAAGTTACCACCAACCTCTTTCAACTTGTGCAAGAGCCTGGGGCATATTTGGGGAGGAAAACACTGATTTTGACAAATTTTTGGCAATTCTGGCCAAAATTCTCCTATGTGCAGCGCCAACCAACAAGCCATTTCAGTTGTGCTCTTTGTACGCCTCTGTGCGCAACATCAAGCGGGTTTGGTGCCCTTGTGTGCAGCACCGATGACTCAGTCTATCATGCAGGCCTATGCACAGCGCTATGCGCAGTGTCGTTGATTTCGTGTAGGTCAGGTGAGTTGTAGGGCCTATCCGGTCATGTAGTGCTGGCGTATGCGCAGCACCTGAAGACTGTGGGCAGCTTTGGCCTCTGCACGGGCTATCGAGTCCTCCCCTATGCGCAACGCCCATTTCTGTGGGCAACTCGGGCTTTGACCTGGGCATGTGCGCAGTGCTGGTGCCTATGTGCAGTGTCGATCCGTCTGTTCCCCGCGTAGTGTTATTCAACACTGTCTTTCCTCCCCTGTGTGTAGCTCCAAAGGTTTTATGCGTAGCGCCACCGCCTACACACAGCGCTAGGGAAATTTTGCCCAGTTTTCAGAAAAATGCCTAAAAATGCTTCAACGGCTCTCTATATTTCTTTCAAAAACAAAAATGAGTTTGAGCAGAGGGAAGGAAGGCATTTATACCTCCTTTTGAAAAATAATTGCATGGTCAAACCCACTTTTCTAATGTTTGTTTCCTTTCTTTCTTTTTCACTAACTTTTTGGTCTTTTTGTCCTGTAGGTGGAAGAACTCTAAGAAAAATGGTTTTTTGTCTTTGCTGGAGCATTTTGATGTTTCCCTTGGATTAACAAGCTTAAACTTTGCCTCTTACCCACATTTTGGAAACATGAACCAGTTCTTGAAAAGCAAAAGGTCATTTTGACAAATTTTTGAGGAAAAAGGCATATAGTGACATTAGTGCTCTTTTTTGAAGGTTTTCTCCAGTTTATCCTTTTCATGAATTTCAATAATTTTAAACAGTATACTTGTGATTATTTTGGCACTTTCACCCTGGAATCTTCAGTCCTGCATATTTTGTGCCTTTAATTGCTTGGTGGATGAGACTGAAGAGAAGAATTTTGACCTTCTTTCAACTGACATTCTGTCATGTTTTCACTTTGAAGTAGTGAAAACGTCTTGGTGTGCAAACCCTAGAAGCTGGTATCAACAGCTCCTTTAGTCTTTATATGTGCCATAATCATGAGATACATCAGGTTTGTTTGATCTTATCAATATTCCTATAGGTAGCCATCTTTGATAGTCCTGCAGAAGTGTCACTCATGGCTAACTATCTTTTGTAGAATAAAATTTTGATAAGGAAACCTTTGTTGGAGGCTTCTCTTCTTTGTTTTAGATCAATTATATGTTTGTTACTTTGACCTTATTCTAGCTTTCTCATTACCTAAAAACAATGCTTCTTGAACATAAAGGCCAACCCCAGTGTTGAGTCTCAAATCTGCATCTTTTCCATACACCTTTCTATACCTTTTTCATTCACCTGAACCTTCCCAGTTGTCAATATCATTGTATATTAATTGAAAAAAGAGCATCTAAAATGGTTTTTAACTATATTTTTGTGTCTGCTATTTGATTTAGATTTTGCTCATTTAGCTGCGGAATCTTGCCACTTTCCGCAGCTGCTGCAACTTTCCGCAGCCATTTTGTGAAACTCTATGTTACAGGTGTCTTCAGGAAAAATGAGCCACATGGGCAAGTCAGAAATGATGTGGACATGGATCGTGTCCTATTGGCTCATGCAAATTCATCCAGGGAGGCTGCGGTCAAAGATGGCCAAGTGCAAGTCAACCGTAGAGTCCCACGGTGACAGGACTCTGTTTCTCGTCACGTGGAGATTTCTATGGCCGTTTCTGAATTACGGGAGACAAATAAACACTTGTACACGGCTCCATAAGCCGAATCCAGCATCCACTTCTCATAAATTTACTCCTCAACGCGGCCATGATCCTAGATCTTTGGACGTAATGATTTATGTGTTTTGTATCAGCATAAAATTTAGGAAATTAGTTACATCACCTTCAGTTATAAATAATGCGTTTGCATACGCATATTAGATTAGTCTCTGTTAGTGTTTTATTAGTCTCCATCAGCTCTGTAATGTAATTACGTTGCCATTGTGCCGTAATATCACCTTGCTGTTATGACTGCATTTTAATATAAGAAGACTCTATTTCCAAGCGTAATTCGTACTTGAAGTCTGTTGCCAAGGCTGGTGTAGAGGGCCCCTGCACAGCTGAGGTTTTGTGCATTATTGTATAGTTCTTGTTTTATTTCTTAAAGCTCATTGTGCCATAATTCATTCACATGTTTATACACTGCATCTTTCATGGTATATATGCTTCATTTCTGTTTATAAACTTTCATGCTTTACATTTTACTTCTGTCTTTCATGTTTTATGTTATTGTTAACTGATCAGTGTTCTTGTTTCAGGTTATAAATAGGCAGCCCGGGCATTTGCATAACTTTTTAACTAATGACATGGAATTAATATTATTCTGCTGCTAATTTACTTTTCTTAGTTTCTGTTTAATTTCAGTACTGCTTTTCTTATTTCAGTCTTGCACTTTTGTTTCAGTAGTTAGATTTAGATATATCAAATTGTTCATGTCATTTTCAGTTACCTCCGAAAGCCACAGCTGGACTGATGGTGAGGGATTGAATTATGAATGTATAGTTTGATATTAGTTTACTTTTTGCAAGTTAGATATATTAAATTGCTCATGACATCTTCAGTTACCTCCGAAAGCCACAGCTGGACTGATGGTGAGGGATTGAATTATGAATGTGTAGTTTGATATTAGTTTACTTTCTGCAATTTAGATATCAGGTTACTCAAATTGTTTATGGTTACCTCCGAAAATCATAGCTGGACTAATGATGAGGGATCAGAAGATAAGATGATGTAATTTGATTTAGATTTACTTTATTACAACTTTTGGATTTCTTTCAGCATAGTTTCTTTTGTGTTTAGACAGCAGCAAGGATAGTTTGGTTTTCATGCTCACTAGTTCACTGTTTGATTTATTAGACTAGCAGCACATTTTCATTTCAGTAGCACATTTTCATTTCCTTTCAAGTTTTTTCATTATATGTTTCAAGTTCCTTTTGAAGTTTCAAGTTGGTAAATCATTATAAAGGATATTATTTCCTTGAACAATCATAACCATACTTGTTTTTATTTCCATCTCACATTAAAAAACCAAAAACGACAAAAAGTTAAGAAATAGGTTATCTTGCATATATAGTGCGCCACACTTCATCAGCTTACAAGTCCCAGATTGATAAATTAATGTAGAAATTTAGGACACACTAAATTGACCAAACACCCAGCACCTATAAACTATAGTGACCTAGTGGAGGGGTTTTTTTTACTTTTCCATGGATTGAAGTTTTGAATTGGGGCATTTTAGGAAAGAGGAGGGAAATGAGTCCTTTTTGACAAGCTAGATCATTTTGAAGATTCAAAAACCACTGAAATCGATTTGCCTAAGGAGTTTTCAGAGGAAAATTTGGGTTTTTGAAGGCTTTAAGGCATTAGGTCACATGGTGAAAAGTAGGCATAGGCAGAACGGACTGTCCAAACCATAGGTGTAAAAAATGGGAAGGGGATGAGTGACCTAGGCTTTATGAGGGACTCTTCAGGAGTGGTAGGCTAGCCAAGGCATGGTAGAGTAGTAGAAGAGTGAAAAAATTATCCTAAGGATAATGAACGCATTGAGATTTCTAAAATGCACAATATTTCATGAAATTTGTTTTTAGAAATCTAGGTTTCTCAAATAGTCATCTTCAAATGATAAAAATTACTGAAGAATAATAGTGGTTCCACTTGGGGAGGGTAGCTCCTTTTCAGGAGGTGTCTATAACTTTCAGATCTTTGGCTTAATGGAGACCAGTGCCTCATCCATTGGACATATTTTACCTCTTTTCTCTTGTTGATGTTTGTTGTGAAGTTTTGATCTTAATAGATTTTAAAAAACATGATCAAAACATCTTCATCTCTACCTACCCAACCTACTTGCCTAACATTTTTTCTTCCTTGGGTGCATTTGGAGTAGCAAACCCTTGAAATTTTATTTTGAAAGCAACACAAACTACCTACTTCTATCTTATTTCCTCCAAAGTTTAGATCACACTAATGAAATTTTTATCCTATACCTAGACTATTCAACTATCAATATTAAACTCATTGACATGATTCATTCACTAAGCTATAAACATGAAATTGAAAAGATGGTTTAAATCAAGATTAGACATTCTCACTTACCATGGGTTTGTGGCTTAAGAACAAGCTGCACACAAATGTTATTTTTGTACAAAATAAGACTAGAAAAATCAGGGTTCTGATATATTGTTTGTTATTCATCCCCATTTTCCCCTTGGTTATGTTTTAAGAATGTGGAACCAGTATCTTTCTTCTCTAATATATCTTTTGACAAGTCAAGTTTGCATAACTTGACTAACTATCTTTCACTAACTTATCAACAATAAATCGAAAGCATGTTTTAGCCATTATTAGGTTGTATGACTAAAACAAGACTTTATTTTGTGGCATTTAAGGTTGCTCACTTTCAGTAGTACTATTTTTTGGGTATGGGGCTTTACCTCTTTTCAAATCTACCCTCTTTTTTATTTTTTCTATTTTTGTGTTTTTCTCTTTATAACCTTCTTTTAAACAATGGTATATACAATGAAGGAGAAATTCAAACTAAAATTTTAATAGCTATGGTATTTGATGACCCTGTCATCAATGGGATCACCCAACAACTCTTTTTCCTTCAGCCCTTGTATATAGAAAACATGGCTACCTATTTTTGAGGGCATGATAAAATATTTCTCCCAAAAATCTTCAAACAAGCTAGTTTTTCCTTTATATCTCTTCTTTGAGTTATGTTTCCAAACTTCATTTCTGTAAAATAAATTCCTTAGGTGAGAAAAGAATTCTTCATCAGCTTCTAAATAGATGATGATGTCATCAATGTATATCATGGTGAATAATTTGACAATAGGTGCCTTGACTCTTTGGAAGGTGTCTTCAGTACTTCTCATCCCAGGAAAAAATTGGTCAAACATGTATTCACTCAAAATAATTTTTGGAATGTCTTTGTGTTGATTGATTTGAAGTGGTGTCATCTCATGATAACTTGGAACACTACCAAGCAAGTTCACTTTGTTAGAAAATCCTACCTTTGGCATAAGAAGATTTATCTCGGGAAGAGGGAATTTGTATTTCATTGAAGCTTTGTCTAGGTACCTAAAGTCTATAGACATCCTGCATCCTTTCGCTTTGTTTTTCAATGACACAATTTGCTCAAGGTTTTTATGGTTTTTCTTTAAAGAATACCCCTTAGGAACAATGTCTATGTCATGAGGTTTTAAGCTTTTACTTCTATATCCAAGAGCATCCTGAAACTTGTTGCATAACCTTATGTATTTAAGTTTTGTGTGTAATGACAAGTTTCTGGACAACTTAATATTTTTGGGCTTTCCTAGGTTGTCTACATTATATTCCTCTATATCTGCTTTAGCAGACATTCTTTTGGGATTCATAGCAACATATGTGAGAGCAAAAAGCTTTTTTTGAGGGACAATGCTTTTTGATAATGAGGTATTTGTATAAGGTAAAAGAATTAGACTCTTTTGACTCAGATTCCGAAAATTTTCTATTATCTGGGAATATTTCAGTACCTTGGGATTGGCAAAAGGAAACAGTTGTGTTTTTTAGATTTGTCTTCCCTTTGAGCAACCTAATTCATACTCAAAACTGACTTTTGGTTTTGATTTTTGATTTTCAATTTGTAGAAAGTCAAGTCTATTTTTATCATTATATGGTTGCTCAGGGTTGCTAGAATTTTTACTGTGGAGCTCTTCATGAAGATTTTGGTTTGAATGTTGTAATATGTCTTGATGTGTTTCAACTTCATATACCTGCTCAACAATGTCTTCCTCATTACATAAGATGAAAGAATCAAGATATGAATAAATAGAATAAAGAGGAGTATTGTCTGGCCTGTCTTGATTGCTAACCATATATTTCATGTGAGAATCACTATATAATCTCCTGGTTTGGTTAAAAACAAGGATGGTAGCATAGGACATATCTAGTTGAAGGTTCCCTTGAAGCTTGGCTCCCCAAGATTTGGATAAAATCATGCCATACTTGGGAGGAATATCTACCACTACTATGTCCATGACTAGATTCTTAACAGGCACTTGTACCAGGTTGACACAAAGATCCTTGATCAGGCCCAAACACCTGACCCTACTTGAATCAAAGGAGTACAGGTCCTTGCAAGGTTTAGTTATTTCTAGGCTTAATCTATCCATCACAACTTTTGGAATGAGATTGTGGGAGAGATGAGGAGGTTGAAGGTATGGTTTCATCTTTGTAGGTCATTCTCTTTTCCGATCTAATCCTAGCTCTTTTTTCAATAAAGTTGACCTTGGAACTAATAGCTTCCTTTTTCATTTCTTCTAAAGTTTTAGGGTCTCTTTCTCTCAATTGTAAATTCGCGTCAGGGTCAAAAGCTTCAGGGAATTTTACTAGTGCAAGGCCTTGTGGAGGTTTCATGTGAGTTGGGAGGGAATTGTACACACTTTTAAACGTGGTGCAATAGTCTTGCTCACTTTACCCTACATTTCTTTTAAGATTGTTATATTCAGATAGGCTTTGGAGGGGATTTTTCTTGATTTCCCACTTTTTTATGAAAGTTTGGTAGAGCAAAGGGAGATCATGTATTGAATTAGGAGTTAACGCTTTGAACCATTTTTTGGCCTCTCCTCCTAAAATTTGTGCAAAGATCCTCATTTTAATAGTTTCTTCTTCTATCTCCATGCAATCAAAAGAATCATTGATCCTATCCACATGTTGTTGGGTAGTGATGGATCCAGCCCCTGTGAAATGAGGGATCTTGGACTGATAGTCATTTAGCAAAGGAACTAGGGGTTGAGGTAAGGCCAAGGGAGCATACCAAGCTACCATGATGGGAACTAATGGAGGTTTTACAAGAGGAAGATTGGTGAAATGAGATGTACGATGAAGCAGAGTGGTTTTCACAGTGCTGGTATGAAAGGGTGCAGTGGAAGTACTTGGACCAACAAACTAATTCTGAATAGATTTGGTATGGAAAGAGTTAAAGTGATGGAGAAGCTGAAAGTCAGGTGGTGTAGAAGGAGAAGCTTCTCTATTGGAACTCTGCAGCAAATCTATGGGTTCAAGGTCAGTCTGGTCAATATCAGTTTGTGACTTGGTTATGAAAAGGTTCTTTGTATGGTGCAAGTCAAACTGAGGATCTTGCAAAGTTGTAAGATGTTCAGTTACAGAGCTTTCTCTGTGAATGGTCCTAATAGTGGTTAATTTTCCAGATCTACAATTTTTCCACAAAATATTCTCTGGGTCATCAACTATGTTGGGAGGGTTTGGGTCCGGATGAGATCTGGTACTGATCCTATGTGAAGCTAGATTTCAAACTAAAAAAATCAGAGAGGCTGAAATTTTTTAGGACTTTTTTCCGAAGGCTGACCTCTCTTAGTGTTTGGTAAACTCTCACAGTATTTTAACTGGGTTCATAAACTTCTCAGGGTTGGCTTGATAGAAATCCAAGAAGTGAAATGAGTACTAGTGAAGTAATAGGCTTACTAGAGGCTAGTGGAGTCGCCAGGTGGATATTTTTGTTTTTTTTAAAGATGTATGTTTATGGTCCACCACCAATAACTGACAAAAAACCAATCTAGGGATGTTTTTGGGTTTTCTGAGTTTTATTTTTATAGTTTTAAGGTTTGTAAGAGTGTCCTATGACTAAATCACCATTTTTCTAAGATGCTGAAACAAACAGAATGTACTCTTGGATATCAGTTAAGTTCTCTATGTTTTGACAAAGATTTTTGAAGTCCTAAGGGATACTTAGTTTTCCACTGATTCAGAAGGTCCCACCATGATTTCCATTTATGTTAGCTCCCCGTAATTTTCTAGATTGGTAGAACAAATGACAGGGTAACATCAGACCAGTGTTTGGAGTCCTAGGAACTAGCCTTCCTAGACTAAGAGAGGGCTCTCTCTATTATGTGTGCAAATATGTAAACTTGTTTGCTGATTAGGGTTGATTTTAGGCTAGTTGTTAAGTGTAGGGTTTGTTGTTTGTTTTTTTTGGTTAAGATGGTCAAGTAGGATAGGTGGAATGAGATTTTGTCAAATCCATTGGGTTATGGAGTCAATGAAAGTCTTGGGTGTCTCAACAATGAATCAGAGTGTTGTACAGAGCCAATCTAGCAAGGTTAATAGATCCTTAAGGTTAAGTGTGAAATGGGATGGACATCAAGTTTTTCAATAAGGTAAGGAAAAGGGAAATCAAGAATCCTTTTTCCTATAATAAGTGATGCAGGAGCATCCTCCTTTGATTTTCATTTAAAATGTTGTGTAATTAAGGGGGTGATGATTTTTTAATTATTTTATAAATTATTGTGCTCATTTTAATAATTTAAGAGAGAAAAATGTAAGTGAGGATTATTTTAAATATTCTTTTAATAAATTAAAGGATATGAGTGGAGTTGAATTAAGTAGATAATCTAGGGATTGTAAATTCCTTAAATGGGACTTAGTTGAGCCCAAAAAAAGGATAAATCTAATTTATATTTTAGTTGAGATTTGTGGGGAGGAAATTATGGAATGGAATGAATTCAATATTATGTGTAAATATGAGGAGAGTGCGAGGATGGAAGAACATTGAGGAATATATATATATATAGAGAGAGAGAGATGGTTTGAGAGCTTTTGTAAAGGTCCGAGAGCTAAAAGGCCATCCATTGTAACATTTGGCCAATTAGTTTGAATCTGGAATTTTTTTGTGTTAATATATGTCAATGTTTTTTTTGTATGGCTCTCTTTCCTTTATGTATATGTTGAGTTGAATAAAATATAGTTTTAATGAGGTATTTTTATGAGTATTTTCATGTTGAAAGAGGCACACACGATATTATATGATAGGATCTATTTTAACCCAGTATCTTGTCATCATTTTGGTATTAGAGCAAGGAGATGAGTTTGGGGATGAGTCGCTCCTACGTTGAGGCTATTTCATTTGATTTCTTGTTGTGAGAAAGGAGAGTAGGTAGGATTTCCTGGGAGAGAGTTGATTGAAATGGCCAGCGTAAAGGGGATTTCACACTGCGTTAGTAGTTGAAATGGTTGTTTCAACTTTGTTTAAACCATGTGAATGGTAATATCCTCACCGCAAGTGGTGGTGTGTATGCAGTGGAATGCAGTAGAAATTAGTGGAGTGCGACCAAGTCTGATATAGGGGTGTAGGAAACATTGCAAAAGGCAACACCTTTTATAACTTGTGGGCAACATATAGCATAGGATGTTGGAGTAGTTGGGTTACGCTGTAAGCTGGGCTGGCATTCGCGACAGAAAAGTACTGAAGCTTCGGTTGAAGAGTGTGTTGGGATGTGTATCTCTAGTAGTGGTGTAAGAGTGATTACACCAACAGTAAAACAAAGGGAGGTGATACCATGTTGATTACAATGGTTTTTATATACCGAAAGATTTCAAGTAACGTAGAGAAATGTCATATGGAATTTTCTCTCTCTGTCCTGACATCTCTCATTGTTGGCATTGCAATGGTATGGTAATTACATTGAGAGAAACACAGAGAAGTAGTATCCAACGTGTGGTAATTTGGTGCGATGGTTCATATGGCACTTTCTGGCAATGTTAGCTTGGCATGACGACTTATGTGACAGCTTCTAGTAATGCAAGGTAGCTGCATAATCTTTCCTTTCTCCTGGATGATGTTCCATATATGGTAACGAGTTTATTTTTGAGTGTGTCGATGTTTGCAGTAGAGTGGTAATTGCGTTAAGAGTCATGACAGTCACCAAAAAAAAAAAAATTACGACTTCTAGAGTTGAAATATGGATATTGTTGTTCTATGTTTTAAATTGGTTGGAATTAAATATAATGTAATTGCTGTGTGGACAGTGAGTAATGATTTCCCTATTGATTGGGTAAATATTTGTAATGGAATGAAAATTTCATTATTGACTACGTGATGGTTTGTGTGGACAGTGGGCTAAAAAGAAAAAGGTAGCATTTTGTTTTAAAACGGATTCCACATTTGATAATGCAAAAGATTTTGATTCCATTTGTTATATGAGTTAACTGATATGGAAATTAGAGTTGCGTAGCAGAATTGTAGAAGAGTCTGAGGTTTAAATATATTTTGATTAAGTTTTAAATTTATGAAAGCATTCTCATGAGTAGAGAGGGAATATGATGTTATTGGATCCATTGATCAATGAATGAGATTGACGAAGAGGAGACAAAAGATATGAAGGTTTGAACAGTGAAATATCAGTTTGAATAGCTGGAGAACTTAATTGGAACGATCAAAGTTACACACAGAAGATCAAGATATCGGAGCAAAGTAACAGTGTACAAGGGCCATTAGATCATATAGATCAACATACAAGACTTGAAGAAATAAAAGGCTAGGATTTATTTGTAAGATCATAAGTCAACAAATGTATGGATCGGAAGGAACCACACATTGATACATTAGAGAGTGGTTTAGTAAGTGGTAAGAAATAAGTATTGCACCGTTTTTGAACACCGAGTGGTAATTCTTGAACGAGTGTGATAAAACATGGAGGTGACATGTAACAGAGTTAACCAACCCATTTCGCGTGCCTTTAGAAAATTAAGAGTCATGCTTGTTGGAGCGTGATAAAGCGATGACCGTTGGATGTACAATGATCGATGGAAAAGATGAAACAGGTACGTTTGAAATATAATGTGGCCATATTTTTCTAGTTGGCATCTTTGGGTTGTTATCCAAATTTGAATTATTAAATGAATTGCCATAATTATATTATTGTCTCTCCAAAATTCAATTCAGGATATTAATGGGCCGAGATATATATTTGGTGACACTTTGAGGAGTCATATATATGGATCAAATAAAGTGGATATAAAATTATGGTTTATAAACATAATTTTGATAAAGAAATTTAATTCTAATTAAATAATTCTACTGTTTGGGGTTTTATAACCATGATTTAAAAAGAGAGGAAATGTCTGATTGAAGGTGGAGATGAACAAGATTTGGAATGAGAATTTGGGTGATATGCATGGGATATGCATAGTTAAAATATATATGCATAATGTGGTTTTTTCGCAGTTTTGGTTAAGTCATTTTGGACCAAATCTTGTAGTTGGAATGAGAGAATTCTTTTGATTTGTGTTAAGGTTGAAAACATAAACAAACCAAATTGCTTGATGTTGTAGAATCTTTGTTTTTACCATCATGTGGCGGCATCTAAGGAGGTGTTATTCAGGATGGACACAATGTACGAGTTGTACATTATTCATGAAAGAGGTTGAAAACATGTTCTCTGTACACAGGTGAAGAGATGTGAACTGATGTTGTATGGTGCATAAAAGTGCAGGAAAATTTTTGCACTAAAATGACGAGCTTATGGTATGAAGGGCATGCGAATAGTCACAGTGACAAAGACGACACACAAGAGTGGAATCCATAGAGTTGAAAATGCAGGGGAAAGGTTTATTAAATAACCTTAATGGGAGCATAAGGTATGATAATTCGGGAAGGTATTTTTGAATGTTGAAAATTGAATGGTTTATTTATTTTCACCATAAATCTTGGAAAACTTGGATTGCATTTCGATTAAAGACTTCAGTATCATGTGAAATGATAATGGTAAACTAATGATGTTTTCATAAGAATGAATTATGAAAGAGAGTGAATATATTACGTCCTAAAATGTATTAAGGGTGTATGTTAGTTGGAAGATTGTATAACTTGAATTAAGTCAAAATATCCACTATTGTAAAATTATTGAGTCAAGCCTTGAAGTCAACACAAACTTTAGGGTCAAATGAAAGTTTGGATAGTTTGAGTTAAGATTGAGTATTTTTCATCCAAGATGAAGAGTTGATGTAAAGTCTGAAGTCAAAGATTCATAAACCAAATCAAAGGTTTGAATGTAATTGGGTTCATGATCGGCAGAGCCCGACACCCAAAGAATTTGGTCATTGTAAAAAAAGCATTAATAAAGTGTTGTTTGAAGCAAAGTGAAGCAAGATAATTTCCCAGAGATGATTCCAAGACAGAGAACCGAAACAGTTCAAGCGCGGGAAGAGAGCTTGTATTGTTGGAGCAAGAATGAAAGCTTGATGAAAATAGGATTCGAATGAAATCCACACGTGAACAAATGAATTTCACAAAGGAGGAGAAGATGACTGTTGATAGTCATTTCAGAAGTTCTGATGAAGACCACAACAAAAGGAAGAAGAAGGAAAATGCCAAGGTAAGTGGCATATGTGAGCAGTTGACTGATGAAGATTATGAGTGAGAGAATGCTGAGATAACAGTTCACCTTGAATTGTTGATGGAATTGTTGCAGAGAAATATGAAAGACCAGGCACATGGTTGGACCATGAAAAATAAAGTGAAGTGGCATAGACTACATGCAAAGAGGGAAGAGCAAGTAAACATGCAACTGACAGAATATCTGAGGAAGCTCGAGCATATGATGAGTGTGTAATTAAGATGGGAAGAAATCAAAGAGGCTGAGTTGAAAATGGAAGTTTCCATTTGTGGCCTGGAATAGGGTGAAATTTTGGGTGAAGAGATCAATGAGGAAGATCTCATGAACTATTGGAATAGTTTAGAAGAATTTGAAGATGTGTTTTTGAGAGAAGCAGATGAGGCTATGAAGCCTTGCATTTTTAAATCTCACAGTTTATGTATGTTTGCAGGGTCTGTGAAAGATGGTGGACAGTCTGGTGAAACTGTCACAGAGATGAATGAAACTATTGAGGTGAAGTGTGACGGAGAATGGATTTCAGAGGAGAAAGGTACTAATTTGTTACAACAGAAAGAAATCATAAATGAGTTCTTATTTGGGGTAAGACAGCCAGTTGAAGCTGTTATGGAGCAGAAGCATATATGAAATGTCGAGGAGATATTCCAAGGAGGTAAACAAATGTATTTGTTTAATGAAATTGTTGACATAATTTTACAATGTGATGAAATAGAAAACATGATAACTCGGGACGATTTTAAGAAGAAGAATGAAGTTGGGAATGAAGGTTGTGATGAAATTCTAGAAAGATTTCTCATGGAAATCGAGTTCTTGGAACAATGGTGTAAGGAACCTGAGGGAGAAATGAAGCTTGCAGAATCTGATCCAGAAGAGATTGCAGTTACTATGCGTGATAGGGATGAAATGTTTTTAACATTTATAGAGTTGAATGAATGTCATAAATTTTAGATAATAATGTGACTGTAGATACATAAAATGACATTAACATATATGATGTCGAAACCAGAGGAATTGAGCATAAATTATTTGGTGTTGAGATGAAAGATCAGGAACAACAAGAAATTTATGTCCGTAGAGACATAAAGGAGAAAGAAATATTGATCCAGTAGGATAAATATGAAAGTAGCCATCAATTCAAAATAGGATCTGTTGAAATCCAGAAAGTCGATGATGGGAGATTGGTGCTTGAAGCATCAAAAGAGGTCGAAAGGTCTTATATTTTTAAAACTAACAGTGTGTTGATGAATGCATATACAACATCGGATGAGGAATTTTTTGTTATAAAAGCAATCAATGGCTATAGTTGTGATCAGGAAGAAATTCTTGATTATTCTTCGCTTCAGAAAGTTGAGTATTCAGCATAGTTGGGGACAAAAACATTAGAAAAAGAGGAATTACTTCAAGGAATTGGAAAAAGAAAGTGTTGGAGAAGTCGATGGAATCCGATTGACAGAGTGAGTGATGAGTTTCCAAATCGAGTTGATACTTTGAAGGACCAGTGGTAGAAAAATGTTTGGAATCCTGGAGGGAGAAAGTCTCCAAGACTTGTGGCTGTCGCATTATTACATAAAAGCAACAGACTTCATAGACAGGAGTCTATGGAAACTTCTCTACATGGGGAGTCTGATGCAGGAGCATCCTACTTGATTTTTATTTAAAATGTTGTGTAATTAAGGGAGTGATGATTTTTTAATTATTTTATAAATTATTGTGCTCATTTTAATCATTTAAGAGAGAAAAATGTAAGTGAGGATTATTGTAAATATTATTTTAATAAATTAAAGGATATGAGTGGAGTTGAATTAGGTAGATAATCTAGGGATCGGGAATTCCTTAAACGAGACTTAGTTGATGCCAAAAAAAGGATAAATCTAATTTAGATTTTAGTTGAGATTTGTGTGGAGGAAATTATGGAATGGAAAAAATTAATTATTATGTATAAATATGAGGAGAGTGTGAGGATGGAAGAACAGTGAGGAATAGAGAGAGAGAGAGAGATGGTTTGAGAGCTTTTGTAAAGGGCCGAGAGCTGAAAGGCCAACCATTGTAATATTCTGCCAATTGGTTTGAATCTGGAATTTCTTGTGTTAATATATGTCGATGTTTTTTTTGTATGGATCTCTTTCCTTTATATATATGTTGATCTGAATAAACTATAGTTTTAATGAAGTATTTTCATGAGGATTTTCATGTTGAAAGAGGCACACACGATACTATATGATAGGATCTGCTTTAACCTAGTATCTTGTCATTAGCAATGAGGTCTTAAATATTGATAAGCAGAAGCTATAACTCATGAGGTAGGGAAAACCATTAAGCTCAATGAACAATACTTAAACTAATAAATATCCAAGATAAACATTCGAGTGAAACATAGAAAGCATAAGAGCTTATCTAACTTTAGTAAATTCACCTTCAGAATTAGAAAACATTTAAGATCACAAATAACTCAATATATGAAGAGGGAACTCCTAAACATCATACATCAAGCTATAAATAACTCTGAAACAAGTTGATAAGCATGGACAAAGGGCAAGATCAAACGAGACCCCTTTGACTTAAACTTGTAGACATTATTCCAAAGAAAGGTTTCAAGACAGAGTTTGGATAGCTTTAAATAAGCAGGGCATACTGTGAATCATACTTGTAAACTAGCATACTAATCCATACATGAAACAAAACAAGTTTAGGTGGCCCTAAGGAGCAATCAAGAATTCCTTAAGCTGACCAAACAGAGGAAAACATCAAGGCAGTAGAATGCAGGAGGACTAAGGTGCTTCAAAGAGCATGTATTAACCTATTCTTTACTGATCTACTACATATGGAAGGATGAAACATAATGAAAGACAAGAAAACATAAACAAATTAAGAACACATCACCATTAAACCAAGCTTAGGGATCCTATAAAGAAGCTTCTCCATCATCATTCCAAGCAAGCCATTCATCAACTCCACAACACCAATTTCTTCTCCAAGCTCATATAAACCATGTATTGCTCTCAAAGCTCATCAAATGCCAAAAAAAAAGCCTCATGCTCTATTTATGGAGCAAAGGAGGGTTAAAACCCTAATTAGGATTTTTAAAATATCCAAAATAGTCATAAATGACAATTTATGTCCAAGTGACCATGCAAGGCCCAAGGCATAAATATCCAAGAAAAATAAATGCATAATAACTTATAACACCTAATCCTAGAGTGATTTTCCTAAAAATACTAAAAAACTCATTTTGCAATAAATGAGTGTGTTTTGTTGACTTTTGCCACTTTTGGTCGTGTATGCGCAGAGCCAAAATATCAGAAAATAGGTGTACTTGCAATCCTATTTTGACCTCCTTCCCGATGTCAGATTTTGCTCCGTGATGGCTCGTTGGAAATCTTGTCAAGTTCGCCTTCCAGAAATACCTTTGGGTTTCTGAATGAGTGCCATTTTCATATCCAAAATTTCATTCTCCCAACACTGCTCTATGTGAAACACCTTACCTGAAAATGAGGCAGAATGGTCAAAATTTAGGTGTTTTTTTGCCTTTTGGCGGATCAAAACTGCTCCAAATGGTCTACAATTATGTGAGCAGATTACTGATGATGATAGGAATCCAAAAATTTCAAGTTTAAAAGCTGAGGATGCATGAGTTATGTGCGCATTGCCAAGGGTGTTGCGCATAGAGGCCTCAAAATTTCAAAAAAAACAAAATCTTGTTCAAATTTGCCCAAAATTTGTGGAGTGGTCCCTGTTGGGGAAATATATTGCTATAATTTCCAACATTAAATTATCAATCCAGGGCTTGTAATCTTTGAGGTACAAGCGTAGGGAACACAGGATCAAAACATCTAACCTAGACTACAGTAGGAATCAACTTGTTGTTTAAGTACAAAATTGTTATTTCTAATTGAAGCTAATCAATTGAGTAAAACATGCGTAAAAAAATAAGAAATTCTAATCACTGTGCAAATGAAACTAACTCTAATTAATCATAAACCAAGAAATACAAATTACCATTGAAATGATTTTAATCAAAATGAAAATCTCAATCTAAATACCAAGGTCTATTTAATCTAAATACAAGAATCTTAAACCAATCAAGATTAATTTAAAATGATACCAAACTTATGCTAAATCTTAATCCCAATAAATTCACTCTCATTCAAATGATCTTAAACTAAGGCAATGAACAAATAAGACTTCAACTAATCTAATTCCTGGGATGCATAAAACAAATCAAATAAGCATTCAAACTAACCTCTATCACCACTTTGCAATTGCTTCAAAAGAAACTAAGTAAACCAAGATTTTAATTGACATGCTTCAGATCTAAGAGATTACAAAATAAGAAACTATTCTATCCTTAAACTTATTTAATCACACTCAAGAAATCATTCAAACATGAGAAAATTGGCGAATGGTTCTACCAATAACTAACTACAATCATAATGAATTTCAAACTAAACTACAACTTCAAACAATGATTTAATGGTCTCTTTGCATTGCTTTCAAATACTTGGTTGCCAAAACACAATGTTACAAGAAAATCAATAAGGTACATAATAGATTTCAATTCATATTTAAAACAAATGAAGTTATCGATCTCTTGTTTATCCAATTAAGAAGCACCTTTAAATATTTCAATCATAAACCTGTAACAAAGGGGTTATTCATGCAATAAAATCATTGATCAACACCATTCATTAGCTTGCAACGAGTTGAAAATTATATGTCTATTTAATTTTAAGAAAACAAACAAATTACAGTCTTAAGTACATAATCAAAATTATGAGATCTAATTAACAATTGCTTTCAAAATAAAATCCATGCACGTGGATCTAAATCAAACATGCTATGTCTATCCTATGATGTTTACAAAACTTGCTTCCAGGAGATGGTGGATCCTTGCCACTCCTAGAGCAAGTCTAAACTAAATCAATGTCTAAATATTAAAAAAAAAAACATAACATTTACAAAGAATTCATGGCAAAGTCAAATTGTATTAAGATTCAAATCATAAGTTCACTTACATACATTCCTTCAATATTTTGTCTCATGTTCACACATTTTCATCATCCTCCTTCAAAAACTTCCCAAGCTTACAACACAAACCATGGCTGAGCCATTTATAAGATTCACAAGGTGAATTATTCATTTTCCTCAATTCTGGAAAATTGAACAATTTTAACAAACTGACCTAAAAGATATTAGTATATCTTCCTAACCATGAGGAATTTTGGAACAATTTTCGGAGAGAGACTAACTTGTTGTGTTTACAACAAAATATTCTCTTGGATTTTTCTCATTCGAATCCAGATCCTCGAAAATCGTGCCCAAAGTTGGTTGTTTGGCTTTTTTTGCAATGTTCTAGAACTCTGAAAAAACAGTGATTTTTTACAAAACTGCCTCCAAGACCCGCGTATAACTTTTATAAAAATTTGAATCTGGTGAAAATTTTTTGGATATACACAATTGGTTATATTTTTAACAAACCCATTTGATTATATTTTATATATTCACCTCCAAATGCACACATATCGAGGTCAAACATGGAAGTTTGGAAACTTTGCACATTTTGAGCAGATTTGTTAATCAACTCCTAGGGACCCACATGTGCGACCTGGGTGAAATAAAATGCATGGGAAGGTATTAAAAATTATTTTGGACCATAACCTCCCTTGCTTTTCCTTGGAAGCGTGCCGAAAGTACCAAAGCCCTAAATTAGGCATCTCATCCTTAACTGGCTTGTGAGTGATTTCAATGATGGAACCCTGTGATAAATGTACTTCAACAAAACCGTCATCAGTAAAACATGACATAATCATATTTAATCATAGGTAAGTGAAGAAATTGATGATAATCAACCATAGAGAGTATTTGGCCAAAAGTGTCAGAATTAGGGTATAGCACGAGCTAAAAACCTAGGGTTTTAGGGTATAAAAAATGATATTTCATGATGAAAACATGGGCATATACAAGACCCAATAGTCCCTCAAGAGGTCTTGGAAATCTGTATGGAAGCTTCAGCCAAAACTCCAAGGCTTTTATGGCCTTTTGCCTCCTTTAGTTTTTTATTTTCAAGCAATGCCTTCTTGAGCTTTGCCCTAGCAATTTCGTTTCTGAGGGCATAGTGTTTGGCCATCTTATTTTGGAGCTCAAGGGCCTTGTTTTCCTTCTCCAACTTATCTTCTAAATTCATATTGGCCCTCTCAGGACAAGGCTCCCAAATAGGAATTTGCTCAACTAGGGCAGATTCTTCCTCCCTCTCTTTGGCCAAGGCTTTTCTTAGCCCAATGGTCCTTGGCCTCCTTCTAGGTTGTTCTTATTCTTCTTATTCACTCTCTGGATGAGTCCTCTTGTACTCTTATAATTGCACCTCTGCCCTTATGGCTTGTCTCCGTTCCCTAAGTGCCCTTACCTCATAAACATTCTTTCCAAAACTGCCTGAAGATATTTTATTTGGGAATTCTTATTTTGGAGGAGCAAACTAGATATTTTCTCTTCTTCCTCACTATCAATATGTATAAGTTAAAATTCTCTTTCTTCACCATATTGATCCTCAACATCTTCATTCATTTTTTCCTTACCTTTGTCCAATGGTTTGATAGCTGGAGAAGAGATGGCCCCTTGCCTTTTTGAGGCAGAAAACACATCCCTCTTCCCCCTATGGTATGATAAATCAAAAGGTCTAAGGATTTTTACTCTAGGGTCTTTGTCATGAATGTTATCATCTGTTGGAAAGCCTTCTTTCTCACCTTTTGGACTGTTGTGTGTAGCCTTCTCTTCCATATCACCCTCATTGCTAGGTCTACCATCACTTTGTGCATCATCATCTTGTTCATTGGGAGCTGCCTTCAACACTCTGATTTTCACCACTGTCATGACTGTTGTCATGAAAGTCAAGGTCATTTTTGAGCTCTGTTTTGTCCTCATGGTCACTTGGCAAGTTTACTTCAGCATTTAATGACGTGTCATCAACCTCCATATCTCTATTTTGTTGTTTAACTTGGTCATCATTTTGTGGTGCATCCATGTCAACATCACTGCCATTTTGATTCTTCATTTCATCCTCATTGTGACTATGATCCTCTTGACTATCTTCTCTACCTTTAATTTCTACCTCACTGTCCTCTTCCATGCTTTGTGCCTCAAGGCTACTTTCTTGCCCATCAATGTCAAGGGCATCACTGTTTTCTTTCTCCTCAGACTCATCATCATCATTACTAACTTCATTGTCCTCCATTTCTATTTTATCTGCCTCCTCTTGACTTGTTTCATTATCACTGTTTTCCTCATTTGATGCTTCAAGAGAAGAAGAAAGAGGTAAGTTTCCTTGTGGAGAAGGCATGGGTGGAGGTGATGGAACATGATCTCTGGGGGGTGATGGAGGAGTGGAGGTAAGTGGGTGTGAAGTGGAAGGCAAGTTTTGCTAAATGAAGGCTTGGGGATTTGAAAATATATCATGTGAGATAAAAACTTCCCAAGGGATTCCCTGATGCTCTAGCTGGTGTAAAACAATCATCTTAACCAAAGAATGGTGAAAAAGGCTTTGCATTTGGTGGGCATAACTCCTTTTCTTTACTACTAAAGCCATTTTTTCAATGCTCCGGTAGAGATAGTATGGTAGGTTTAGCAATTTAACCCTGGTGAAGTGCATTAACAACCTTATTTTATATGAGTAAAGCCTGGAGTACCTCCCCTCACAATTGAAGTACTTGATGATCTCCCTCATCAGTGGTGCATATCTCTCTAGCATGTGAGAGAAGGGCAAAAAAGTCTTGCAGCCCTATTGATACCTAGGTTTGAGGAAGGGCTCATAGTAGCTTAATGCCAATTTCTCCCTCTTGAACCATCTCTCACCCACATCTGGTATCCTTGTGGCCCTAGCAATGGATCTGGATGATAGCTCAAAATTTACTCCTACTAGGTTGACCTGCTTGTTTTGTAGGCTGAGAATGAACAACCTAGTCAAATCTGAGTGGTTTTGGACCTGTTTAACCCTCTCACAGAACTGATAGCATCCAACATATTGAAAACATGTAGGATCATGGGAGAAGAGGTGATTTGAATTGTATCCAAGGGCTCAAACCTATTAATTCTTCCTCCCTTGTGTTCTAGCCTGATAGGCCCTTGGCCTTCATCACTACTGGTACTTATCTCTTTTCCGAACATAGTGACTAATTGTGTCCTTGAACAAATTGGTTTTTAGCTTGTGTGAGGTTTAGGTCTAGGGAGGAAAAATGAGTGATGGTGAGGGAAAATTTTAACAAATGGAGGAAAAATGGAAGTAAGTCTAGGAATGCTTTCAGAGTTTTGAAGGATTCCTAGCTTGTACTGAGTGTATTTACACCAATGACCATTCTCCAACTGGTAAATTATACCATAGAAGGTTAAATGATTTTTTTCCATGAAGATTAGGTCTTTTAGTAAATTTAGGTTTTTGTTACTCTTCTTTGATTATGGATGCAAAAAGAACACTTGGAGGGAAAAGAAAAGTGACCACCAACCTTTTTCAACTTGTGCAGGAGCCTGGGGAAAATTTGAGGAGGAAAAGACTGATTTTGACCAATTTTTTGCAATTCTGGCCAAACTTCTCCTGTGCACAGCGCCACCCAACTGGTCATTTTAGTCGTGCCCTCTACACGCCTCTGTGCGCAATGTTGGGCGGGTTGGGCGCCCTTGTGTGAAGCACCGGCGAGTCGTGCTGTCGTGCAGGCTTGTGCGCAGTGCTGTTGATTTTGTGTGGGTCAGGTGAGTTGTCGGGCCTGTCAGGCCATGTAGTGTTGGCGTATGCGCAGCACCCGAAGACTGTGGGCAGCTCGGGCCTTTGCACGGGCTATCGGGTCTTCCCTACGTGTAGCGTCCATTTCTATGGGAAACTCAGGCTTTGACCTGGGGGTGTGCGCAGCGTCAATGCCTATGCACAGTGTCGGTCCATCTACGTGCAACACAATGTTATTTAACACTGTCTTTCCTCCTCTGTGTGCAGCGCAAAAGGTTCTATGCATAGCGCCACTCCCTACGCATAGCACCAGGGAAATTTTTCCCAGTTTTCAGGAAAACGCCTAGAAATGCTTCAACGACTCTCTATCTTTCTTTCAAAAACAAAAATGAGTTAGGGAAGAGGGAAGGAAGGCCTTTATACCTCTTTTTGAAAAATAATTTCATGATCAAACCCACTTTTCTAATGTTTGTTTCCTTTCTTTCTTTTTCACTGACTTTTTGGTCTTTTTGTCTTGTAGGTGGCAGAACTCTGAGAAAAATGGTTTTTTGATTTTGCTGGAGCATTTTGGTGTTTCCCTTGGATTGACAAACTTTTTAACAAGCTTAAACTTTTCCTGTTACCCACATTTTGGAAACATGAACCAGTTCTTGAAAAGAAAAAGGTCATTTTGACAAATTTTTGAGGAAAAAGGAATACAGTGACATTAGTGCTCTTTTTTGAAGGTTTTCTCCACCTTATCCTTTTCATGAATTTCAACACTTTTAAACAATATAAATGTGATTATTTTGGCACTTTCACCTTGGAATCTTTAGTCCTGCATCTTTTATGACTTTGATTGCTTGGTGGATGAGACTGAAGAGAAGAATTTTGACCTTCTTTCAACTGACATTCTATCATGTTTTCAATTTGAAGCAGTGAAAACCTCTTGGTTTCAAAACCCTAGAAGTTGGTATAAACAGCTCCTTTAGTCTTTATATGTGCCATCATCATGAGATACATCAAGTTTGTTTGATCTTATCAATCTTCTTGTAGGTAGCAATCTTTGACAGTCCTGCAGAAGTGCCACTCATGGCTAACTATCTTTTGCAGAATATAATTTTGATAAGGAAACCCTTGTTGGAGGCTTCTCTGCTTTGTTTTAGACCGATTATATGTTTTTTCCTTTGACCTGATTCCAGCTTTCTCGTTACCTAAAAAAAATGCTTCTTGAACATAAAGGCCAACCCTAGCACCTATAAACCCTAGTGACCTAGTGGAGGGGGTTTTTTGAATTTTCCATGGACTGAAGTTTTGACTTGGGGATTTTTAGAAAAGAGGAGGGAATTGAGTCCTTTTTGACAAGCGAGATCATTTTGAAGATTCACAAACCACTAGAATTGATCTGGCTAAGGAGTTTTCAGAGCAAAATTTGGGTTTTTGAAGGCTTTGAGGCATTAGGTCAGCATGGCGAAAAGTAGACAGAGGCAAAATAGAGTGTCCAAACCATAGGTGTAAAAAATGGGATGGGGATGAGTGACCTAGGCTTTATGAGGGACTCTTCAGGAGTGGTAGGCTGACCAAGGCATGGTAGAGAAGTAGAAGAGTGAAAAATTTATCCTAAGGATAATGAAGGCAGTGATATTTATAAAAATCACAATATTTCATGAAATTTATTTTTAGAAATCTAGGTTTCTCAAATAGTCATCTTCAAATGATAAAAATAACTGATGACTAACATCCATCTTGGCCTCCTACTATAATCTTGATGATATGCATTATTTTAATGCTTAACTATTCATTATTGCTGCATTTCCCATTTGGGAATATTACATTGGATCTATACTTTTGGTTTGACTTTGATCCTCCATCATTGTCATATTTTTCTACCACTTTTCTTGTGAGCTCCCTTTGAGTTTTATTTTTTGTCCGGGTTTTCTACACTATCAAGAGAGAGAGATTTTAGATCTGAAGTGCTGAGGACTTACAATAACCCATCCCATTGAGGGGGACTGGTAATATATTTCTATGTTCCCTTCCCAGGTGTCAAAAAATACAAATATTCTTTAAAATATTCTTGTCTTGTCTATTGGATGCAGGGAGCAAGTCTTTCTTTTATTTACTGCTTAATGTCTTTTTCTGCATAGATCTAGATTTTGCAAAATTTATATTGGTCAACTAATTGCATATCTAAAGAAATTGGCAGCCATATTTGTTGTTAGGGATGATTGTTATGCGTGGCTAAAGTGAGCCTTTTTCGTACGCTTGCAATAAAGATTCATATTAACAACTGGTGACTCCACAACGGTTTATGATTACGACCTCTATCGTTTTTCAGATCCCTGCATGACTAGCTACTTCAAACCCTACGATTTCTCTTTTGTTCTTGTTTTTCTTTTATTGATGTTGTTTTTAACCTATAAAAACCTAAAACATTAAAAATTCTAACTTTTGTGTGTTTTCAGACCTATTGCGCATGTGACAGGCATCAGCCGCAGCTAAGACGAATTTTTTTTTTCTGAAACCTACTCCCGAGAGTGCCAGAAATGTAGGTCACACTTTTTGGGCCAAAACCTGTGACCTGAATCTTTAGGGCACAAAAAACAGGCCAAAACCTGTGACCTCTGCAGAAAATGGGTCAGAAACTATGACTTGAACTTTTTGCGGGAATTTTTTTGAGATTTTTTTGTTTTTGTCTGGGCCCTTGTTTAGGGTTTTCTAACCTCTGTATTCACCTCTTTTGGACCTGTAATTTTTCTATTTTACTCATAAAATTGGGAACCTAACCCCCTAGGGCTTCAGTACCCTCCACCTTTCGTGGAAGATTTTTTGCTGCAGAAGGTCGTCTAAAATTTCAGTGTGTTCAGCCATTTTTTAGATTTGATCCCTCACCTTCAGATCCACTTCAGATTGGTTATTCATCCATCCAAAACACCTCCTTTTAGTTTTTTTTGGGTCTTCCTCTATGGTCCCCTCTGTTTCCCTCCAGGTTGTAGCCTTTCGCCACCTCATTTACAACAATTTATCCTCTGACTTTTTGTTTTTTTTCTACACCCATTTCCAACAGATCTGACCTTTAGATCATTGTCCCTCCTGAATTTAGATCTATTGGCTATTTTGGTGTGTTTTGACTAGATTTTTTCCCACCCACAGACTAGTTGTTGAGAGGCTCGCTTCCTTGGGTTTAGATTAATGCATAATTAGTTGTTTATTTTCTGTTATTTCAGTGTCATATACTGTTATCTGCAGGTTTATTTACAGTTATACAACACATTTCCCTTTTTCTCTACAAATGTCTGGGTTTAAAAATTAAAATTTACACAGTTAACACACACCCTAAGCGAAGAAGAGCCTGGTTAACACCGCCAGGCAAAGACTTTAACATTGTAATCAATTGATCCTGCACATCTCTGCCCTTGTTTTGACATTGTAGTCAGTTGATCATGCACCCCCTCGCCCTTGTTGGTCTCTCTTCCATTTGTGTCATGTTTATGCTTTCATCATTGTGCCCCCAAGGTATTTATCTCGGAGACTTCTTTGCCTTCATCCTCAGTTTTTCGTTAGGAAGAATTACTCCTCCGTGTAGGATTCGAGTTAGTCCTCCACCAAGTCCTTATTCTGACTCCTCTTCTAGTTCATTGGGTTCCCCTTCTGGTTCCATCCCCGGTTCTCCCTTGTCACCTTCACCATGTCTATTTCAGGACCTAACACTGGTGGTAGCCTCGACCCTAATGCTGAGAATACCACTAGTGGGACCACAACAGGAACTATCCCAGCTTCTCCCTTGCTCCCCTATATGGCAGGCCTCAGTCTTCCCGATTTTAACTAGTTGATCAATGACCCTATATTCCATGATGCTGGTTGGCCTAATATGCCAATCAAGCTCCCTTCCGACATCCCCAAGTTTGAAGGTCTTGCTGGAGAAGATCCTATAAACCATGTTCGATCTTTCCACATGTGGTGTTTGTCTAACTCCATTACCGAGGACTTTGTCCGTCTTCGGTTGTTCCAATGTACGCTTATTGGCGAAGCTTCTAAGTGGTATGTTGATCAGGCCTCCTCCTCTCATACCACCTTTGCGACTCTTGTCTGGGATTTTCTGTCTTATTTCTAGCCTCCCCTTCGTTATGAAACTGGTACCAAACTTTTGACTTCTTTCCGCCAATCGGCTGCAACCCTCCTATCCGATCATGTCCGGGAATGGCAGAGAAGAAAGAGCCTATGTTGAGCCCCTACCTTCAAAGACCGTGTCTACATGGATTGGTTCCTTAGATCCCTTTTGTTTGCTATAAGAAAATATGTCGCATCACATTTCCCTCAAACTGAAGAAGCCACTCTCCACATTACGTTAAAATGTGACTTGATCTACGCTCAGTCTAGTTATGTTTATACCATCCTACCTGATCTTCCTAGACCCATTGGTGCCAACGCACCAAGGGAATCCCATGCCACCGACGGTATCATTGGAGCTCTTTCTCATCCATACACTCAGCCTCCCATGGGCTATGGTTTCCCTCAGGGAGGGGCCAGCACCTCCAGCACTTTTCCCCCTCCCAGTAGCATGTATCCAGGAAACGACATGCCTCCTCCTTTTTCCCAACCTGTTTACCACAATGTTACCCAACCTCCTAATTATCTGTATCCACAGCCTGGTGCTCCAGCTCCTCTAGCATTAGCAACCCCTCCTCCCTTTCCTTCTCAACCCCCACAACAACAGCCACCACCCCCTCAGGGGTAGGTGTATGCACAGCAGGGTGCGACTAATCCTCCTACTTCCAAAAAGAAGAGGAAAGGCACTCAAAATCAATCTGCCCCCAGTAATCCTGGACCTAATCCATAAATTAATGCACCTAACACTGCTAACCAATAACAGGGCACTCGGCCCAAGCAGGACAGGCCTATTCGCATGAATAAGCCTTGTTCATGTTGCGGTGTCTATGGTCATTACACACATTATTGTCCTCTTTTACCATAGATGCCATAGATGTGGGAGACTCAAGAAGAATCATGAGGAAAACAAGCCTCCCCTTCCATCCCTCCCAATGTTGAGACTAGTCAGCCGGCTGTGTTTACTAATCCTTTCCCTCAGCAAGGATTTGTGGCTACCCAACCACCTGAAGGACAAGAGGCCACTGAACTTCCTCCATCTGGTACCTCCGATTACCAGATTCTCATGATGAACTCTGACCAACCCATTACCATTGACCTCAACCTTCAGACTTGGTCCCTTCAGTAAAACAAGCCTCCCGCTACGTCTGCCCCCAAGCCCCCTTCTTCAGGTTCTACAGAGCCACTTTCGACAGCCAATGGTCCTGTGGAGATCCCTAAGCCTAAGGTAGAGGTTCATACCAAGGTCCCTAAGGGACCATTATGCCAAAATTATGCTTCTAGCAAAGCTTCCCATTCGTATAGTATAGTAGATGATTTGGCGCAATCTCCTACTGCCATCTCAACGCTGGAACTCCTCCAATCATGCCCTTCACAATGAAAATGTCTACTATCTACCATGGACATTGTAGATCCTTCAAATGATCAATTGATCATCTTCGATGTTGATCAGTCAGAACATCCTCCCCTTCCTACTTTCGCTGCCTTCCAAATTCCCTTCAAGGTTCGGAATGCCAACGTTTCCCGTTGTATCATTAATGAGGGGGCATCCACTGGTGTGATGTCTGCTTCGGTTTGGAAGAAACTTGGATCACCTGATTTAGAACCTTCCACTATCACCCTTCGAGAGTGGGATGACAACTCCTCCAAACCCATTAGCATGTTCCGCAATTTTCCTGTCACTCTTGCGGGCAAGAATATTTGCGTTGACGTAGAAGTCATTGACGCCCCCTTAGATTACAACATTCTCTTGGTTCGTAGCTACACCTATGCGATGTCTGTTGTACCATCTGCGGCTCACTGCAAGATGTCCAATCCGCATAATGGAAAGATAGTCACCATTGACTAGTTGACATATTACGAACCGAAGTCTCAGACCTCCCTTGAGTCTGTCATATCTTCTGTGGCCAATAAGCAAACCGTCGACCCCTTGACCAGTGTCTCACCTGGAGTCTACAAAGACTCCTCTCTTCTTGGCTCATTCCCTGGTCTTCCTCCTCCTATCTCTAATCCCATCTCATCGAATGTTTTCATGATGCAATCATCTCGGGCTTCCCTTCAGCAACCCGCTTCGGCTAGTCAGAAACCCCGCTCTCCGCAACCTGATCCTAGCACTTTGACTCAGCCTTCTGGACCCCCTCCTCCTGGCCCCTCACCTGTAGTTGGTACCCATGAGCCCCTTTACCCTCCTGGTATGGTTCTTCCTGGCCTTAACCATATCAAAGCCATCCCACCTGGCCATTACCCCTTGTAATGTTCCTAAATTAGCTTCAGCGAATTGGAACATTAATTTTTCCTTGTTTATTTTTGCATTTAATAATTGATGAATAAATTGTAAAGGAGGACATGTAAAACTCCAAAAAACCAAGAATAAATAAATTCCTATGTGAACAAAGACATATCTGGGCTATGTAAATTATATCTTGTAGGTGTGAAAGGGTCTAAATCACAAGAGGGGATCCTATTTGACCAAGTCAAACAACGCAGTCTAGATGCATTGAACCTCTTTGAGGGACAGCGCAGTTCTAGAAGGAGGTTGCAATGTGAAAAGGGTTAAGTGATTCAAGGTGGTTTAGGGTTTGGCAAGACTCCTAACTTATAAAAGGAAGAGGAGGGCAGAGAGGAAAGGTTTGTTGAAGACATTATTTCTGAAGGTCTGTCTGCTTAGACATCCCTTGTTCGGCATTCCTGTTCAGGAATCCCACCTCCTTCCTTGAGTAGCTCTTGGAGGATAATTGTGCGAAACTTCTCCACTATCAAGCTTGGGCCAAGTTTCACCTTACATTACAGCACTTCTCATGATTGAGGGTTCAGTTGTCTTGTGATTTGCAGCAAGTGGAGATCTAGATCTGCTCAGATCTAGATGATAGCAGTGGCTCTTTTCAGTGAGAGTGTCATTTAACCTCCTGAAAGTGTTCATTTGATGATTATATTTCAGATCCACATATTGGAATCAGGCCAAATCATCTTCAGAAGCTACAACACTGTCTCTCTCCCTAAGATAGCGCTATTTGCATATCTACAGCTGCATGGTGCTTTGCTTGCTTTCTGGAGGAGAGATCTTTGGTGTTGGTTTTCTTCCTTCACTGTGGTGATCCATAGATTGGCCAAAAAATATATGTTTTGCTTTAGATCTGATATATTATTTACTTTCATTATTCAGAATTTCTGAATCATTCTGCAGATATGAATTTTTAGATCTCAGATCTACTTCCGGTGCTTCATGTTTTAAGCAAATCCCCAAGGAAAATGTATAGATCAGCCTTTCTTGTACATGGATCTGTATTGGATATATATTTTTATGTAATAATCTGATATAGATATGAAGAATCAATAAAATTCTACTTCAGCCCTAAAAATAACGTTGTCACTGTTGTGCATTTTTTTTACATGGTTGCAGCCCCTCTTTCTTGAGGATTTCTTCTATATTCTTTCATTCTTCTCCTGTAAAGTGTATGCGTTATGTCCCTGAGATTATTTTTCAATTTTCAGACCTTATTTCAGTCATACCCTTCAGAAAACCACGCTCACATGCTTCAGTAAATTTCGGCATAAATCTAGTCTTGGGAAATCAGGTTTTTCTAGCCTAGTTAAGAAAGGAGGAACTGTTTAACTTAGCAAAACTTCTTATTTTTTTTCTAAAATTCGACATGGGAGTCCCTCATAACCCTAGATATCATATCCAACCACTTTTCCATCTTATTTTTGCGCAAATCTCCTAATACAAACGTTTTAGGGCCAAAATCATCACTTTTCCCACCTTTTGCCTTGTAAAACGCTGTATAACTTTGCTGCTGTATATTTTAATGAAGTTTAAGTGTTTTCAGATCTATATTAGGTATATAGCTGAAGCTCTACATTGTTAATAACTCATATTATTCCCAATCTGTAGCTGTTCCTGAAAAAGGGATATTACAGTGGTATCAGAGCAAGATCTTTGGCTCAGCCTATGGCTTCAAGCCAAAGTTATGAATCCCTGAAGGAGGAATATTAAATATCTATATATATATTCTGCATATGGCTAGGTAGCCTCTGGATCTCATCCTTTTTCAAAGGTAACATATCCAGTAAATGCCCCTGCAGTCAATCTTTGGAATCGAATTTTGACATTCCTTAGAAGGGAAATTTTCAGTGGTATTCCAACAAGGAGAAAGGTCATAATGATGAATAATATGGGTTTATTCTCATCAGCCTTTAGATCTAAGAAGAACCTCTCCAAGGAGGTTGAACAAGAAGAAGAAAGAAGAAGCAGTGAAACTCCTAGAAAGTTTCAAGAGCAAAAAGATCTTCCGATCAGATCTACAAGATCTATGCATGAGGGACATTCTGAATCCTCATCTCATGGATATGTGCACTCAGCCATATCACGTAAGCTTCAAATTTCTGTCACTAATTTCTTCATGAAGAGGAAGAAAGGAGATGTATCTAAGAAGGAGACTCTTAGGGAGTATTTGGAGGAGTATGAAGCTCAATCCAAGGAGTTCAAAGATGATTTGAATTTCCAAGGGTTCTGCAAGATCGAGGAGAGAAAAGGAAAAAAGAAGGAGCAGCATGACATGGGTATATTCTATCTATCTATCTTTGATGGATCACCTAGATGTCCAGTCAGGGTTTGGGTGAAGGAGCTAAACATCTTTGTGCAACAACATCAAGTCTTTGAATTTGAAGCCATCAAAGTAGCAGTGCTGCATTTTGAAGGTAAAGCATATTATTGGTGGTTGTTTCAGTCCTTTTCCTTGAATAATGAAAATACACCTACTTATGCAAGGTTTATTACAAGATTAATAGAAAGGTTTGATGAAGCCCCATGTGTAACATCTTCTGTTGACACTATCAAACCATATTAGTCAAATATTTTGCATGAGTTGGAAGGGTCTATGAATCCAACTCCATTTCTGAAGACCATGGAAGAAGGTGTGAGTATGTTTGATGCCTTTCCAAGGGCAAGATCTCCTTTGAATGAAAGGATGTCTTCTCAAGAAGGAAGCAGGAAGATTCCTCCTTCACTAGATGACCAAGCTCTAAGGTCATTTTTTAATGATGAGGTAGTTTCAATTATTGGAGAGGAGAAAGGGGAGGCAGGAGATAACGCAGTCATGGAAATGGCACCTCAAGCACCTCATGAAGAGAGGGATGGAGCACTTTCTCCAAATAAAAGAACTCTTGCACTCTTGCAAGGAGTTCCAAAAGATCTCACACATGGAGATCTTGATACAACACAAGAGCAGCATGCATCATCATTGTCAAATGATGAAGTCTTAAAGATAGAAGGAGGAAGAGAGGAGGAAGAGAATCTCAAGAAGAAGAGCATATGCCCTTATATGTTTCAAGGGTTGGAAGACAAAAGAAGGCAAGAGAATCCATGCAGAAATGGTAGGGGAAAATCTACCCACCTACATCCACATTATTCTCTATGCCTTGATGCCTCTTTGCAAGGAGGCATTCCACCGGGAAGACCTCCTGATTGGAGGAAAATTAAAGTGTTCTATCAACTATGGGCAGCATTTGCATACTTGTCTAATGAAGGAGACTTGGGAGAATCAAGCACAACGCAGAGGATCTCTCATGAATTCAGAAAAGAGGTAAGCAATTTTATGAATAGGACATTGTTATCCTCCATTCATATATCTACGCAGAGAGATGAAAGATCAGAAATCTATGATGATATGGATTTGAGGACACATGGAAAAACCGTATCTTTGAGGCAGCCCATGGTCTTCTCACTTATAAGAGATATTTCTGAACATGACAAGAGGATCTTAATACTCTTGTATGCATGGGCCAAATGAGGAAGTATTGGAGGACAAGAACTTTCCAAGGGGAAGTTGATTTCCACATGCTTCAATCTTGTCTTGAGCAAGATCAGCTGCAAGGGAGGCAGCAAAAGAAATTTTATGGGAATCCAACATGTGACCTTGGCATCAAGTATGTCAAAGAGGAGAGTCATTATATGATAGGGGCTACATTTTAGACCTCTACAACGCTGTCATTTTTGGGAAGTCTAGATCCTTATTGAGACTCCCAACTTCTGATGGAATAATACAAGGACCCTTTCACTTGTGAGGTTCTTGATGGGAAGGTAATGGATGGGAGGTATAAGGTAGTTGGATGGGTCATCTACTTCCATGATCAGATTTATTTGTTCAAAGGCTCCAAGCTCAAGGAGAAACTGCTGAATGCAACCTATGAGATCTTGCTTTCCAAACCCACTGGTTTCATTGGAACATATCATACTATCTTGGATGGATTCATGTGGGATAATTTCAAAGAGGAGGTGCACTCTCATATGAAGAAGTGCATTAACCATTTTTCAAATGAGGAGGAACATAGCTCTTGGGAAGAATTATCATCCACACCTCTTTATTCATTGAGTGTGAGAGGAGGCTCATCCATGAGCTACCTTGCTGATTTTAAACAAGTGTATGAAAAATATTATATTGCTGAATCTCATGATGTATACTTGTATTTTTCTAACACTCATTTGCAGGGCTTTGCTCCAAGAGGGAGCTCTATTTATGATGGGCTTCATGGGCCACTTGAGGCCATGAAATTTATTGATGTTGATCATCCTTTGGAGGATCTTGGAGGGGAGATGCACCTTCCATGGTGTGACTCCTTTACACCAATCACAAAGCACCTTCTCCAAGCATGCAAGAAGGATGGGGCAGCAAACAAGTGTTGGAGGAAACACTTGTCATCTTCTATTCCATGGTAGTTGAGGATAAAACTGCACTGGTTGCACATGAGGAGGTATCTTCCTTCTCCTTTATCATATATGGCAGCTAGCATGATCTTAATCATGATTCCACATGCTGAAGATGTTCTTATTCTTGGGAACATGGTTGGAGGAGAGATACATTTGTGGAATGTGTCCTTGGGGAAAGGATTTTCCCACATTATTTTCACTACATGTTCTAGGGGGAGCATGGGAGACCATATGTCCACTATAGCACATTACTTGTCTCTTTATGATGTGGACCATATCATTGTTTGTAGCACTTGGAGCATTCCTCTCATGGGAATTTTGGAGGAGCTTCATTATGAGTTACCATGCTGGAAGGTAATTCATTTCATTTGGATGATAGCATGGAGGTGGAAGACCTTCATTGATGGTGGAATTCCCCATTATGACCATCACTTCTATCTTGATGAGGCCATGGATCAACAAGAAGGTTTCCATATAGACCTTCCATTACTTCATGATGAGAGCTATTTTGTTTATCTACCAAAGGCCACTTTGCACACTTGGGAGGAACCATTGGGAGATGGAATTATTGCAAAAAAATTGAAGCAATGGTGGAGACTGTTGAAGGAGGAGGCCACAAAAAGAAGGGGAGAGATTTTTCAGCACCCTTGCAGTTGCTTGAGGACAAGAAACATTTGGGAGGGGGAGACTGTAATGTTCCTAAATTAGCTTCAGCGAATTGGAACATTAATTTTTCCTTGTTTATTTTTGCATTTCAGAATTGATGAATAAATTGTAAAGGAGGACATGTAAAACTCCTAAAAACCAAGAATAAATCAATGCCTATGTGAACAAATACATATCTGGGCTATGTAAATTATATCTTGTAGGTGTGAAAGGATCTAAATCACAAGAGGGGATCTTATTTGACCAAGTCAAACAGCGCAGTCTAGATGCATTGAACCTCTTTGAGGGACAACGCAGTTCTAGAAGGAGGTTGTAATCTGAAAAGGGTTAAGTGATTCAAGGTGGTTTAGGGTTTGGCAAGACTCCTAACTTATAAAAGGAAGAGGAGGGTAGAAAGGAAAGGTTTGTTGAAGACATTATTTCTGAAGGTCTGTCTGCTTAGACATCCCTTGTTGGGCATTCCTGTTCAGGAATCCCACCTCCTTCCTTGAGCAGATCTTGGAGCAGAATTGTGCTAAAATTCTCCACTATCAGGCTTGGGCCAAGTTTCACCTTACAGTACAAGGCTTCTCATGATTGAGGGTTCAACTGTCTTGTGAGTTGCAGCAAGTGGAGATCTAGATCTGCTCAGATCTAGATGATAGCAGTGGCTCTTTTCAGTGAGAGTGTCATTTAACCTCCTGAAAGTGTTCATTTGCTGATTATACTTCAGATCCACATCTTGGCATCAGGCCAAATCATCTTCATAAGCTACAACACTATCTTTCTCCCTAAGACAACGTTATTTTCATATCTATAGCTGTAGGGTGCTTTGCTTGCTTTTTGGAGGAGAGATCTCTGGTGTTGGTTTTCTTCCTTCACTGTGGTGATCCATAGATTGGAAAACAAATATATGTTCTATTTCAAATATGATCTAGTATGTACTTGCATTATTTGGAATTTCTGAATCATTTTGCAAATCTGAAGTTTTAGATCTCAGATCTACTTCCGGTGCTTCATGTTTTGAGAAAATCCACAAGGGGAATGTATAAATTATCCTTTCTTGTACATGGATCTGTATTGGATCTATATTTTTATGTACTGATTTGACCTAGATCTGAAGAAGCAATAAAATGCTTCTTCAGCCCTAAAAATAACGTTGTCACTGTTATGCATTCTTTTTACATGGTTGCAGCCCCTCTTTCTTGAGGATTTCTTTTGTATTCTTTCATTCTTCTCCTGTAAAGTGTATGAGTTATGTCCCTGAGACTATTTTTCAATTTTCAGACCTTATTTTAGTCATACCCTTCAGAAAACCATGCTCACATGCTTCAGTAAATTTCTGCATAAATCTAGTCTTTGGAAATCAGGGTTTTCTAGCCTAGTTAGGAAAGGAGGAACTGTTTAACTTAGAAAAACTTATATTTTTTTGCTGAAATTCGACAAGGGAGTCCCTCATAACCCTAGATATCATTTCCAACTACTTTCCCATCTTATTTTTACGCAAATATCCTAATACACACGTTTTAGGGCCAAAATCATCACTTTTCCCCACCTTTTGCCTTGTAAAATGCTGTATAACTTTGCTGCTATGTATTTTACTGAAGTTTAAGTTTTTTTAGATCTATATGAGGTATATATATGAAGCTCCACATTGGTAATAACTCATATTATTCATAATCTATAGTTGTTCCTGAAAAAGGGATATTACACCCCTTCGGTCAGATACCATTCCTAGCTCCCCCTCCTGGAGTGTTCTCGGTAACTCTCATGGCTACCTTATCCCTTCCTAACATGACCCTGGGGATTAACATATGGTACATAGATCCCCTAGCTGCTACCCCACCTGGTCAACCCAAACCTTATCTTGCTTTGACCCCGGTTCAACCGGTCCCCATGACCCTTCTCGCTGCTACCATGCCTTAGCCACCTCAATAGGAACCTTCTCCTATTGCGACAAATTCGGGTAAACAGGGAAAATCTCACAAGAAGGCACCTCAAGACAAGGCTGCCCCGACTGACCCTACTCCTCCTCAGCCTCCAAAGACTTATGCTTTGTGTGATGTTGTCGATCATGCCACCCATCATTGTCCTTAATTGCCTTGTATCAAGCCCATGGTTAATGTTGCATTCCCTGAGTCTACGGTCCCTAAAGGCTCTGTTTATTCCTCGAATTTAGCCAAGAACCCTAATACTATTCACACCAACCAACCCTGTGCTTTGTGTGATCTCCATGGCAATTATACCCACCATTGTCCCCGCCTCATGCATTACAATGCCTCTTTGGAGGTAGTTCAGGAGTACGATATTGAGCAAAACTAGTCTACTTCTCCCATCCTTGCGAAGTATGCTTCAGGATAGCTTGAGGATTTACCTACTCCCATTGGCATTCCCCCTCCTGAAGTCAAGATGATAGAGCCTGTGGCCACCATCCTCTACCTATCATCATTCATGATATCCACGGTGGAAGCTCCCTCTGAGACTTCCCCTTTTGTTTCGCTCAACCTCCCTTCAGTGATCACCCTCAGCTCAACATCAGTGGATCCCTTATCTGCTTGTTCTTCTGTCACCTCCCATGACGATGTGCATGTGAACCTTTCTTCTCATGATGATGAGTCAGGTAGCTTCGCCATGTCATGTGGTCTCTCTTCCTCTAGTCACCCCATCTCCTATTATGATGATGACATCATGGAAGCCTTGTCCACCCCTGACTTCATCTTTCCCACCCATAAGCGGAATGGAACCATACGTGTCTATGGTGACTTTCATGACCTGAGCATAAACTGCCCCCAAGGTAGCTCCCACACACCACCTTCCCGTCGGTGTGCAGGTGGTAGACATCCTACCCAGAGCACTCCCTCTCGTAGTGTTTGTATGATTTCTACCTTGCGCTCAAGTTTCCAACATTGTTCATCATCCTCTCATTTATTGTCTTGTGGCACCTTTTAGATGGACCCCCCCCCCGTCCACATCTTATATCGGTTATGCCGATGGTACAAGTCACTACTCCCTGAATCTAGCCTCGGCGGGTTGGGCCATTTTCACTCCCTTACATTCACTTGTTCTCTCGAACGGTGTATGCATTAGTACTACTACCAATAATCAGGCCGAATATGATGCAGTGCGAGGTTTATTAGCCGATGCCCTTTCCCATCACATCCTCCACCTTCATGTTCATTTAGATTCCTTGCTTCTTATCATTCAATTGAATGGTGTCTATCATGTGCATAATCCTATCCTTTTTAGAAGATATTTACGAGTGAAGCTTTTGATGCGTGAATTTGAAATCATTACATTCAGTCATGTACCTAGAGCACAAAATCACTATGTAGATAACATTACAAACAATATTCTATATTAGCACTTAGCACACACATTTAACACAAGACAATAGCATTAAATCATCAAAATGATGCATATCCATAATATGTGTTTTATAACATGTTTTAGAGTCCCTTAACTATGATACATATGACATGCCCATAGCATGTTACAAAAGCTCAAAACTGGGGGTACCACCTGCCCCTACATCTAATCACTATCTGGAGGATCCCGAGCCAATGGCTTTGCTCCTGTAGCTCGTAGATCGTGTATTCCCTGTCCGGCCATCACCATGCGCCGCATCACCCCTCACCACTCTGAGGGTGGACCAATACATGGTTTTATGTACTGGTCATCCAAGTATTTCCATCCGCGCTCTAAAACACTGGTCAGAAGCCTCTCACATCTACGACGGATGTCCTCCAGGAGAGCCATTGCATCCTCATTTTGCAGTGCTCTCGATCCACTAGGTCCTAAAGCTCCTGATGCTGCAAGTTGTCCCATGTACCCAGCTGGTTTTACTAGTGTTGTATCTGCATACAAAAAGTGAAAGAATAAGTACCATATACAATATTTTAAAACTTTTCAATGCACATTAAATATTAGCAACTTATCACTTACCATTGGGCCCCCATACTTGACCAGACGACAGTGGCAAGTCTGGGTCCCCACGATAACTCATCCCACTATAGGGATAGTCATCTATGTACAGTGGCATTTGATCCCAATGAGCAAAGAACTCCGATCAAAATACTCGTCTGACTGCCCCACCTCCTCCTCTACACAGTAGTCGCCCCCACCAGCGCATCTTGGGCTCCCTCGGGCCCCCATCCTGGAGCTTTATACGAGGTCGAAGTGTCGAGATATTCTCAAAGAAGAGCGAGCACAACACTGTGCCATATGCACAGTCGTGGTTCACTTTCTGCTTGCATAGCGACAACTATCATTTCAATGAAGACAAAATCATCTAGGCCCACCCATAGTAGGTCACACTCAACACACTCTCAACAAGCATCATCTGCCCTCTAGTGATGTGGTGGAGTGCCTGGTTTCCCAAGATTCGCAGCACCGCTATGGCCACAGCACGAGTCTCTAACCTCTCTGGATCCCTGATCGGTATCTATGTCCCCTTGAATTGGAGACCTAGTTTACAATGGTGCTCTATAAACTCCATGATGTTCTGCCCTCGCACTAACACTAGTTGAGTATTCCCCACCATCCCAAGTGGTGGGATACCAGTCAGAAAATATATATCCTGGACCGTCAACTCAATCTGCTACCCCTGCACTATAAATACCTCATGGTCTAGATCCAAATAACTGACAATTCGGGCCAACAAGGGCTCTCCAACTCTCATCAAAGGGTTCTCCACAAACTTCAGAACCCCAAACCTGGCCAATTCACTACAGACACCATGATCCTCTCGAATCTCTGACCGTAATGTATCCAGGTCTCTTTCTCTCCAATTGATCTGTAGTTCTACCATATCTGCACAAAAAAATCACATTTGTCAGTGTACGAAAAGGGAATATTGTTCTCAACCATAAAAACCCAGTTCTCATCCAAAAAACAGCACAGAAAAACCCCTCTCTTACAGGTCGCACTTTTCAGGAAAAATCTTGGTACACGTTGCACTTTTATGCCCAAAACTTGATACCCAGGTCACAGATATTGCCCCAAAAAGTGCGACCCAACCCTGAAGAGTATCAGGGGTCTATTCTTGAGATCTGGGCACCTAAACTGAACTTTCAATCCACTAAAATGAAAGATTAGGGTTAGGCCTCTTACCTACAACTGACGGATCTCATTTCCAATGGTCGGTTTTTCCGCTATGATCGCTGCAAGATTTAGGGCCTTCTCTCCTCTCTAGATTCACCACAGCTACACTTTCAAATGAGTGAATTTGGAGGTAAAATGCCTTATTAAAAGAGAAACCCCTGATTTTTCTTTCTCCTTCTGCGGCCAAACCATAGCTCAGTTTGAAAAATCGTCTGTACCATTGGAAATCTCTCACCGAGCTCTCAAATGGGTATCTATTAGTGTTTTGTGATTTGATACTTTAATACAACACATTTTGTCCAAGAAACGTCACTTCACCACTCCTCAAAATCAAATTTCTTCACTTGCAACACTTGTACTTGGGGCACCACTTTTCCTTCATACTTGTCCATGCTCGTGTCGATTTTCGTCATGAGTAACCATCTGATACTCATGTCCTTATGGTCCCCATCGGACATTTTCTATGTGGCAGCATCTAAGTTGAGTCATCATCACACTCATGGAGTCTATCCCAATTCCCTTTATATCCCGCTATAGTCCTGCATTCTTCATTGCTTGGTCTCTCTCTCGTGTCGGACATTATGGCCTTCAGTCCTACTGTCACCTATCCCTTTTGATATTTTTTCAGTTGCTACCAGGTCATCCATGCCCTTCATGCTCTAACAAGGGAAGTTGTCAGCCCACTACTCAGTATCCCCCATTTCATCATCATCCCTGGTGTCAGTCTGTCAGTCGCTCTACTATTTTCTCTCATGCCTTAGTTGAGGATCCCTTATTGCCTCATCTATGGTGGACCTCCTTCTATCGACATTAGCTTATTCATTCCAGAAGACAGGTCTAGAGGGTGGTGTACCTTGGTTCCAGCTTACACTCTAGTTCGGTGAATCGGATTAGGCAAAGGGACTCCTTATTTCCCTTTGACTTGATTGTTTCTTAGCTCTAGCTCCTTACAACATTATCAAGATTTGTATACTTGATGGTTCACTGATGCAGTAGATTGTAATGATGATTCTCAAGTGTGTGTGAGATGTTTCAGACCTCATGAGGGAGTGGCCCTTCAGGTAGTCCCCCACATGTCCGGATGACCTCTTCATTACAGCCTTAGATGAAACTCCATAGATTTGATGATGTCAGCCTCAGCTGCTTGCAACACCTTTTAGTTTGCATGGATCAGTCAGATTTTTAGAGCCCTTTCCTGTTTACAGGGGCACTTTGGTTTTATTTATATCTCATGTACACAGATATTATTGTATAAGTCCTGGATGTTATCCCAGGCATAGTATGTATGTGGGATTCATTATCATGTTTTTATCTGGCTCATGTTTATGACATCATGTACTATATAGTTCAGTCCCTTGTTTACTGGATGCATTATTCTTTGTACTTTGTCTCGACGGGCATAGGTACTCACTCATAAAAGAGACTTGTCGCACCTGTAAGTCTCACCTCCTCAAGGTCTAGTCCTCTAGCGCTTTGGTCTAGCTTATATTTATCTCTCTCTGACTTCCCCTTCGGTGTCTAGTGATTGAGTTCTTACAATGCACTTTGGTCATACGATAGCTCCTAACGCTCGCACACTGGGGGGAAATCTGTTACACCATTTTTTGGTCATCTAACTTATTACTATTCGATGGACCAAATTACACCATGTAAGACCAATTTTACCCTAAGTAAAATTTCTTTCACTATGAAAAATAACTTAGTAAACCACATTTATTAAGTTGTTTATGGTCTAAACAGGAAACCCCATGAGGAAATATTGAATAAATCCACATTTGTTTGATTTTCCTCAAGGAATAATTAGTTAAAAAACAATTTAATTAACATTCCTGGTCATATTTAACCCAAAAAGGGAAAATTAATTAGATAAATCATTATTTATCTTATTATTAACTAGGAATAATTATTTAAACCTTATTTAAATAATATTCCTTGTTAAATTTGACTAAATCATTTATAAATCATTAAATAAATCATTATTTATTTGATTATTACTCAACCACATCCTTAAAATAATAGATAATCATTTATTTATTTATTATTTACAAATTAAGGGATTTGACCAAAGTCAAATTCTTTTTCCCTCCAACAAATATAATAAAATATTCCATAAAAGTTGGATCTTGATTTGGTTAATAATATTTTAATTATGCACCAATATCTAGACTAACTCAATATTTGTTATAAATAGAAGGGTTTTTCCATTCACTCACTACCTTTTGTTTCCTAAAGATCATTGTGGATCGATACTTTTGGTCTGACTTTCATCCACCATCATTGTCATATTTTGCTACCATTTTTCTTGTGAGCTCCCTTTGAGTTCCATTTTTGTCTAGGTTTTCTACACCATCAAGAGAGAGGGATTTTAGATCTGAAGTGTTGAGGACTTACAAGAACCCATCCCATTGAGGGGGACTGGTAACATCTTTCTATGTTCCCTTCCCAAGTGTCAAAAAATACAAAAATTATTTAAATATTCTTGTCTTCTCTATTGGATCATGAACATCTTGCCATGCTTTTATTTATATACTTTATGTCTTTTCATGCATAGATCTTAGATTTTCTTAGCAATTATCCTATTCAACTAATTGAATCCTAAAGAAATTGTATGCATCTTTGATGTTAGGGTTGTTTGTTATGCATAGCTAAAGTGGACTTTTTTCATACGCTTGCGATTAAATTCATCCTAACATAAAGAAGTTTTCTGATCGGTGTAGTGCTTTAGCAAGATGCATTACTATAGCACATTCCTTGCTAATAGGGAGTGTTTATTTCTAGCAGCATTAGATGTGCTCTAAGTCTCAAATTTTGTAGGGAGGATTAGACACATGCATTTCAAAATACACAGAAAGGATTTTGGGAAATTACATGCGGATGGGGTCTTATTAAAATAATTAATTATTTTTAATAGGGCTTGGTGCAAACTTAGAGATTAAAATAATTAAATTAATATGATGATTGAATCTTCAGAAAGATGAATATCAAGTCAAATTAATCTTATCACTTGATTAGGTTTAAATACAGTTGATTTATCAACGAAGAAAGGTTATAAGAGAAGGCTTGATGGGAATTTGGAAAACACATCAAGAGAGGATCTAGAGATCGATTTCTTAAGTGAGAAGCGCAGAGAAACTAGAGAGACCATCGAGTTGATTCTTGCAATGAAGGGTAGAGATAATTTCTGGTTGGAGAGATTTTTCCTGAGTTGGAAATACATCGTTGAGAGGGAAGAGGTAGAACAAGAAGAGATAGCGCAAGGGCTACGCTAGGTAATGCGGAGCCACATAATGGCAATGTTGAGCCTCTAAGGAGATACACAATTTTGCTAAGGGTCAGATCAGTTTTAGCACCAGGAGTCGGGGTGTGAGACTCGAGCACCAGAATATCGAGCATCTTGCGAGCAGAAAGATAAGTTGAAAGTACTGACGTAGTTCCCAACATTTGTGATGCAAAGCTACAAAGAGGCAACGTGGGGCCTGTCAGTTCAGGGTTGGGTCTGTGTTAGATTTTTATGCAACCAACTCACAAAATAGAAGAAAAGATAGATCACAACTTATAATCAGCCTCTTTGAGGGGGAAACCTCCTTTACACTACGTAAATGACCAATTCTTGTGTTAGGCTCCACAATGTCTCAAGGGTGAAAGGATATCGACAGAGGTAACCTAAAAAAAATATTTTAGTTTGGTAGCTAGCCCTACCAAACTAGAAAGGTTTCTCTATATGAAAAACAAAGCCAAGGGTTTAAGTGGTACAAGAATGGATTTTAAGCTAGATAGCTCAGCTCTAGGGTTTTGAAATATTCAGGGGTTTTTTGTTGGATCAAGAGTGAAAAATCATGAAACTGGGTCAAAGTATCAAAGGTTTCAACTGCAAGAGATATAAAGGAGAAAGGTAGCTATGATTTTATGATGGATTAGGAGTTTTTCAGTGTAGCGTAAGGTTTGAAAGAGCAAGATATCATAATGATCATGTGCACTATGAATTCATTAATCAAGAAGGAAAATTACACAAAATGATTTCCTAACAAAAAAAAGCTTTAATGAAAATAATTATTCTTATAACCTCTTAGGAAAATCACTGAAGATCATAGATATGGTAAGGATACAAGTATATCATTCATATAAAATTATAACAGAGAGAAAACATCATCAAAAACTCACACACGAGAATTACTGAATAATAGTTTCAACTATCCTTTGATTTACTGTAAAAAGTGATGAAGTACACGCTACAATATTTCCACCCTATGATGTCCAACGATCAAAATGAATGAAAAATCCATACATATAGACTCAAAAAAAAATTCCCCTCTCTCAGGGGTCGAATTCCTCAGTGTAGGAACATCTCACAAGATTCTCTCAACAATACCCTAAAGACTAGGGAGGTTTAAACAAACCCTCCATTTAGAGTTTGACTGACCTGATCCTCATTAATAAGGTCCAAAATTACATAAATCTGACCATGAAAACCTCATTTACATCATATTACATAAAATCGACATGAAATTAAATAAATTACATCATAATACCAAGAGTTAATCAGAAAAAACTCGAAATTTTCACCAACAGGTAAAAGCGCAGTGCATGTATGATAAAGCGCAGCAAAAGGGTAGCACCCAAGTTGTGAGGAACCTTTGAATTCCTTCCCATGCTCAAAATTGAGCTTTGAAAGATGCATTGGAAATTTGAGGATATCTAGTTGTCATTAGACACCTCAAGCAATAAAAATGGACACTCCATGAGGGAGAACAATGCATTTTCCCATAAGTACTCCCAAAAGCGCAGTGCCTAGTCCAAAACAGTGGAACAAAGTGTGTTTTTAACCTCTTTTTTTCCTTTTCTCTCAACCAATTTTCTGAAAAGGCACCTGAGGTGGATAAATGACATGTAGAAGTGATTATCTATCCAGAAATATAGAATTTTTTGCATTTGGATGGTTGAGGAAAATGTCCAGCACCAAGGTGCTGCGCATTTGGCTATACTGTAATTTCCAAATTGGCCAAAAGTCACATAAAAGAAAACAAATTCAAAATTTATTCAAAAATTCTCCAAAATTGTCCCATGAAGGCCTGTGATGATATTTCATGCTATGAGAGAGGATTCAGCAAGAAAATCCAACTTATCCTTCTCTTTTTGCCTCATTAGGGTTTCCATGTGTTAATTCACTCTATCAATCCATCCTACCTTGTATTTTTCAATTTCTACCAAAATGAGTTCATCAAATATCATTTGAGTTTTTGGTGGAGATGCTTCTTTTTTCTTCTCAAGTGCACTCTTGAGGCATCATTTCGTTGGTCTATTTGTTCTGACCTTCTCTTCCTGGTCCTCTGAATCATCAATCTCAACCACTTACTTACCTTTTGCATCATCCATTCTCAAATCAACTTTATGCTTGTTTAAGAGAAGTTGATTTAACTTTATATGCATGTTCTCCTACTGCAAGAATGAAACCAAGAAGTTGGCCTTTGACAAACTATCTTTGAGCTCTCTAATTTTAGCCTCCTTCTCCATGATGATATGCTCTGGTGTTTTGTTCTCTTCATTCACCTCCAAATCTATCATATTAGTGTCATGATGGAATGGTTCCTCATCCTACAATTGTGCCTCATAATGTGATGATGATCCTTGTTCACCTGATGTAGGCTTGGACCTTTCAACAATATCTGGCATAGACACATGCCTCTTATCTCTGACATATGTTTATGTCACCTCTACCCTAGGAACACTTTTGGTAGGTTTTCTTGTGGAAGAAACCTCTTGATATGTTGGCGAAGCCAAGTGTGTAGATTGATTGCTAGACTAAGCTGAAGAAGGCAAAAGAGAAGCTGAATATATAAATCATCCCATGAAAATTTGATCTGAATGTGGGAAAAAATTTTAATGCTATGCAATCTCCCTCATCAGTATTAAAAATGTGTTTCTTATGTGCATAGGAATTTTACTGAGCTTTCAGATTATCACAAGGATTTATTTTTGGTTTCTTTCAATATGTAATTCCATGAGTTGGTTATAGACATAAAACCATTAATCACATAAAAGTAAAATACATCATACAGCAAAACACAAGCCATTTGATGAAGGAGTTTTCCCCACCTGGGCTACATCTCATTGAATCATCTCTAAGGCATGATTCATTGTTATTATGCTCTAATTTCAAAATGATGAGTACATCAATTTGCTGAACCCAAATGACAAGTTTCTCCTAAAAATAAACAACTCCTGCAAAGTCCCTTTACTATACACTTATTGTCAAAAACACATGGTAATCTTACGAAGATCCCTTTCTAAAATATGAAAGAGCATCAAATTTGTACTTCAATAACTATAAGTACATCAACAGTATTTTTCTCTACAATACATAAAGAGAAAATATGAGAAAAATTCTACAACACTGTTGAAAAGGCTGTTGCTGCAAACATATGGAGGTTGGAAGATCCCTGCAAGATCATCTCCATCTCAAAATCCTCCAAGAACTGGCGCAATATCTTAATGATCCATACACCCTCTGTTACACTAAAAATGTCACCTTGACATTCTGCTGACTGTATGAGCTCATTGACACTCATACTTACCTCCTCTGCAAGTCTTACAACCTTTGTTCCTCATTCCAAGCCTCAGAACTGGAAGAAAAACCCTAAAAATCTCTGAAACTCAGGGTACGCAGGTAACATGAAGCCTGCATGCGTTTTTAGCTAGGGTACGCAGGCAATGTGAAGAGAAACTGCGTTCTAGAATGCACTTTTCCAGTGTAATGTCTGCGGTACCCCTGTAAAGTTAAAAAAGCATGGAATTAAACTGAAAAAGTTGATTTTTGGTCAATTCTAGAAGGTTCTGGATGAGATTTTTTTGGGATGAGTATGCTTTGGTAAGGTGCATGTATCCCACACCTTAAGGAACTAATCCCTTGATGTGAGGAGCCTATCCCTTTGAAGGATGATTCTATCCCTTTAAAGGTGGAATCCTAACCTCCTCATCTGCTCTATAAAAGGAGGCATTGGGTAGCCTTTTGGGTTAAGTTCAAGGTCAAGCTGTTGGAGATTGAGATTTTGAAGATTGAGGATTGGAGTTGAAGTTTTATGTGTGATTGAGCTGAAGTGCTGTTGAGATTTAGACTTCTTTCTGCTAAGCTTTTGAGAGGAAAGATCACATACCTCTTTGTGCTTCTGAAGGAAGAGTGCAAGACTTATCAAAGTAGAGGAGATTCCTGCTTCGGACCCTGGGAAGGCCTTTCGAACATCAAGGCTAAGGTTGTAAGTTTCTTCTGTATATTTTAAGATTAATACAATCAAGTTCTGTTTTTCTCAATAAATTGTCGTTCAATTGTTTAATTTCAATAAGCTGTTGTTTGATCGTTTATTTCATAGATTCCTTGATCACTATGATAGATATTTTTTATAATTATTTGTTATACAGGTGCTATTGATATTTTCTTGTTTGTGATTGCAGATCAACGAAAGATGATACTTTCTTGTGACAAAAGGGCCCTTGTTGCGAGGAAGGATTATTGATGCGACGGAAGCACTGCGACCGCAAATAAGCATTTGGATCTAAGGTAGGATCGACACCTTCATAGCATTTAATTGTAAAACGAATATATCTAGAGAAAGTCAAACTTAGTTGTTCGTTTGTTGCTAGATTGTCTTCTGACACTAGGGAGATCGGTCTTGTCCGCAAGAACGATTAATCCGTCCAACAAATTGGCGACTCCACTGGGGATCGAACCCAGAATCTTGTTTTAGCTATCTTGGAGAGTTAATTAATCCCTACTCCAAGATACTGGCGACTCCGCTGGGGAAAGAACTTGTTGTTTTTGATTCTCTTTTATTTTGATTTGAGGATAAGTTTTTCCTGGTTTTTGATTGATTGATATCTACCTGGGTAGCTTAGGTTTTCTCAGTTTTTTTTTAAATTTTGAAATCTTTTATGTTTTTCTTGAAGTTTTCAGGGGACCGCACTTTGTCTTCATACACAGTGCGGGCATCTCCGCACTTTCCTTAGGTAACCAGTGCGGGACCGCACCTGTTACTTATGGAGCCTGCGGACCCTGTTAATTCTTGAAAAACTTAGATTTCTTCTTTTAAGTTTAGTTTAGATTTAATTTAGGATTCTTAGCATCTACCCAGATTCAAAAATCTCTCGTTTCTGAATTTCTTTCAGCAATTCTTCATCTCATCAATCTCCATTAAGTTAATTGGGTGTTTTGAGTCTCTTTTTTGAGAAATTCTTAATTTGATTTCCTTTGGTCATTAGTTGAAGGTTTGTCTCATTCTTTTCACAATTTTGCATCTTTTTGCTTTTGGGCTTGCTAAATTGTGTATGAGTGTTAATCGAATTTGAGTGTTTTTTATGATCTTTGGAACTCTCACCCGATTTTCTTGACTTCCACTTGATTGGTTCTTAGATTACATTAGAATCATCTTGTGTTTGAGAATTCTCTTGCATAGATCACATTTGCATAATTAGAATTCTCATTTTCAGAATATGAATGAAAAATGTGCATAGATTACATTTGCATACTTTTCATGTGAATTGTGCATAGATTACAATTGCATAGTTTATATTCTAAAAAAATAAATCATAGATTTAGATCAGTTTTCTTTGATTTGAATTTAGATGTTTTTATGTTTGTTTAAAAAAAAAAAACACAAAAAAAAAAAATTGTTTTGGGATTGATTTGCATTAGTTTTTCTTGATGAAATTAGTGCATTAGAGAATTTGTTATATTTTCTCTTAGTTATCAATCTTTGCATTGTTGGAAGTGATGGAAACTCTCTCCTTACTTTAGGTAGGATTCATCGAATTGAAAAGATTACATTATCATATTCGATTGCATTCAGTTTTGGTTTGGGTCATAACACCATTGGTTTCATATCCATTTACCCTTTTGAGTAATAACAGCCTAAATAACACAGCGCTTAATTAAAATTCATCTAGTAATTTTTACATTTTTAGGGCTCTTTCCACCAATCTAGCTTAGACTAGTGTCTTGGAATAGGTTTTAGTTAACTCTCCAAGACAGTAAAACAAACAAGTAGTCGATCTTGCGGTAGGAAAAATTCCAATTGTTGCATGTATGCTCTGGGAAGCTCCTCCTAAAGGAGTCAAGCACGAGATCATATCTGAACCAGTGAAGTAATCAATCCTTCCTCATTGGGAACGATAGCAGATATACACGTATTAAAAACGGTAAACCTCGGATTGACCATTGTCGAGGAGCCTGGGGTCACTTGTCGGTAAACCTTGGATTATGTCAAGGAGCCTTCAAGGGGATTGAGCTTTGTTACTCTACCCTTGCGTGTGTATCGGATCGTAGACTGTTCCCCCAGGTATATTTGTTTCTGTTGGTAACCTTAGTGGCCATAATCTATAGGATTCTTTCCTAAGGTGAAGGTGGAGGGAAGATCCCACTGTACCTGGAGCAGACGTCGACTAGACTCACTTGGACTCTCTGGGGGGTTCTCTTCACTCGAGATGGTTTTGTGAAGAAACTTCAGCGCTTTTGCTCATTGGCTATGTTGCTTTGCAACTGCTCCAACCGCCCCTTCTCGTATTAAATTCTACGATGTTGGATTTCATCACCAACTAGTGTTTTTAGTACAGGAAGTTACTGTTTGTGTGTGGTTTGACTCCTAGATTTGATAGCGCGTGTTAAATTGTTTGTTTTTACTTTTAGAGACCATAGGTGTGAATTGTGAATTTTAATTGTTAGGTGTGAATTGTTAATTGTTAATTTTAGTTTTTAATTTGTTAATAAAATTCACTGAAGTTGAATATAATGGCAAATGTTCCTGAATTTACCAACCAAGGAACACCTCTTAACGAGAATCCTAGTACTTTTCCTTGCTTTGGAAATGTTGGTCCTCCTTATATGGCTACATTGTCATTACCTGGATTTACAATAGGTTTACCGATATGGTTATTTTCAACTTCGTTGGCCCCGAATACTCCAATTGTTTCACCTCAACTGGATGCTTCACCTCAACAGAGTTCACCATCTCAACATCACCAACCTTTTGTTGACCCTTCACCTTCTTCGCCTAATATTTCTTCCTCCATTTCTTCCTCTTCGCTTGGTAAAAGCCTTGACGCTAGTAACCAGGTGGCTAAGAAGAAGAAGAAAGGAAAGAAGAAGAAGAAGAAGAAGCAAGGTAAGAAAGAAGTCAACCAACCAACCATGGATGTAAGTGTTAGTTGTGTTGAGGAAACCTCCAACATGCATCGTAAACCAAAATACCCTTGCAGGCTTTGTAAGGGTGACCACTTCCTTATCAATTGTCCTGGTATTCCAAAGGTCTTGGAAGTATGGTTAGAAAAATCTCATCAACTTTCTGTTGATCCATCAACCAGTGATAGTCAGGTTCCTGGGAAAAAGGGTAAAGTTAGGTTTCCTTGTAAGTTATGCAAAGGGAGTCATCAAACTCACATTTGCCCTCACATGGATGAAGCCTCGAAATTGTTGGAAAACCTTACTGTTCCACAGCAAGAATTTCCAACTGGTTACCGTAAACTTTCTCCCAACCTACCGTCAACTGACGGAGTGATTGATCTAATTTCAAGTACAATCGATCCCACTCTTCCATTGGAGAGTGAAACTCATATCACTCAGGTTGATGATCCATTAGTTGATCAAGTGGTCAATTCGATTTCACATTCGGTCGATCCCATTCTCCCTGTAGAGAATGAACTTCATACTGCTTAGGTTCTTCTTGTTACATCAGATTCTTCTACGTCGGGGGGCATTTCACCTGTTTCTACAGAACCCCCTCCAAGTACTGAGGTCTTTTCCTTTGATTGGAATAGACTGATAGAACCTCATCTTCCTTCCTCCATCCATTTCCAAATCATTGTGAAAACTGGTGGTAGGGACATACACCGCACACAGGTAGATGAAGGTGCTTCTGTTAGTATTTTATCCTCAACTTCTTGGAAAGCTTTGGGTTCTCCTCAGCTTGTGCCTATTACTCAGAATCTGAAAGCTTTTAACAGAACCATTAGTGAACCTTTAGGGATCCTTCCTAAATTTTCTATTACTTTGGAAGGTAAAACTGTTTGTATTGATCTTATGGTAGTTCGAGGCCCCTTGGATTTTAATTTACTCCTTGGGCGAGACTATGTTTATGCAATGAAAGCTGTCGTATCGACACTCTTTCGCGTGATGTCTTTCCCTCACAATGGGAATATTGTGACTGTAGACCAACTTTCATTCCCTAGTCTTGTTTTGACTACCAATAATATGACACCCCTAAATGTTCCTGATTCTAAAGTGGTATCTACCTCGCCACGGGTTAATTATGTGGCAACTAGTCCCATGTTTTCAGTTACCAATGTGAGCGAGCCTCTCACTGTAAGCTCGTCTTCTTTTGACTTAGATCCGGTAATTGACATGGAAAACTCTATGGGATTATTTGAATGCGATGTTCTTATCCCTTTTGAGTCCCTTGACATGTGTTCCTTCCAAGGAATTGTTCTTCCATCTGATGAAGACCTCTTGGAAGCCATGATCAAGGTGTGTCCATTGACATATGTTTCTTCCTGTTGGAAGCCATAATCAGTGAGTGTGAGGAGAGTTCCTTTTACTGTGTCAAACTCGTTAAAAAATGAAACAGTGAGGGTGAGGAGAGTTCCTTGTACTGTGTCAACCTCGTTAAAAAATGAATCAGTGAGTCTGAGGAGAGTTCCTTTTACTGTGTCAACCTCGTTAAAAAATGAAACAGTGAGTATGAGGAAAGTTCCTTGTACTGTGTCAACCTCGTTAAAAAATGAATTAGCGAGTCTGAGGAAAGTTCCTTTTCCTGTGTCAACCTCGTTAAAAAATGAATCAATTGTTCAGAGGATAGTTCCTGTTACTGAGTCAACCTCATTAAAAAATGAATTAGGTATGAGCACAATTCTTTTCCTGTGTCAACCTCATTAAAAAATGAATGAGTAGGTTATGTAGGTATATTAGAAATAAGTAGTTAGATGAGGATAGTTCCTTTGACTGTGTCAACCTCGTTAAAAAATGAAACACGTTGCCATGAGCATAGTTCTTTTCCTGTGTCAAGCTCGTTAAAAAATGAAACAAATCCTCCCTTATTTGAGTCAAGTCTTTGAATAGATCTCGTAGATGTTAAGTCATATATTTAGGTTAGTTTCTAGGTCGGGTCTTTCATATGATCTCGTAAATGAACCTTCATTCCATCCAGCTATTTATTACTAGTGTACTTAGTTGAATGAAATGAAGCTGGGGGGGCATGCACTCTAGCAGTTACGCTTAGGGGGCATCAAGCACAGTTTTCTCTTTGTTTCAAGCTTGTGTAAAAATGAAACTACTCTGAAGCATAGTTTTTTCTCTATTTCAAGCTTTCGTAAAAATGAAACCTATCTGGAGTCAATTTTGGTTATTTTCAAGACTCGTTAAACTCATGAAAATCCCGAGATCATTTTGCTATTTTTCATTCTCGTAAAACACATAAAAATGCCGAGTTCTTTCCGTCTTTTCCTGCTCGTAAATTAAATTGAAAGTTGGCCACATGAGTACATTTTTATCCCTTTTTCGAACTCATTAAAACTTACGAAAAAGTGAAAACCATAAGTACATTTTTATCCCTTTTTCGAACTCGTTAAAACTTATGAAAAAGTGAAAACCATGAGTACATTTTTATCCCTTTTTCGAACTCGTTAAAACTTACCGAAAAAGTGAAACTCTTGAGTTCTCTTTTAAGCCCTTTTCAGACTCTCTAAACATGAAAATATTGTCGAGTACTTGATTATTCGAACTCGTTAAAGTAAATGAATGATCGTCCCTTCAGTATAAGTTTACCCCTTTTACGGACTGAAATGGACTATTTACGAAAAAGGTATACGTTGACTAATTATGGTCAATAGAGTTCTCTCCCGCATTATTTTATCCTTTTTCGAGCTCGAGAGACTAAATTTATGAAAAAGTACACCCATGGATTTTTCTTAAATTTTTTCTTCTCACTCCCTAAAATTGAAAAACACCGAGTTTCTCCTATATTGGACTCGTTAAAATTTAACAGTAAAGGACCTGTTTAATTTTCAACAGGAACGAACCACTCCTTCTTAGGGTTCGAATCTTAAACTAAGTTGGACTCATCCGAAGGATGAGCTTATAACCAAGCAAATGTTATCCTCCTCAAGCTTGTCAAAAATAAAGAGGTACTTGCCAGAAATGGTGGGGGAAAAGGGAGAAAAACGAACTTGTTTGTTACATTTTGATTATTCGGAAAACCGTTGACCACTCTTGAACACGACACTTTTTTTTCACCTGGGTTGGGATATCCTTTGCCTAACAGTTAATCAAACCACATTGAAAGTCTTCAGCCGGTTTCTGGGTATTAGCTTTGGGTCAATTGTTACCAAGCCATCTGCAGTGTCGTTATGTGTTCAAGAGGACAGTTCAAATAAACCATTCATCTGCAAAATATCTTTCATCCATTTTGACCATCCCTGAGTCAGTCCTTGCCAATATATTTTCAAAACTTGATCTATAATTTCATGTTGTGGGCTTACCTACGACAGATCACTTTCTATCGACGACAACTCATTATCTAGGAAGTTGATCCAGAAATCATCATTACCTTGAAATCTGAATGCCTCAATGGCAGGTTTCTCGTGTTCGACGACAGGTTGCATCATTGATCTTCGATCGAATGATTCCGTGAGATGTTCGACTTCAGCTCATTGATTCACATTTCATGGATTGTACTGAGTACTTTGAGAGCCATTGACATTACTGGTGGTTTCTCTCACACTTGTTAACAGTTCACATCATTGACTGGTAATCAAGTGGTTTCTACCATGTTTGACTTCAACACATTTATTCACATGGATAGAATCGTACTAGTTCGAGATGCGGAAATCAAGACCCTGGATCTAGTTTCTACCATCCAGGCTGCGAGGAATTTTGTTATCATTCATACAATAGACTATTTATAAACAGATGGCTGCGTCCATGCTGTGTCGACATATCTCTATACTGTGATGTATTCAAAATCATTCCTGTATCAGAATAGTTTAGATTAGTTTCTAGTTAGTTTTGATCTGAGTATGGGAATGCCTACCTCAGCGATGATATGATTACATATATATATTTTGCATTGAATGTTTTTACAGGTTCCGACCGGGGTGTCCACAGGATGATCCTTGAAATGATAAAGTACTTCACTCTTCATATATGACAGACTTCATCTTCATCTATTCCAGACTTCGCACTTTAGGGGGCAATCTGTTACACTAAAAATGTCACCCTGACATTCTGATGACTGTATGAGCTCATTAACACTCATACTTACCTCCTTTGCAAGTCTTACAACCTTTGTTCCTCATTCCATGCCCTGAAACTGGAGAAAAAACCCTAAAAAGCTCAAAAAACCTTGGGTACATAGTTAATATGAAGCCTACCTGTGTTTTTAGCTAGGGTCCGCAGGTAATGTGAAGAGAAACTGCGGTCTAGAACGCATTTTTCTAGTGTAATGCCTGCGGTACCCCTGTAAAGTTAAAAAAGCGTGGAATTAAACTGAAAAAGTTGGTTTTTGGTCAATTCTGGAAGGTTCTAGATGAGATTTTTTGGGGATGAGTACGCTTTGGTAAGGTGCATGCATCCCACACCTTAAGGAACTAATCCCTTGATGTGAGGAGTCTATCCCTTTGAAGGAGGATTCTATCCCTTTAATAGTGGAATCCTAACCTCCTCATCTGCTCTATAAAAGGAGGCATTGGGTAGCCTTTTGGGTTAAGTTCAAGAAGTTCAAGACGTTCAAGAAGTTGAGCTATTGGAGATTGAGATTTTAGAGATTGAGAATTGGATTTGAAGCTTTATGTGTGATTGAGCTGAAGTGCTGTTGAGATTTAGACTTCTTTCTGCTGAGCTTTTGAGAGGAAAGATCACATACCTCTTTATGCTTCTGGAGGAAGAGTGAAAGACTTATCAAAGTAGAGGAGACTCCTGCTTCGGACCCCGGGAAGGCCTTTCGAACATCAAGGCTAAGGTTGTAAGGTTCTTCTGTATATTTTAAGATTAATACAATCAAGTTCTGTTTTTCTCAATAAATTGTCGTTCGATTGTTTAATTTCAATAAGCTGTTGTTTGATCGTTTATTTCATAGATTCCTTGATCACTATGATAGATATGTTTTATAATTATTTTTTATACAGGTGCTATTGATATTTTCTTGTTTGTGATTGCAGATCAACGAAAGATGATACTTTCTTGTGACAAAATGGCCCTTGTTGCGAGGAAGGATTATTGATGCGACGGAAGCACTGTGACCGCAAATAAGCATTTGGATCTAAGGTAGGATCGACACCTTCATAGAATTTATTTGTAAAATGAATATATCTAGAGAAAGACAAACTTAGTTGTTCGTTTGTTGCTAGATTGTCTTCTGACACTAGGGAGATCGGTCTTGTCCGCAAGAACGATTAATCCGTCCAACACCCTCCTAGTTCAACCTGAAATTTGAACTTGAAGATTTGCTCTAAACAGAAAATAGAAGTTACTAATGGATTCAGAGCATCCATAAACCCCTAAGTAGCCTCTTCTGGTTCTTCAATTGGTCTACAGGTCTTCTACACATGGCCTCCTCACATGGTGGCCCTCGACATATTTTATCTTTAAGTGGAGAAAACACCATCAAGAATTTCTCCTCTACCTCTGAAACCTATTCCAATGGATTCCTAACATGCCAAAATTCTAATAACGACTTTTCTTGAGCCCAATTTGGTTGAATATTGCTCAAAATAGGCCTAATTTACTCCAAGCCTAGAAAAATTCCTCTAAAATTGGAAGACTGCTAGATAACTTCGTTAAAAATGGGGGTCCGCCAGATGGGCCGCCAAGTTAATTGCTTGTTGAAATGTTAATTAAGTGGGGTTTAAATGTTTTCATTAGCACATAAGTGTGTTTAGTGCTTGGCCCTTGGCGTTGGTTGTGTGGTAAGGTTACATGATGGAGGGGCTGGCCCATAGGCTGGCCCCTCCATGCTCCGCCAATCCCACCACATAAGCATTAGGTAAATGTGAATGTGGTAAGTTTAACAATGACCACCCCACAACCCATTGGTAGGGTGCAGGTTTGTTGGGGCAGAGGTCTGAGGTTCAAACCTGACCTCGCTCCTATATATATACGTGAACATTGGTGCAGACTTTGAAAATTTTGAAATGCGGATTTGGCATTTGATCAATTAATAATTAAGTATAAAATATATATAATATGTTTTAAACATATAATGTATTATATATATATATATATATATATATATATATAATATTAAATCATAAATAAATAAAAACACATTCTCCATCTTAGATCCATTAGGAAATTTACCCCCACATAGACCAAACTGGTGAATTCAAAAGTGCCACTTGTCATAGCCTCATTAGAAGAAATATGAAGAATATTCCAAAAATATTCCTTTTTGCTAACTGGGCTGCCATTTCAACAACCTATCCAATTTGCAATTTTTTAGCTGTTTGAGAAAACAGACAGTAGGCCATAACTTACTCATACGAACTCGGATTCTGATGGAATGAGTTGCGTTGGAATCATTGTGAAGAACTCTACATTGTCATCCTAGTTTCGAGCAATTCTGAAAGCTTTGATTGTTGAGAAAAAAATTTCCCCTGATTTCGATTCTGATCACACCTTCCCACTGACATGATTTTGGACCCACAAAAGTTGATTATCTCATGAGTGTTGAACACTCTTCTGTTTCCCAAGTTCTATCATCTTGAATCTGCTTGGAGAAATCCATGACAACCACTTGTCCAGTGACATGCCTTGCCTTGCCTTGCAAATGGCTTGGCTCTTCAACCACTGCTCTCCTTTTGCTACTGACCTAAACCAACACTTGCTGGTTTCTTGCTGATATAACACTTTTGTTGTACCAAATCGATTCCTTGGTGCCTTCCCATTGAGAATCTTTTTTCTCCTTTGCACAATGAGTGAAGTACAACAAATAGCTTCCAACATCAGTAAAATAAGAAAACAAATCACCACTCTTTTACCTCCACGGTTACAAATTCCACATCTGGAAGAATGCATTCGCCATCTCCTTCTCTTCTTGGCGTCAACACATAAAATAGTCTACAATGGCTGTAAAAAAATTCTTTGACATCTTTTCACAACAAACACATCATGCAAGAAAAAAATTGACGACATATCCTCTTGCTCCTTCAAAGAAACAATTTCACATCATGTGAACATCGCCATGTACTCTCAAATCTCAGTGTCAAAATTCATCGACCAAACACAAGCCGACAAAAACATGCCTCTTCAAACAAATTACTCTCAAGTCAAGCATAAGCATGTGAAATAATTTGATGATTATTTTCCAAAAACAAAAAGAATTTCACATCATGAAACACTTCATCAACATCTCATTTTCACCCTTGGAGACAAAATAAACTCTTCCAAGTCGATATGACATGCATACAACACAAAATAAACACTCTCAAGTTGACAACATACATGTTAAACAAAGCAATCGACCAACACAATTAAATTACTTATGCATGTTCAAACACAATGAAATCATCAAAATTCCACTATTCATACACACATCTCTCATGCATGTATATGATTCCCCAACTCTCTCACATAAGTACAATCATAATACAAGAATTCCACATTCACATGTACATGTACTCAAAGAGTTGAAATAAAAAAATTTGCTACAATAAAGTGATTCTCAAAATACTCCTCTTTCAAACACCTTCTTGGTGCAAACATGCAACATACAATGTAAAGGAACAAAACATTTCAATGGTGCCTATCCAAAGAACCAAACAGGTACAAGCTCTTGATGCAAAGTCCAACACCTTGCTGCTTCATGTCATCTTTTGCGATAGTAGGTACATGATACCCAATCACCAATGTCATCATGATACCATTATTCTAGCACAGCATACCCCAAGCCTTCATGCTTAGGCCTTTATTTCGCCTCTATTGGGTTCTTGATGCCTTGCTGATTTTCACCAAGAACCAAGACTTCTTGGTATCCCATCTTTCCCAAGATCTTTGTTGGGGCCCTTGGTTTGAATTTTGAATGAAGAACAGATTTTTGGGTTGCGGAACGACACATGGTAGCCGCGACCAAGCCGCAACTACGGTGAGTAGCGGAGCTACCGAGGTTGCGAGGGAACAGGAGATAGCTGAAGAGAGCGGATGCATAAGAGCAGATGAAGAGAAGATACAGCAGAAGACAGAGAGAATAACTCATAGACAACAAGAGAGAATCTGAAGAAGAATGCAAGAGGAACTAGAAGTTGTGACGGCGGGTGAATAAATAGCCGTCGCCCAGCCAAAAGAAGGGACACAGATGTAGAGACATTGAAGAAGATCAAGCAGATGCTACAGGAGAGATCGGTTCCAAGCATGATATCTTCATAGTTCCTAGGCTTCTCTTATCTATATTTCTGTCTTATGAGATGTCTTTAACAGAATTGTAAGCTCTCCTTGTGGAGTGATGTAACTATGGATCTGGTTGAAAGTTATCAATATATTTGCAGGTTTTTGTCTTACTATATGAGTTGCATGCATGCAAGATGTATGTGATGTCTTAAAATTTTATTTGCTTAGTATATGTTCAATCCTCTGAATGTTCTTGCGTATATGATGATGTTTATGAAATCAATTCTATATTAATCATGAGTTGTGGATCCTTCCACTAATATCAATATATTCCCCTTTTTCATGTGGTCGTAGCATGCCTCGAGTGAGACTCTCTGCTCTCTAGAGTAGGGTGACAATTCCGGCATGGTTCTAGACTACAGTGGATTCCCTTGTTGGCCCCAATCTCTGAACCTGGGTCTTGCCAGCGAGACCTGTTTCTTCGCCAACAAATGGTTCCATTGCTGGGACCCTACATGTTATGAGGGGAGCCAGATCATGGTATCGAGGGTCTTTGAAGGAGAAATATGGAGATGGTGGGATAACCATCTGGATCAGTTTATTTCTCAGCAAGCGGAGTTGACGAATCAAAAGGAGAAGGTGCTCAAGGATCTCATCCTTTTCTCGGATTCCACCAGTGATACCTACGAGATCCTCTGGGGAAAATTCCCTAGCGACCTCTATAATTGGTTACGAAGGTTGCAGACCAAGGTACCTAGGGATAGCTCGAGGAAGATAAACCGCAAGTGGGTGCACAGGGATCTGGTGGCCCTGCACTGGCTGGATACTGAGTTGACCCGCGCAGTGGATTTCTGGGTAGAGACCACTTTGGATGGATACATTGTGGAGTTTTCTGCAGAGTCCTACCAATCATTCTCGAAGGCTGAGGCTATCTTCCACTCTGGGTTAAGAGGGAAGATGCTCAAGGAGATTCCACTATGGATTAAGGCCCTGATGGTGGACGAAGGGATGATGGAATTCCAAAATTCGAGCATGGAAGCGTAAACCTCCAGGTCTGGGGGAAGGGCAGAGGGGAGAGATGCCGCATGAAGTGTGAAGCAGGGGAGTGGGGGAATGGATGCTAAGGCCACGAGAAGGTTAAGGGAGCGACGTGAACATCGGAGGGCATAGATCACCGACAGGTGGTGAGAAAGGGCGATGTGGGAGTTGAAACGACGGGGAAACAATAGGAAGAACCAAGAGGAGGTGCCTTAGAGGATAGGAATTATGGACACCCAGGCGGGTACCTTGGAGAGGGAAAGGACCGCTGTGGGAGTGCAGCGGGTGCATGGGAGCCCAGCTAGGAGAGGAAGGGAGACGACGACTGATGAAGACGGTGCAGGTGTGCAGCCCGAAGAGAGTTCCGATGGCGAATGGTGTGTCGTGATGCAGTGGTTGTTTCAAGAGCGGACGAAATTCATCTCTCCAGGCAGCCCTACTTCCCAAAGTTTGCACGGCAAGGACCCCTACCTTCCCCTGGTACTCTATCAACCTTTCAGTAATATTTTCGTTAAGTTGCAAGCATTGAGTCGATTGCACATCAGTTCATTGTCGAAAATGACACACGTTATTAGCAGCGTCACTAGTAGTATTGCATTTCCCAGTGGTATAGTCATGCAACCAAGACTCGGAGGGTTTATCTTGGTCACCCCTTTGCAAGTAAATATGGTTGGTTCATTCACTCGGTATCCAAAATTTTTTGGTCACGGTAACGACGATGTAGAGCAACACTGGTATCTCTGCGAAGCCATATGGAGGGCCAGGAAGATGCCAGATGCAGGGAAGCTAATAGAGTTCCAAACCACGCTCAGAGAAATGGCTCTGCGATGGTTCATCAAGTGGTCCTAGGCCCATCCTAATCTAGAAATCGTGGACGTCAAGAAAGATTTTGTCCGAGAATTTAAGCTCCCCCAAACAGACCAACAGGGTCTATCCGAGATCTGGGAGATTAAGCAGAAAGAAGGAGAGACTGCATGGGAGCTGATGCATCAGTTCAAATACACGATCGGGAAACTTAGCTACCTAATCGACCAAAACCATCAGAGGGACTGGTTCATCAAGGCTCTGCTTCCCTTGACACGAACCCCCCTCACCCAGCAGAAGATCGACAATTTGTAGGACGTTCTGGAGCAGGCCATGAAGATAGAGGCAATGGCGGGCTACCCTCAGGAATATCGGGGAGGGCCAGCCCCGCAAGATCTCTCCTTATTGGGATTACAACATCAGATTGCTAGTTTGACTGAGAAACTTAAGGAGATGCAACCTATAAGACCAGCGAGGCCGAACGTTTGGTGCACGCACTGTCTGGTCGAAGGGCACATGGCAACTAAGTGTCCCCGGTTGCATAGCTCGGGTGTGGGGCCCTCGATCGCGGCAATACAGGGGGGTCCACCTAGTGGGGGTGGCGCGGCGATGAATCCACAAGGGGTATACCATCCATAACAGCCTTATGCAGGGTTCCCATCTCAACAAAGCCAAACCGCTACGGAATATTGTGAAATTTTCCGGACGATAGGGCATCAACTGTTTGGTCAATTTAGTGTGTCCTAAATTGCTACATTAATTTATCAATCTAGGATTCGTAAGCTAATGAAGTGTGGCGCACTATATGTGCAAGATAGCCTATTTCTTAACTTTTTGTCGTTTTTTGTTTTCTAATGTGAGATGGGAAAAATAAAAACAAGTATGGTTATGATTGTTCAAGGAAATGATATCCTTTATAATGATTTACCAACTTGAAACTTCAAAAGAAATTTGAAACATACAATGACAAAACTTGAAAGGAAATGAAAATGTGCTGCTGAAATGAAAATGTGCTGCTAGTCTAATAAATCAAACGATGAACTACTGATCATGAAACTCATTATTCTTGCTGCTGTTCAAACACAAAAGAAACTATGCTGAAAGAAATCCAAAAGTTGCAACAAAGTAAATCTAAATCAAATTACATCAACTTATCTTCTGATCCCTCATCATTAGTCTAGCTATGATTTTCAGAGGTAACCATAAACAATTTGAGTAACCTAATATCTAATTTGCAGAAAGTAAACTAATATCAAACTACACATTCATAATTCAATCCCTCACCATCAGTCCAGCTGTGGCTTTCGGAGGTAACTGAAGATGTCATGAGCAATTTAATATATCTAACTTGCAGAAAGTAAACTAATATCAAACTACACATTCATAATTCAATCCCTCGCCATCAGTCCAGTTGTGGCTTTCGGAGGTAACTGAAGATGTCATGAGAAATTTAATATATCTAACTTGTAGAAAATAAACTAATATCAAACTACACATTCATAATTCAATCCCTCACCATCAGTCCAGCTGTGGCTTTCGGAGGTAACTGAAGATGTCATGAGCAATTTAATATATTTAACTTGCAGAAAGTAAACTAATATCAAACTATACATTCATAATTCAATCCCTCACCATCAGTCCAGATGTGGCTTTCGGAGGTAACTGAAAATGATATGAACAATTTGATATATCTAAATCTAACTACTGAAACAAATGTGCAAGATTGAAATAAACAAAGCAGTACTGAAATTAAACAGAAACTAGGAAAAGTAAATTAGCAGCAGAACAATATTAATTCCATGTCATTAGTCAAAAAGTTATGCAAATGCCCGGGCTGCCTATTTATAACCTGAAACAAGAACACTGATCAGTTAACAATAACAAAAAACATGAAAGACAGATGTAAAATGTAAAGCATGAAAGATTATAAACAGAAATGAAGCATATACACTATGAAACATGCAATGTATAAACATATGAATGAATTATGGCACAATGAGCTTAAAGAAATAAAACAAGAACTATACAATAATGCACAAAACCTCAGCATGTGCAGGGGCCCTCTACACCAGCCTTGGCAACAGACTTCAAGTACGAATTACGCTTGGAAACAGAGTCTTCTTATATATTAAAATGCAATCATAACAGAAAGGTGATATTACGGCACAGTGGCAACGTAATTACATTACAGAGCTATCTGGAGGCTAATGGAGACTAATAAAAACTAACTCTTATGCATATGCAAACGCATTATTTATAACTGAAGGTGATGTAACTAATTTCCTAAATTTTATGCTGATACAAAACACGTAAACCATTACGTTCAGAGATCTAGGATCATGGCCGCATTGAGGAGTAAATTTATGAAGAGTGGATGTTTGAATTCGGCTTATGGAGCCATGTACAGATGTTGATTTGTCTCCCGCAATTCAGAAACGGAAATAGAAATCTCCACGTGACGAGAAACATAGTCATGTCACCGTGGGACTCTACGGTTGACTTCCACTTGGCCACCTTTGACCGTAGCCTCCTTAGGTGAATTTGCTCGAGCCAATAGGACACGATCCATGTCCACATCATTTCTGACTTGCCCATGTGGCTCGTTTTACCTGAAGACACTTGTAACATAGAGTTTCACAAAATGGCTGCGGAAAGTTGCAGCAGCTGCGGAAAGTGGCAAGATTCCGCAGCTAAATGAGCAAAATCTAAATCAAACAGCAGACACAAAAATATAATTAAAAACCATTTTAGATGCTCTTTTGCAATTAATATACAATGATATTGACAACTTGGGAGGTTCAGGTGAATGAAAAAGGTATAGAAAGGTGTATGGAAAAGATGCAGATTTGAGACTCAACATACCCCCACTGTGAAGGTGTTGCATGTCCTCATGCAACCAAAATTTTGATAATCCTTCTTCAGTTCATATGCCTTGACACTTCAGCCAGTACATCCAGGCCTCTCCTCTTCTTCCTTGGTGCTGCCAACATCCTAGGCTTCTTCATTAAGCATCTAAATTTGATATTCACTAGTGCTCTGCTTAACTTCTGGCATTTATTTTTCAATTTCTTGTTCTTCTTCTGCCATATTCCCAGATGTAGCATGGTATTATCATGAATGATTTTGTCCAATTTACCTTGTTCCTTCAATGCCTCATTTTCATTTTTAATGTGTTTATTTAAAAGCTCTAGCTCAAAGACTTCATGTTTCAGTGATTGGAATAAATCATTTTGTACTGTGTGAGGCTGAATGGACGAAGTACTGGGGCCCGTAGCTGCTTTTTCCAAAGATTCTATATAATCATATACTTCCTGCTGCTTGGGGTCTATATTAGGTGTCATTTTTATTGGGCTGTCCCCAAAATGTCGTGGAGAAGAGTTATCTTCAAAATCTGGCTGAGAAGAGCTCACATCAACATCTTGCTGAGAATGGGATGGACTATGTTCAATGTCTGACTGAGAATGAAATGAACCAGGTTCACTAACTGACTGAAAGTGAGATGGACTATGGTCAGCTGGGGACTGTTCAGATGTTTCCTCTCCCAAATCAATGAAATGAGGACCCTTCATTTGCGTTTTCCTCAATTACCCCTTAAGTCTGGAACTTCTTCTCACACGCTGTGGACCACTGTCCTTTTGCTTTTGTTTCCCTTTCTCTGTCTTCTTGGCCATAGATGACTGTTTTTGAAGATGAACTAATCTTTCAGATAACACTTGATGATCTTCTTCTTCAGAAGAAGGGGTTTGATGTATAGCCTCAATACTTTTTCTCTCTTTTGGTGTTATTGGCCTCTTACCCTTAGTTTCTTTCTTCTTCCTCTTTGACAGTCTCTCTTCCCTATCAGTTCTTTCAATTGTAGTAGTAGGAGTATTTTGAATTTCATCATTTGTTCTCTTTTTCCTACTCCTTCTTGATATGCTACCTTCAGGAATTTCTTGAGTAGGAGTACTTTGAGTTTCATCATTTATTCTTTTTCTCCTACTCCTTCTTGATGTGCTACCTTCAGGAATTTCTTGAGTAGGAGTACTTTGAGTTTCATCATTTATTCTTTTTCTCCTACTCCTTCTTGATGTGCTACCTTCAGGAATTTCCTGAGGTTCCTCAAAGAAATTTCTAATCAAAAATTGTTTCCATGTGTCTTTCTTCTCCTTTAACTCTTTTTCAATCAAAATTTTTACAAGACCGTGGTGATATAGATGTGGTTCTACATCTCCTAAATGCTTCTGAATAGTCACAGACATTTTCTTCAAACTATTTAATAGAAAATATGGGAGATTGAGAGTTTGATTATCTAGAAAATTCATCAGCAATCTGGTGTGGTACATATACATGGACCCAAAACGGCCTTCACAGGTAATGAATTTTTGAACAAATAGCAGCAAAGTAGCCCATTCCTCTTTCAATGTATGAACAAGAATTCCTCTTTTAAAAATAGTTATGTCCATACCTTGGTTTCGTAAGATTATTCTCCAGGCTTCATCACTAATGCTTTTATTCTTAAACCAACGCTCACCCTCTTGAAGAAGTTTCGTGGTAGATGCTATAGATGCCTCGTTCACCGCAAACTTAAGGTCTCCAATCTCTACTTCCAGGCCATTGAACGACCTTGCAAATGCTTTTGTCACTTTTTTATGATAGCCTCTGAATTTTTGGATAAACCGCAGCCACTTTTCTTTCTTCAATATATCCCTTACTTGCGGATACCCTTCCATGAACTTAGGTCCTTCTGGTTCTGCTCTTAGCAATTTACCCATTCTTCTTTCTGCTCTTCAAAAATTTTCCTGCGTGAGGGTTCAATGGAAGTAGAATGGCTGAATGCACGGAAATGAGCACAGTGACTGTAGGTAGATATCAGAGAGTGGGTATATAGGCTGTAGCGTAACAAATAACGAAATGGAGTGAGGCAGAACAGAGAGGGGTTTCGTGAGCACGACAGAGATACGGCTGTGAGATTAACAGAACAATGGGAGGAGTATAACACATCCAGTAGTGTTTTGAAATTTGGTGGCTGCAAAATAAATGTGAGCACGTTTAAACAACAGCTATGGATTTATGCGTCTGTAAGAGCCCGTGGTCAAATCAACTACGTCTCATTGTCACCGGTGGAATATCGAAGTATGAGTGAAGATCGGGGGTTTTAATTATGGAACCATTTTAGAATGAATGCGGGAGGATCATATGGAGATCGTGAAAGGGTTACGGAATTTTTCAATATAATTATTGCACATAATGGATGGAGCTTATGGTTTAGAACTATATAAAAATGTGTTTTCAATGCTATTTGAAATGAATTTTACTCATACCTTGGAATCTTTGCCTTTTTCCTTGGTCTTCAATTTGTTGCTCTTCATTGATATCTTGAATGCTCCATGTCTTCATTTTTTGGTCCTCCTACCTGCATTTTATTTCATGATTATGGAAATAACATCTGGCTATACATTCTTTTGAAAACAGAGTAGTAGCTGCGGAATCTGCTTCTGGCTGCAAAAACTGGTGTCAGCTACGGAAACTGACACAGCTATTATTTGAGTGAATGGAAATGAACGGATGACAAATGACTGAATGGAATGGTCATGAGAAAGAATTTTATTGGTGAAAATGGAATGAAAAATGAAGTGAAATGGAATGAAGTGGAGTGAAGTGAAGTGGAATGGAATGGAGTGGGTGGTCACAAGACTTGTGAAATGAAAGAGAGAGATTTTTTTTTTTTTGGAAAATATAGGGTGTCAGGTGTTCCTGATTTTCACCCAATATTTTCTGTATAAGACTGCCAATTAGTGATTGGTTTTCAGGCTTATACAATTTTTTTTATTTTTTTTAAACTGAAAAGAACAAAAGCTAGGCTGGTGGAGAAGAAGAATTCTTTTGTACCAGCCTGATTGCAGAATTTTCTTGAAACATTTTGACAGAATCCTCTTTTGAGAGTGGCTTATGATAAACTTTCAATCTATGGCCATTCACAATAAGAGGAGTTTGAAACTCATCAATGTTCTTGATTCTTACCGCTCCATTGTTAAATATCTTTTCAATCTCATATGGCCCAAGCCAATGAGTCTGAAATTTTCCTTGGAAATATTTAAACTTGGAATCAAATAACAATGCCCGATCTCCTTCTTGAAACTTCTTCTCTTTGATGTACTTTTCATGCCATTTAGCTCTTTGATATTGAACTAGATCAGTTCTTAAAATTGCTTCTTGTCTGATCTCATCTAGCTCATTCAACTGCTCCATTCTATGCTTTTGGGCTTCTGATAAATTCATCCCCAATTGAACTGCTATCTTGAAGGTCTTGACTTGGAACTCAATGGGGAGCAGGACTTCTTTCCCATAAACAAGTTCATAGGGAGAATGTCCTGTTGTATTTCTCCATGTAGTTCTGTAGGCCCACAAGGCTTCAGGAAGCCTTTCTGCCCAATATATTCTATGTAGATGAACAGTTTTGGTGATGATACTTTCAAGAACTTTGTTCGTAGACTCCACTTGACCATTTTCTTGCGGATGGTAAGGAGTATATCTTCCGTGCTTGATTTTGTATTCTTCCATCAACTTCTCCACCAAGTTGGATGTGAATTGGCTTCCCTGATCTGTCACAATTTCTCTTGGAACACCAAAGCGAGTAAAAATATCCTCATAAAGAAAATGAACAACTGAATTTTCAGTAGCATATACTAATGCTTTGGCTTCTACCCATTTAGTAACATAATCAGTACAAACCAATATATACTTCTTTTGCTTAGATGGTGGATTAATAGGTCCAATGAAATCTAAAGCCCATTTTTCAAAGGGTTCAATGAGTACCTGTGTTTGCAGTGGAATTTCATTTGAAAGGGTAGGTTTCCCTACTCTTTGGCAGCTGTCACACCTTTTGACATATTGTTTTGCATCTTTGAAGAGGGAAGGCCAATAATATCCCAAAGAAAGGATTTTATAGGCCGTCCTTTTGTCTGCAAAGTGTCCGCCGCATGGTTCATCATGAAATGCCTTAAGAATATCAGGCATTTCATCTTCCCTGACACATCTTCTGATCACAAGATCTGGCCCTGTTTTAAACAATTCGTTAGAAATCCATGAATATTTTGAACTCTCCCGAATAATTTTTCGTTTTTCACTTGGAAATAAATGTGAAGGTAGTTTCCCTGTAACCAAATAGTTAGCAATATCTGCATACCAAGGAGTCTTAATAGTTACCGCAAACAAGTATTCATCAGGAAACTTATCCTCTACAGGAGAATCTTCTTTAGTATTCTGAATCCTAGACAAGAAATCAGCTACTGTATTTTGTTTTCCTGGTCTATCCAACACCGTAATATTGAATTCTTGCAAAAGTAAGAGCCATCTTGTCACTCTGCCATTAGTAACAGGTTTGTTCATTAAATATCTAATTGCAGAATGGTCAGTATGGATAAAAGTTTCATAGCCTGTTATGTAATGTCTAAACTTATTAATTGCATGAACAACAGCTAAAAACTCTTTTTCAGTCACAGTATAGTTCAACTCTTTGGGAGTCAAATTTTTACTGGTATAATAAATGGCATAAGGAACTAAATCTTTTTGACCCAACACAGCTCCTAGAGCTGTATCTGAAGCATCCGTAGAAATATGGAAAGGGAGTTTCCAATTTGGTCCTCTCAAGATAGGTGCTTCAGATATTCTTGTTTTCAAAGTTTCAAAAGCTGATTGACAATCAAGATCCCATTTGAATTCACAATCTTTTGTAAGCAATTTGAAGAGTGGAGATGCAATTTTAGTGAAGTTTTCTATAAATCTTCTATAGTAACCAGTAAATCCTAGAAAACTTCTGACATCTCTTTGACAATTTGGAATAGGCAACTTGGAGATGACTTCAACTTTTGATCTATCAACCTTAATCCCATCTCCTGAAATATGATGTCCAAAAACAATCCCTTCAGTAAACATCATAAAGCATTTTTCATGGCTTAATGAAAGGTTTGTTTCTTTACATCTTATAAGAACTTTTTCCAAATTTTCTAATGCCTCTTCAAATGAATTACCATAAACTATAAAATCATCCATATAAACCTCTACACAATCATGGATTAGATCAGAAAAAATTCCTAGTACTGCTTTTTGGAATGTTGCAGGTGCATTACATAACCCAAAAGGAAGCACTCGGTAGGCAAAATTTCCCCATGGACAAGTAAATGTGGTCTTATCTTGATCTTCAGGTGCTACCTGAACTTGATTATAGCCACTAAAACCATCCAAAAATGAAAAGTACTTTTTACCTGCTAATGTATCTAATACTTGATCGATAAAAGGCAAAGGAAAGTGATCCTTCAAAGTTGCTTTGTTCAATTCCCTGTAATCAATGCATAACCTCCATTTACCATTCTTTTTAGGTACTATAACCAAAGGAGAAACCCATCGGCTATCTGAAATTGGATAAATGAAGTTTACATTGAGTAATTTTTGGAGCTCTTCTTTCACTATCTCCCTAAGATTTGGATTCATCCTTATTTGAGGTTGTCTGATTGGTCTACTGTTTTCCTCAATATAGATATGATGGATGCAAGTCTTAGGATCAGTACCTTTCATGTCAGTATACTCCCATGCAAATGCAGTAGAATGTTTTTGCAAGATTTTGATTAGTTCTTCTTGTTGTGACTTTTCCAAATGTTTGTTGATATTCAATGTTTTTCCTAGAAAAATCTCAATGGTAGAACTACCAAACTCTTCCATAGAGTAAAGAGACATTTGTCTTGATGATAAATATTCTATGTTAGATTCCAACTGAAATTGTGTGGGGTCATATTCTGAAGATGTCTCAAAATTTTCTAATGTGTTCAGAATTTGACTATCCTCACTGATTTCAGAAATGGTAAAGACAGGTTGTATAATGTCCTCATCATCGACCCATTCATTTTCTCCTACTTCTGTGATTGCTTTTGCTGGAGGATACAAATTTAATTTCTTTGTCGAATTACCATTAGAAATGTACATATCCCCAGATCTACAACTAATGAAAGCATCAGCTGTGGCTAGCCAAGGTCTTCCTAAGATAAGGGGGTGCCCTCCTAGATTACTCTTGGGAGTCAAAATCATAAAATCTACTGGATATTCCCAAGAATCTAAGGAGACTGAAATATCTTCTAATACACCATCCGGTTTAATAATGGATCGATCTGCAAGTTGCAGTAAAGTAGGTGTAAAAAGAAGGTTAGGAAGTTTTAGCTGGTCCATAGTCTGTCTACTCATAATGTTAATAGCAGCCCCTAAGTCAATCAATGTGTTTGGAATTTTTATCCCATTTATATGTGTCTTGAAAATTGGACTTCCTGGATCTACATACTTCTGCATGGTAATTTTTCCCATCATAATATCTGCAATTTTTCCTACCAGGTGGATTCTTCTTGTGTCTTTTAGTTTCCTTCCTGGTCTTTTGAAACTCAACTCCTTTATTGTTTTTGCTAGAATAGAAATCTCTCGAATGGCTTGTAGCAAGGGAATCTTGATACAAACATTCTTCAATTCATCTAGAAAGTCATAGTTAGGCAACAAGATTTGTTTTTCCACCCCCTTGTCAATTTGTAGTCTTTCAGGAAAAGGAGGTGTATATGAAGATGCAGGTTGCTCAACTATAGGAGTTGTGGGTGTTAACTTTTCTTTTTCTTTTTGAATGCTTTAATTTTGAAGAGATTCTTCCTCAGAACCCTTATTGACTTGAAGAGAATCCTCCTCAGAGGTATCTTGCTCTTGAATATCTATAGAAGGTTTTTCTAAAACTCTACCAGATCTGAGTTGTACATCGCTGAGAGGAACAATCATATAGGTAGGAAATTGTTGTCCTTCTACCATGTAAGTATTCTGAGGATTTTTATTGTTAGGATTTGGCAATGGCTGAGCTGGAAGTTGATTTGTCTTTTGTTGGTATGGGAGCATGAGTTGAGGATTTGGATTTGTTGAGAAGGTTGTTGTTGTGGAAATGGCAATGAAAGTTTTGGATTTGGGTTTGGAAGTTGTGGAGCTTGTTTATTTTGAAAAGATGGAGGATATTGATAAAATTGAGCAAATCTCCCATAAGGATTTTTCATCCCTTATCCACAACTTTCATGGCTGATATGGATTTTGATGTTGGGGCCAAGGTTGTTGCCAAGGATTCCAATTTGGTGGGGTTTGAAGATTCATAGGGTTGTTAAACCCTTGAGTTTGTTGTCCCTGCCAAGGTCTCCTTGCAACAAAACAGAGAGATTCCACTGAATTTGGGTCTTCTTGAAAGACAGCTTTGAGTCCAGGAATTGAAGGACAATCCTTGATCTCATGATTCTCTGAGCAAATAATACACGTTTCTACAACTTTTTCATCCAAGGGACATTCCCTTAAAGCATGTTTCTTCCTACATTTCGGACAAAAGATGGCTAAAGCATCTGTTTCTGCTTTCTGATTGTTTTGGATTTTAAGGGTGTCTAGTTGTTCACTAAGGCTCCCTAAGATATCAGTTTTGAATTCATCAAGCATATTACCAATCTCTGCCCTACTTACTGATCCAGTTGCAGATTTTTTAGCCCTAATAAGAGAAGGATCCCTAGGCCCTTTTCCTATTTTAGATTTTCCTCTTGAGAGATGGACACATAGTTCTGTTATGTCACGAAGTGGAAGTTGAGAAATGTCTCCTTTCCCCACCATGTTTAAAATATCTATCCATTCATCTCTAATGGCTTTTAATATGAGGGCTTTCAAGGTTTCATCATCTAATTTTCTCATCTTTGCTCTTTTCAAGTTGTATTGAAATCTTTCAAGTAAGTCTTCCAAATTTTCATCTTCTTTTTGCATCATTTTGAATACCTCATCCTTGTGATTGGTGGGCATAAAATAGTCCAAGTATCTATCCAAAAATGTTTGTTTCATATCATTCCAAGTCCTAATAGATTGAGTAGTTAATCCCATGAACCATTTCAAAGCAGCTCCCTTCAAAGTTGAAGGAAACAGTTTGAGTTTTTGAGAGTCTTCCATATAGTCATAGGTTCGGCACACGACTTCAAACTCAAATAGAAATGTTTCAGGATCCTCACTTCGCAATCCATAAAAGTTGGGGAGGACAGATGGTGAGATATTTTTCATTGTTGTATGAGTTTCCTCATCAACTATAGGGAATCCAAACAAGTTATCTCTTTCCCTATTTCTTCCATTATTATCTTCACCATTGTTGTCTCCATTGTTTCCTCCTCCTTTACCTCTACCTCTCCCTCCAAATCCATCTATTATTTCCTCTACCATGATAGTTTCTTTAGAGTCCTTAAAGTCCTCTGGTTTTTCTATCAAGGGAGGATGAGAGAGAGTCTCTTTGTTTTCTAAATGGGATTTAGTAGGTGGTATAGGAGAATCTTCTAATTCAGCTGCTCCTTGAATTCCAAAAATCTTAAGGCTAGGGGTAGATGGTGGTGAATCTGGTCTATGCCTTGAAGAAGATGGAGTTGTGAAAATCGAACTCTTGGCTTTAGCTATAAACCTTCCCCTAGAATCTCTTGCTCTATGCATGTCATTTTTTTTTTATTTTTTTTTTTAAAGTTGGGCTAATAATTCTCTTTCTGATCTTCCAGGTCACACTAGGTGCAAGAAGAGAGCATACTTAATAAATTACTAAACCAATAACTCTCTTTTCTGATCCTCTAGATCACACTAGGTGCAAGAGGAGAGCATACTTCAAGAAGTTATCCAGTTTTCCCTTCTTTTATTATTTTGTTTTTTTTTTTTTTTTTTAAGAAATTGGCTACCTAGTTACACTTCCCCGGCAACGGCGCCAAAATGTTTGGTCAATTTAGTGTGTCCTAAATTGCTACATTAATTTATCAATCCGGTATTCGTAAGCTGATGAAGTGTGGCGCACTATATGTGCAAGATAACCTATTTCTTAACTTTTTGTCGTTTTTGGTTTTCTAATGTGAGATGGGAAAAATAAAAACAAGTATGGTTATGATTGTTCAAGGAAATTATATCCTTTATAATGATTTACCAACTTGAAACTTCAAAAGGAATTTGAAACATACAATGACAAAACTTGAAAGGAAATGAAAATGTGTTGCTAACCTAGTAAATCAAAACAGTGAACTATTGAACATGAAAACCAAACTATCCTTGCTGCTGTCTAAACACAAAAGAAAATATGCTTAAAGAAATCCAAGAATTGCAACAAAGTAAATCTAAATCAAATTACATCAACTTATATTCTGATCCCTCGCCATTAGTCCAGCTATGGCTTTCGGAGGTAACCATAAACAATTTGAGCAATCTAATATCTAATTTGCAGAAAAAGAAACTAATATCAAACTACACACTCATACTTCAATCCCTCACCATCAGTCCAGCTGTGGCTTTCGGAGGTAACTGAAAATGACATGAGCAATTTAATATATCTAACTTGCAGAAAGCAAACTAATATCAAACTACACACTCATACTTCAATCCCTCACCATCAGTCCAGCTGTGGCTTTCGGAGGTAACTGAAAATGACATGAGAAATTTAATATATCTAACTTGGAGAAAGTAAACTAATATCAAACTACACAATCATACTTCAATCCCTCACAATCAGTCCAGCTGTGGCTTTTAGAGGTAACTGAAAATGACATGAGAAATTTAATATATTTAACTTGCAGAAAGTAAACTAATATCAAACTACACAATCATACTTCAATCCCTCACCATCAGTCCAGCTGTGGCTTTCGGAGGTAACTGAAAATGACATGAACAATTTGATATATCTAAATCTAACTACTGAAACAAATGTGCAAGATTGAAATAAACAAAGCAGTACTGAAATTAAACAGAAACTAAGAAAATTAAATTAGCAGCAGAACAATATTAATTCCATGTCATTAGTCAAAAAGTTATGCAAATGCCCGGGCTGCCTATTTATAACCTGAAACAAGAACACTGATCAGTTAACAATAACACAAAACATGAAAGACAGAAGTAAAATGTAAAGAATGAAAGATTATAAACAGAAATGAAGCATATATACTATGAAAGATGCAATGTATAAACATATGAATGAATTATGGCACAATGAGCTTAAAGAAATAAAACAAGAACTATACAATAATGCATAAAACCTCAGCTGTGCAGGGGCCCTCTACACCAACCTTGGCAACAAACTTCAAGTACGAATTACGCTTGGAAACATAGTCTTCTTATATATTAAAATGCAGTCATAACAGCAAGGTGATATTACGGCACAGTGGCAACGTAATTACATTACAGAGCTATCTGGAGGCTAATGGAGACTAATAAAAACTAACTCTTATGCGTATGAAAACGCGTTATTTATAACTGAAGCTGATGTAACTAATTTCCTAAAGTTTATGCTGATACAAAACACGTAAACCATTACGTCCAGAGATCTAGGATCATGGCCGCGTTGAGGAGTAAATTTATGAAGAGTGGATGTTTGAATTCAGCTTATGGAGCCATGTACAGATGTTGATTTGTCTCCCGTAATTTAGAAACGGCCATAGAAATCTCCATGTGACGAGAAACAGAGTCCTGTCACCGTGGGACTCTACGGTTGACTTCCACTTGGCCACCTTTGACCGTAGCCTCCTTAGGTGAATTTTCTCAAGCCAATAGGACACGATCCATGTCCACATCATTTCTGACTTGCTCATGTGGCTCGTTTTACCTGAAGACACCTGTAACATAGAGTTTCACAAAATGGCTGCGGGAAGTTGCAGCAGCTGCGGAAAGTGGCAAGATTCCGCAGCTAAATGAGAAAAATATAAATCAAACAGCAGACACAAAAATATAGTTAAAAACCATTTTAGATGCTCTTTTCAATTAACATACAATGATATTGACAACTTGGGAGGTTCAGGTGAATAAAAAAGGTATAGAAAGGTGTATGGAAAAGATGCAGATTTGAGACTCAACATCAACCTCGGATGGGCCTAATATTGCGGAAGTACTCCAATGTCCCAAACAACGTATACTATGATTTTTGTGCTTCCACGACTCACAACACCGAGCAGTGCAGAGCCCTCGACACACTAGTGGACTGATTGGACCGACCCTCCTATAGGGTGAACGAGGCTTCCAGGGGCAGAGGAGGTGGAATGCGCAGAGGCCGCATAGGGGGACGGGATCCACTGAAATGCTACAACTGTGACTAGGAGGGTCATGTCTCCCAGGAATGGCCCCTTCCCAGACATCCATGGTGTTCCCAATGCTGCGTGAACACCCATGCAATAGAGGACTGCCCTGAACTTATCAAGAAGTGGGAGGAACGAGCACGATAGAGGGGCACGAATCTGGTAAACTCTGAACCTTGTGGAACCGCGACTCCGCATATGCAAAACGTAGCTATTGTGATGCGAGGCAGAAAGAAGACGGGGGAGGACGGTAGCAGAAAGGAACCATCACGAGGGATCCGGCCTACCTTCCTGAAACAAGTGATCAGGCCAGACGCATAGAAGAAGTACTTCCAGGAGGTGGTGGAGACATTTGCTCAGCTGGGGGGAGCCAAAGGCCTCGAGGTACCCCTGAAGACTGATTCTAGAGAATAGGATGCCACAGGGACCCCAATTGAGGAATGGCTCTAGTTATTCCTTAATATTGTTGACAATGATTCAATACGGGAACATCTCAAGCGTACCTTGGAGGACATACTACATTGGAATACAGGGCTGAGGAAACCTGTGAACACAACACCCCAATACATACAGTGGGTCAAGCGGACCAAGCGAAGAACAGGAAAAGAGTTTTGGCTTAACACGCAGGTTGCAATATTTCAAATCAGTGATACCATGCTTGACTTAGGCTTTGATGTCAACATCCTACCGCAGAAGACGTGGGAGGCTCTTCGGTGGCCACAGTTGACCTACTCACCAATACAGCTTAGAATGGTGAACCAGTACTGCATTGTGCCAATCGGTCGACTCGAGGGTGTCGAGGTCGACATTGTGGGGGTGAAGACTTACACAGACTTTGAGGTCATCGACATTATGGGAGACAAGGATCCTTACCCTGCACTGCTAGGAATCGACTAGGCCTTTGAGAATTACGCCATCATCGACCTCAAAAAGGAGCTGATGATTTTTGAAGACAAAGAAGGCTGAGTTACTCAGCCTCTCGACCCATATCAAGGCCCGATATATACAAAAACTGTGGATAATCGAGAGGACGCTCAGATGTTGGACAACCTTTATCAGATGACAACAGGGAAATGGGAGGACTATATTAACCCGACCGCAATTGGCTCCGTCAGCTCGCGCAGTCTCCAGAGCTCGGAGCTGGGATCAGAACTAGCCTGGCAAGACTGGCAACAAGGTGGGTATGAGACCAGTACACGGAGATGTGCCAACATTTCCTGAGTCCATTGGATTGGCGCTGAGATCAGGGAGTACCCCACCCTGTCGAGCATGCAAGCCATCAATACCTTTATTGCAAAGGTAGAAGACACAGTACCAAAAGGACGCAGGCTACCACTTTTTGACATAGCACTACAGTCCACATCAGCCAAGTGATGGAAAAAACACCGCAACACCCTGTCGCGGTGGAGTTGTGTGGCGGAGGCTTTGAGGGCACGGCTCAAAGAAAATCAAGGCCCTCGAAGCAGGCACAAGTACCAAGGGACTTTTGATCCGAGGGACCACCTGAAAACTTGTGAGGCGTAGTGGAAAAGTATAGGATATCCGAAAGAGCTATGGGTACATCAGTTCGTCCACTCCTTAGATACCATTCCCCATGCATGGTACTTAGAAGAAGAGCGAAAAAGAGGGACCAGCTCTTGGCAGGAAGTCGCGCACAAATTTTTTCGGTGCTTTTAATTCGAAGGGGAGACAGAGCTGGTGTCCCAGGCACTACAGGACATCAAGGGGATACTGTTTCTTGGTGATCCGATGACCGACGGGAGAAAATTAGCACCAAATTCGGAGAGCAGGCATGAGCTGGCTTGCCAACGGGTCGATGGTGAGCTAGACGATGACATTCTAGAGGACCTGAGGCACCTATATTTCGAGGATAAGGAGGGAGAGCAGAGCATCAAAGAAGCGTTGACCACTAAAGGCGTCCATCTACTCCCGCTGAAGACAAAGAAGCTAAACATCGGAACGGAGGAAAAACCCAAACTGGCTACAGTTGGGGACTACTGGGATGAGGAGATGACCAAGGAAATTTTCAGCCTCCTCCAGGAATACAAAGACCTATTCCCTTCATCGGTTGTGGACTTAAAAGGCATCAAAGGTGACCTCGAAGAAATGCATATTGTGCTGAAACCAGACGCCAGGCCCGTGAAGAATCGACCCTATTGGTTGACCCCTCGAATCAAAGAAAAGGTCAAGCTAGAGATTGATAAAATGATGACATCAGGTATAATATTTATGGTGGAAGAAGCAGAGTGGGTGAGTCCTATCATCATTCAGAATAAGAAGGACAAGTCAAAAATCTGCGTCTATGTCGACTACCAAAGTCTAAACAATGCTTGCATCCACGACCCATTTCCCACTCCATTCAGCGATGAAGTACTGGAATATGTTGTGGGGAATGAGGCCTAATCCTTCACTGATGGATTCTCGGGCTACCATCAAGTTTGCATTGCGGAAGAGGACAAAACAAAGACGACGTTCACCACCGAGTGGGGTTCGTTTGTGTACCATGTGATGCCATTCAGGTTGAAGAATGCCCCTGCTGTGTTTTCCTAGATCGTCATTGCTGCTTTCCGGGAGTACATTCATAAGCCTCTGGAAGTCTACATGGATGATTGGACCATCTACAGTTTTCAGAAAAACCACGCCACCCTGTTACGCATCATGTTTGATCGGTGTTGACAATTGTAGATTTCCTTGAACCTGAAGAAATGCATCTTTGTGATTACTTTTGGAACATTATTAGGACATGTGGTATGCAAGAAAGGAGTCTGCGTTGACCCTGCCAAGGTAGCCGTGATTGTCCCCATGGAAACCCCTGAAACGGTGAAGTAGTTGCGAGCACTGCTCGAGCACACTGGTTATTACAGACGGTTCATCAGAAATTACGTGAATATCACGGCTCCTATGGAAAAGTTATTGCGGAAGTCAGAAGTGTTCTAGTGGATGGAGGAGTACAGGATGGCCCTTGACACTTTGAAGGAGAAGCTGGCCTCAGCACCTATTCTGGTTCACCCATACTAGGATAAGCAGTTCCACATGCATATTGACGCTTCCAGTATTGCTCTTGGCGCTGTCTTGGCGCAACCAAGGGATACGACAGTTGACCACCCAATTTACTTCGCCAGTCACAAACTGTCTAACGCAAAGTGGAATTACACCACTACCGAGCGAGAGGCCCTTGCGATGGTGTATTCACTACAAAAGTTCCGCCACTATCTTCTAGGAGGTAAATTCAAGTTCTTTACAGATCACTCCACGTTAAAGTACCTGGTCAATAAGCCCGTTTTGGAAGGACGGATCTGTCGATGGCTTCTACTCTTCAAATAATTGACATTTGAAGTGATCATCAAGCCTGGGAGGTTGAACGTCGGGCCCGATCACTTATCCTGGTTGGAAATGGGGGAGAACGACGACTCTCTCAATGATCAGCTGCCGGATGCTGATATTTTTAGGGTCGAAGCCACACCAGATTATCTGGCTGACATCACAACGTATTTGACAATGGGGTAGTGCCCTCAGCACTATACCCCGCTCCAGAAATGACACTTGGTCACTCGCATTGCTGAATACCAACTGATTACAGGGAAGTTGTATAAGTTGGGCCTCGATGAGGTTCTACGTAGATGCCTACTCGACCACAAATGCGAAGCTGTGATGTGGGAGTGCCACGGCGGCATGGCGAGCGGCCATGTGGGGGCGAAACCCACTGCCAGGAAGGTGCTCTAGGCTGGAATATGGTGGCCGATGGTCCATGCCAATTGTAAGACATTTGTTAAGAGATGCAATGTCTGTCAGTGAACAGGGAGGCCCTCTCATAGAGATGAGCTCTCGCTACACCTGGTGCATGTGTTGCAACCGTTTGAGAGTGGGTTGTTGAATTTATAGGTCGCATAGCCCCAGTAGCCAGTCATTCCAAGGCTAGGTACATCATTACCGCCACCGACTACCTCACCTGGTGGGCTGAGGCCGTGGCGGTACAGTACTGTACGGCCGATACAGCGGCTTGGGTCATCTTTGAACACATCATCAGCACGTTTGGCTACCCATAGAGCTTAACCAGTGATCAAGGTATGCACTTCATTAATGAGACGGTCAAATCACAGCTGGACACCTTCATGATTCAACATCACAAAAGCAGCCCATACCACCCGTAGGCCAATGGTACTGTTGAAGCGTTCAACAAAATCCTCGAAAAGGGTTTGACGAAGATCTACAATGCCCAGCGGGATGACTGGGATGAGTGGTTACCAGCCGCACTATGGGCCTACCGAACTACGGTGAAGCGCTTGACCAATCAAACACTGTTCCAGCTAGTGTATGTCGAGGAAGCTGTGATTCCTGCCGAGTTCACCATACTGATTCTTTTAATTTCTGCATCCCTCAAGTTATCGGAAGGGGAATCGCTACAGGAGTGCCTCCATGAATTACTAGAACTGGACGAGGCCCGGTTTCTGGCCGAGTTCCACCAGAAGGTTCAGAAGGATAGGCAAAAGGTGTGGCATGACCACCACATCAAGAAAAAAATGTTCCAGGTTGGAGGAAATGTTCTCCTATATGACATCAGGTTTCAGAAGTTTTCGGGAAAACTGCAGATGCACTGGTTAGGACCTTACTTCATCGTCGAGATTAGGGATTCCGAAGCCGTTCGGTTGGCTTAGTTGGACGATACTGTTTTACCTGGGTGGGTGAATGGAACACGCCTGAAGCCCTACCATGACTAATTTTTTTTCACCTTTCATCAATAACTCTCGCAACCGAGAGAAGCCGTAGAGTAGTGTAGATGAATAACTCTCCCGCAACCGGGATGAGAATAGATAGTGTTCATTGTCCATGCATACGAGGTCACTAACCACTCTGTTGCGGGGAACGCACCTCAACCGATTGTGGTTGAGGAGGGGCGTGTCTAGCGTGTCATCCCTGTAGGATCAGCAAAAATGTCAGTGTCAGTCCATATCATTTCAATTAGTACTTGTGTCAGTCCATAGGATCGACTAGATTTGCAGCATAAATTTCCATAATTAGAAGTAACCCTGCAATAATCATTTTGTCATAATTCGAAGTAACCTCAGCCGTCGTGTCCGCCCATTTCCCCATGCCACTGTCAGCAGATGTCAGAGTACACCTCAGCAGGCGATTGATCGCATGATTATCACCGTGGAGAATGCCACCAGGAATTAACTCGTTATGGGGTCTCATCAACCTCACTCGTGCCAGTTAATTACATAACTTGCATGGAAAAAAACACGAGAATGTCGAAGCAGTTAGAATTAGAAATTGGAGCGGAACCAGAGCAGCAGAAGTATCCGGAAGCACAGAGCTAAGAGAAGACATCGAGACCAATTCTACAAGTGTATCAACACCGAGCGAAGATGCCAAAAGCCAACCTAGAAGTCGTAGAACCATAGCTCGATAGCAGAATTCATAAAACAGAGTCCCTCGTCGGAAAATACGACAATGCTGCCCTCATAGACGCAAACCTCACGGACTCTGTCGAGTTCCCTGCACTTAAATGGCAGGTGTATATGGAACATTATACCACATAAGCTGGGCATTCAGCGAACAGAATTTTGCCAGACTTCCGAGGCCTACAGTAATCCTCCCTTCTGAACTTAAGAAATCTCTTGGTATTCGTGACAACAGGACCAGCCATGCAGTGCACCAAGTTCTTACTCAGCCGCATCCAGAACGGGTCACTGTGGTTGAATAAGGAAATTCCAATCCATGCCAAGGATATCCACCGGCTCACTGGGCTTTCAGAGAATAGCCCGGATGTATTGTCTGCATGTCAGACCACTTCCAAGCGAGCAAAGAAGTTGGGAGATGCGGACTATTATGCAAAATATGGTACTCGTCGGGGAGGAAAGGGAGCGAAGATGGAGCTTATCAACAAGCCTAAAATCAAGTTCGCATGCTACCTTATTGCCAGTAAGACAATGAGGCACTACATGAAGGGAGAATGTAACCTGGATACTATTTCCATTGCAGAGCACTGTGTCCAGGGGGCGAAGTTGAACTGGTGCTCCTTCCTGCTAAAGGAGCTGTTTGATGCATGCGAATACAACTACAAGAGGGCCACAAGCTTCATTTATGGGTATTTGATAGTTGTGTTTGCCATGTGGAAGTGGCACACTCCCCTCGTCAGGCTACCGGTGGAAATACTAGAGGGCCAGCCTCTAGTGATGAAGTTCATCCCGTGGAAGGTGTTGGTTGATCCCAGCACCAAAGAGGTCAATGCAAAGGCATTTCAGATTTGGTATGGTTTAATGATAGATGTGGTAGCTGGCCAGCAGAGGGTGCCCAGGAACCTGCTGGATGAGTACAGTGAGCAAGTATGGTTCAGAATCAGCCACAGGCATACCTTCATCCGACCTACTTGCATTCTAGAGGAGACATTCCACATGCGGCCGCTGAAGTTCCAGCTTGAAGACACAACCTTCCACAATGAATTTTTCTCATGGCCGAGGGTCGCGATGGAAATCCGAAACAGGGTACCCACTTACAATTTTGATCAGATTCTACTGTAGCAACGACCTGCCGAGACAGAAGCGGAGGCAACACAACAAGACTCCACCGTGCAACTCGTCCCCCTCATTCGCCACCTAAACACTCAGGTACGTAGTTTTAATGAAGTGGCCAAGGTTGTCTCAAGCGGTGCCATTCCTTTTCCTGTTTTCTCTTAGTTCCAGCTTTCTCAGTCCACATCGCATCTCCACACAACTTCCATCACCTCCCCCATCCCTAATGTTTTATTTACTTCTCCAAGTCCGATGACTACCCCGATAGGGGAAAAGAGCAAGTCCACAGACCCCTTAGAAGCTCCTAAGGCCAAGCGGGCCCGAATCATACAGTCGAGTCCGGTGGTGGACCTCACTGAGGAGGATCCACCCCAACCACCGAGTACAAGGGTGCCTATACAAGAAGAACCACCCATTTACCCCTCCGAGTTCATCAACATTTGGCTTTCACCACCACGTACCATTCCACCTCCGTCCTATCACTCCGTTCCACCTCTACCTACCACTTCATCTGCACCATCCAATTCATCCGCCACCGTGTTAGACCCAATCATCCGAGATCTAATTAATGGCGATCATGGGGCCGAGGTTGACTCAATTACTACAGCAGTGGTACCACCGGTTGACCCCGATGGGGAACCCCAAGTCTCTTTTTCTGATATCATTACATAGATGGCACAAATTGTTGCCGACTCAGCTGGGGCTCAGCCTGAGCCTACTGTATGTCCACAGACCACCCACACAGGTCAGCAGGAGTGGCCGGACCTGAATATGGCCGACTCGACATCTCATCAGACCCCACCGCCGTCCCCTTAAGACCACTTCACCCGATCAGTTTCCAGTGGTCAACCCCTCCAGGAACGGCGGCCGGATCAAAGCACTTCAAGGGTCACCAATTTAGAAACATGGGGTACAGCTCAGTTGTACCACTTTATCCAGAGGGCGGCCCATCAGGCGCAATGGCTTCATTCCGAACTACATCAAAGGTGCGAAGAGAAACAACAGCAGATCACTGCGCTTACTGAACAACGCGAACAACTCACAGCCGCACACAGGCAGCTACAGGGTCAGATAAACGAAGTGGCTAGGGTGTTTTTAGGGATATGGCTAGCCATCGAGGCTCACTACACTCAAATGCCTATAGATGTACTAGAGACAAATATCGTAGAGCAGGCCCTCCACCTCAGGATCACATTCAATGGCCTCCATAAGGAAAATGTAGAGCTCCAAGCAGTGTTAGCAGCATGGCTAGCGCTGCCCGATCCAGAGGCAGTTTATATAGCACAAATTGCAGAGAAACAGGGCCATGTCACCCAGATGTAGGAAACTCTCAACTCTGCAGCGCACGATGCTTATGACCTCCTGAAAGGTCTCCAGGAGTGCTCAACAGCCCTTACGGTCAAGACGCAACCCATTTTAGCGCAGCTGAAACAACTTTCGAAGGAAATTCAAGATGCCACAGACCCCTCGCAGTTGGACCAGCTCTACGCTCAAGCGGATGCTCTGGAGGTCCAAATCCAGCAAACCGATGCCAGCTCGACGATGGCCAAGCAAGCAATTCGAGAGCTCTACCCGCCCCTCCAACTCAACACCAAGACAATGTAGCAGTTAGCCGCCGAGGCCGAAACCAAAATCGGCACGGTGTTCAGGACTGTACCGACATGCGTCGGAGAGGCAGCTGTCACCAAGATCGCCACAAAGACAGATGCACTATTACAAGGGTGGCAGCAAGTTGTGTCAACCTTCAATGAGCTTAAGGCTTCAGCGTTCAACAAGGTCTCGGAGTTGGGGCCCTTTTCTGGGCAGCAGACCGAAGGCGCACAGCAAGAACAGAGCACAGGGTCTGGTGGGGTGATGGAAATAGAGACAGTGATTTGTGATTGACTCGGGATGAGTCAAGAAACTATGGTCGGGGCCTGTTGGGGCCCTTGTTTTTAATTTTGAATGAAGAACATATTTTTGGGTTTCGGAACGACACATGGCAGCCACGACCAAGCCGCAACTACGGTGAGTAGCGGAGCTACCGAGGTTGCAGCGGAACAGGAGATTGCTGGAGAAATCAGATGCATAAGAGCAGATGAAGAGAAGATACAACAGAAGATAGAGAGAAGAACTCATAGACAACAAGAGAGAAGATGAAGAATAATGCAAGAGGAATTAGCAGTAGCGACGACGGGTGAATAAATAGCCGTCACCCAGCCGAAAGAAGGGACGCGGATGTAGAGAGATTGAAGAAGATCGAGCGGATGCTGTAGGAGAGATCAGTTCCAAGCATGATATCTTCATAGTTCCTAGGCTTCTCTTATCTATCTTTCTGTCTAATGAGACATCTGTAACAGAATTGTAAGCTCTTCCTATGGAGTGATGTAACTGTGGATCTGGTTGAAAGTTATCAATATATTTGCAGGTTGCTGTCTTACTATATGAGTTGCATGCATGTAAGATGTCTGTGATGTCTTAAAATTTTATTTGCTTAGTATCTGTTCAATCCTCTGAATGTTCTTACGTATATGATGATTTTTATGCAATCAATTATATATTAATCATGAGTTGTGGATCCTTCCACTAATATCGATCTATTCCCCTTCTGCATGTGGTCGTGGCACGCCTCGGGTGAGACTCTCTACTCTCCGGAGTAGGGTGACAATGCCAGCATGGTTCTAGACTACAACGGATTCCCTTGTTGGCCCCAATCTCTGAACCTTGGTCTTTCCTGCGAGACCTGTTTCTTTGCCAACAATCTTGGATCCAATACCTTTGCTATGTATTTCAAAGACTGCAAAAGAATATGCATTGATATGTGCATATAAGTAAGGAGCATATGCATACTCACCATTCTTCTCATCTCTTGACTGAGACACAAAAACGGCTCCATACTCCTTCTGAATTCTCAAGGTGTCCTCTTGGACTCTTATGTATTATTTTTTCTTCTCCTCAGAATAATATGTTGATTGAACCTCTCCAATATCATGTGGACAGAAAACATAAATGTGTCCATCTTCCATCTTGGAAGGACTTTCTAAATCAGAAAATCTCATCAAATTTGTAGAAAACAAAGAATTTTGTGGTGAAGATGGTGGTGAAACACCATTCTTTTTACCTTCTTCCCTTATGAGACTTGTAGGCCCTTCTCCTTGAGATATTCTCTTCGAAGCCTCAATAATTTTTGAAGGTGAAACTTGAGGTGGAACTTGTGGAAACCCTAGCTTCCTTCTCCTTGTTCCTACTTGGGAAGCTATACCAACAAGTTTTCCTTCTCCTCTTCGGAGCTTCAACTTGGTACGAATTTTCACCTTACAAATAGACAAACCTCTTTGCACATAGCAACACAATCAACAATGAACCTGAAGCTCTCATACCAGCATGATCTGAATGTGGGAAAACTTGTTAATACTATGCAAGCTCCCTCATCACTATTAAAAATGTGTTTCTTATGTGCATAGGAATTTTACTGAGCTGTCAGATTATCAAAAGGATTTATTTTTGGTGTCTTTAAATATGTAATTCCCTAAGTAATTTATATACATGAAACCATTAAGCACATGAAAGTAAAATACATCATAAAACAAAAAACAAGCCATTTGATGAAGGATTTTGCCCCACATGGGCTACATCTCCTTGAATCAGCTCTAAGGCATGATTCATTGTTATTATGCTCCAATTTCAAAATGATGAGTACATCAATGTGCTGAAATAAAATGGTAAGTTTCTCCTAAAAATAAACAACTCCTACAATTTCCCTTTACCATACATTTATTGTCAGCAACAGATGGGAATCTTACCAAGATCCCTTACTCAAATATGAAAGAGCATCAAATTTGTACTTCAATAACTCTAAGTACATCAACATTATTTTTCTCTAATGAACATAAAGGGAAAAGATGAGAAAAATGCTACAACACCGCTGCAAAGGTTGCTACTACAAACATATGGAGGCTGGAAGATCCCTGCAAGATCATCTCCATATAAAAATCCTCCAAGAATTGTCTCAATATCTGAATGATCCATACACCCTCCTGATTCAACCTACAATTTGAACTTGAATATGTGCTCTAAATAGAAAACACAAGTTACCAATCAATTTAGAGCATCCATAAACCCTTGAGTAGCCTCTTATGGTTCTTCAATTCATCCACAAGTCCTCTAGACATGGCCTCCTCTCCTAGTGGAATAGGCATCTTTTATCTTCAAGTGGAGAAAACACCATCAAGAAGTACTCCTCTACCTATGAAACTTTTTCCAATGGATTCCCATCATGCCAAAATGCTAATAATGACTTTTCTTGAGCCCAATTTGGTCGAATATTGCTCAAGATAGGCCTCATTTACTCCAAACCTAGAAAAAATCAACTAAAATTGGATGACCGTTAGATAAATCCGCTAAAATTGGGGGTCCGCCAAATTTGGCGCACTCCATCAGATGGGCCACCAAGTTAACTGCTTGTTTAACTATTAAACAAGTTGGGTTTAAATGTTGTCATTAGCGCATAAGCACATTTAGTGTTTTTCCCTCAGCGTTGGTCATGTGGTAAGGTTACATGGTGGAGGGGTTGGCTACCGGGCTGGCCCCTCCATGTTCCACCAGTCCCACCACATAAGCATTAAGTAAATGTGAATGTGGTAAGCCCACTGGTAGGGCGCGGGTTTGTTGGGGCGGATCGGAGGTTTGGGGTTCAAACCCAACCTCAATCCCATACAAAACGCTTTTACCATCTGTATATATATATATATATATATACGTGAACCTTGGCGCGAACTTTGCAAAATTTGAAATTCAGATTTGGCATTAGATTAACGCATGGATTATGGTATATCGTTTAATTAATATTTAAATATAATTAATATGTATTATATAATATAATATATATAATATGTTTTAAACATATAATATATTATATTATATATAATATATATATATATATATATATATATATATATATAATATATAAATCATAAATAAATGAAATAAAATAAACACAATCTCCACCTTAGATCCATTAGGAAATTTACCCCCATATAGACCATGTTATCACTCCACCGGATCTCTAAGGCTAAGGAAGATTCCAAACAGAGGTAACCATGACCAATCTTTTAGCTTGGTAGCTAGGCCTAACAAACCAGAGAGGGATCTCTCCACAAAGTCACAGCCAATAGGGCTAGATGAATTAGGGTTTTAGGCTAGGTATGAGTACACGGGTTTGTTTGTTTCAATGGGGAAAGGTAGGTAGGAAGGCTAACACTTAGGGTTTCAGGGTGAGATGAATCAGACTAATGAGGATCTATAAAGAGCAAGAAAAATCATGTATTCTTTCTATACTGAAGAAATGACACAAACTATGAAATTTTCCCAAAACAGAGCATAGGAGATGTATTCTACTTATCAACTTGAAAATCAACATATAATAGAATTGAAATGGATCATGGAGAGTACAAAAAATTCATACATATGAAATAGAAGAAGAAACTATGCTAAATTTCCATACCACAGGTATCCCAAATAAATATATGCAACTCTTTCATTAATTACCTACCAAAAAATGATTACACTAGAGTCTCTGATCAATACCACAACATACAACCTATGAAATGAGTCAAGAAGTGAATTATATAGGCATCAAAAAACTTCTCCCAACTTCAGGGGTCGAATCCATGAATGGAGGAGTTGTTCCACCAAAAACTAAACTGATACCTAGAGTGTAGGGAGGTCAAACTGACTCATCCCTCATGTTTTGGAAATTTATTCATTACATCTCATCAAAAGTTTTCACCTAATGTCTTTACCCTTAGGTAAGTGTAAAAACATCAAAATTACATTTAAATCATTGAATTACATTGGTAAAACTTCATTTTCCAAAGTGAAACTGAGAAAATTTGAGAAAATTTACACATATCAACAAACTCAGGAAATTGGTCAAAAGTGCAACGTCAAGGTCAAAAGCGTAGCGCCAACGTCAGCTCCACCTTTGAAGGGATTCCTGGTGTCTAAATTGAGCTCAGGATAGCTCATTGGAAATCCTATCCTATTTATTTTCTATATCTATGCTTATTTTCCAAAATGGTCTTGATTTCACCCTCAAAACGTTGACTCTCCCAAGACTAGTTAAAAGCACAGCGCCAACCTCCAAAATAGGGCATAAATGTGATTTTTTGGGTGTTTTTTTACTTGTTGACTAACCAGTTGACCCAAAAAAAATTTGTAAATTTGTTTTCTTGACTTTATTTTCCCTTCTGAATCCAAAGGTGCTTTCATTTTGGCCATTGTAGGTCCCTATAAAAATCAGTGTGACTATACAAAACCGCCAAAAATGCAAAAAATTCCAAAATTTTCCAAAACTGCTCAAATTTCTCCAAAATTTCTTTTGTGGGACGCTGATGAGGTTTTTTATGAAATGAGTGATTCCTGAGAAAATATATCAAGATTTTTCCCTTCATTTTTCTTGGTTAAGGTTTCAAGTCTTGATTTCACCTTTTGGGGCTTTGACCTTGCAATCTAATTTCTCTTTCAGTAGTATTTGAACATTGACCATCTTCCTTTGTAAATCATTGTCCTTATTTTCCTTCTCCAGGAGCTTGTCAAGATGTTGATTGGCCCTGTCAAGCCAATGCTCCCGGTTCTCATTGACCATGATGAAAAACTGCTCATTTAAAGTGAGCTCATTGGAATGTTCATCCTCCTTTTTCCTCTCTAGCTCTAGAGATATTTTCAGCCCTCTAGTCCTAGGTATCCTTCTTGGAACTTGTTATTATTCCTAAATTGTTTCAAAATACCTCTCATAAGCCTCATCAAGAAAAGCCTTTGCATTTTTTTATTCTCTCTTTTCCTTGAGAAGTTGCATCTCCATGATTGCCTTCTTGGTTTGAATTTGTTGATTTTCCTGCTCATAGAATGAAATCACAAAATTATATCTATGTAAATTGGTCTAAAGCTTCGTTATTTGGGCATCCTTCTCCTTTATAATAAAATTTCAGGCCCCATAATCATGTTTCTCATCCAAGTCAACAAGGTGAAAATATGTTTCCTCATCATGAGGACCCTCATCCTCTTACATGGCTTCCTCATGGTCATCTTCCTCTGTTATATTTTTTTTACCCTTCTATACCTTCTTTGCTGATGACGAAGGTAAGGTCCCTTCAAATTTCCATGGAGAAAACACATGCATGTACCCTCTCTAATATGTTCTAGCCAATGTGCCTAATTCAACTCTTTCAAGATTGTTGATCATAGCTCTACTAGGTGACTCAACATGACCATGAAATGGTGATGAAATAGGTTAAGTATACTGAAGTGGAGGCACAAATGTAGTGGGATGAGATGAAGAAGGCACATCATTAGCATGTGGAGCTTGTGGAGTAGTGAATATTTAATTGGCAATGAAGGTGTCCCATGAGATGTTGAACTAGTCAAGGTGATGGAGTACAATGATTTTGATCAATGAGTGGTGGAAGAGGTTGTTCATTTGCTAGTCATAAACCCTCCTTTGTACAATGTAGGCCATTTTTTCTATGTTCCTGAATAGATATTATGGGATATTGAACAATCTTACTCTTGTGAAGTGCATAATCAGTCTAATATGGTAGGTGTAGAGCCTAGAGAACCTTCCTTCACAAGAGAAGTACTTCATGATGATTTTCATCATGGGGGCATACGTATAAAGAAGGTACCTGAAAGGGAAGACCCTTTTCCTCTCATTTCTGTACCTTGTTTTGATGAATGGTTCATAATACTGATCCTCCAAAGCTTTGGATTTAAACCACCTCTCACCCATGTTTGGAATCCCTTTGGCAACAACAACGATAGATGTAGATACAGTGAAGGTCACAGCTACAAGGGTCACCTGATTGTCTCTGAGGTTTAAGATGAAGAATCTATTCAGCATATGATGATGTTGGACCCTCTGAGTCATGTTGCATAAATCAAGGCAACCTACACACTCAAAAAAAGTGATAGTCATAGGAGAGGCCATTAGTTCATTTGTGTTGGTGGGCTCCAGCCTTAGGATTATTCCTCATTTTTGAGGCCTTCTCCTTTCTCTATCCACCTATTCTTGTCTATCATCCTCTTCCATATAGTGTTTGTCTTCCTCCATAGTGTTTGGTGGCCAAGAAACCCTAGGGATGAGGTGGATGGGAAAGGGGAGTGGAGATAGGTCTAGGGAATAGGTATAAGTCTAAGAAAATTTAAGGATATGGGGGAAGGGGTTATGGAACTTTGGGAGGTGATAGGAGGCTGAAATTTCAAGGGAGTTGGAAATGATAATTAAATTACAGGTTTGAGGAAGTGGCTGCATAGGAATTTTAGAAGCCCAGGACTTAGGGTTTTTAGGGGAAAGGGATTTAGGGACTAGGAAATGGTAGTGTAGGGCTAGAGATAGATTTAATAATGATGTAGGAAGAGATTTTCAGTGTTAAAGGGCATCAAATGGGGAATAAGGAATAGAATTAGGGTTTCTTCACTAGACCAAATGACAATTTTACTTAGGAACAAGAACACTATGAAATCAATGCTTAGGAGTGCAAGGAGGAAATAAACATGATGTACTTACTTGCTAGAGGGTGTTAGAAGCAATTGCTGAAGGTTTGGGAGATTTTTCTTGAGTTTTTAAGCTTGGAGGGCTTACTGGGCAAAAGAGCAGTGCCTCACCTAGAAGCGCAGTGCCAGCAACAAAAAACGCAAAGCAGCCTGCTAAAAGAACAACGCCACTTCCAAAAGCGCAAAGGCTCCCTAAAAAGTGCAACACCATCAAAAATTTTGTCTTTGGCCTTGAAATTTCGAATTTTTGAACCAAGGGAGTGTGTGCTCAATGGATGCAAGAGAAAATGAGCTTCTTTTTGATGTCTTGGTGGTCTTTATACTTCATAAATTTGATTTTTTGGGCCTTGGGACCCACTTTCTCTTCTTTTCATTCAAATTGCACTTTGAAACTATACCTTTGCTTTTGACTTTTTCCTTTAACAAATTGATCATTAATGATGTTGAGAACTCTTTGAATTCGACAGTTTTGATTCCTTGGCATGTTGGAACTCTGAGTTAGAATCTTGGGAATCATGAGCTTATTACATTTAAATTACATAAAATTACATAGTGAAAATTAAAAATTACATCTTAAAACCAAAATTACATGTTGAAACAAGAATTTCTCTATACAAATCATCTTCATATGGTGAAGATATGTTTATTGGATCACCCTTTACTTTCTGGTATTATGCAAATGGAAATGAAGTTTTATTGGACCTTGAAAAGCCCTAAAACCCTAATGATAACCCTGATTGACTAGACTTCATGATGACATGACTGATGTGATGGCATGATGACATTAACCTTATGGATGATGTACAGTTAGCCAGGTAAGAAAATATGCTAGAAAGTAATCATATTTAAGGAAGAGTGATGTTTTTTGGGCTAGGGATACCATCAGTGACTAAATTTTTAAATGCACATCTAGTGGAATGATAAAAATTTCTGAATGAGACCCTAATATGATATGAAAAGAGGATTTTTTATCATTGCTGGAAGGATGAAAATACTGACACTAACATTGGCCTTATTGGGGACAATAGCTCTAAAAGAGGTGTCAAGAACACCGTAGACTAGCTATCCTTATCCATTGGGCCGATATGGTAAAAAAATCAAAATAATAAACATGACTAAAAACTGATAACTCAGATGAAATAGACTAACTCAAGACAAACTCAAAATTGACTGAAAATTGACTCAATACTGACATACTTGACTGAAAACTGAACTTGAAAAATAGTATAAAATTAGTGAAACTCCATGGCCTTCACTTTGGTCTCTGAACTCCAGTGATTCTCTTCTTCAAACTTGCATAAAAGGAAACTGGTATTTACAATGAAATGGGAAAATGTTTGAGAAATGTACTTTAGAAAAGATAGTGCTTAATTAGGAGCCTACCATTGAATGGTCCTCCTAAGCACTCTTGTCCATTCATCTCTTCAAGAAGATGGGCATTCTATCCACGGGAAGTTGAAATATGATATGGCCCTTTCCATAGATTTTCAAATTTTCCATGCTTACCCTTATCCTCATTTGTGGCATCCCAGCGAAGTACTACATCTCCAACCTTAAAGTTTTCTTCCTTTGTTTTCCGGTCATAGATTTTCTTTATCTTGTCATGGAGCTTTGAGGTATGCTGTAATACCTCATCTCTCGTCTGCTAAAGGTGTATCATTTGATTAATTCGACATTGTATGTCATTTTTCTTACTCCCTGCTTCTTGCAAAAATTTTATAATAGGCACTACTAATTCCGAAGGAAACATAGTATCGAAACCATACACAACTTGAATAGGATAAATTCCTATAGACTTCTTACTACTCACCCGACCTGCCCACAATGCATTGATCAACTTGTTGTGCCAATTATTTTTATTTTCCTCTAACATTTTCTTAATGATACTGACCAAGGATTTATTAGAGGACTCCACCAATCCATTACCTTGAGGGTAGTAGGCTATAGAGTGTCCCAACTTGATGTTATATCTGTCACAAAACTCAGTCATCTTCTTAGACTTAAATGTTGCTACATTTTCTGTGATAATCTTGCTAGGACAACCAAAACGAGACAAGATATTAGTTTCTAAAAACTGAATGATGACAAAATTTGTTGCTTGCTCGGTCGGGATTGCTTCAGTCCACTTTGTAAATTAATTTGTGGCTGTAAATATCCACTTGTATTGTACAGATGATGTTGCGTGAATCTCTCCTATGAAATCTAGGCCCCACTGCTGAAATGGTGCATGTACATAAATAGGTTGAAGAGGTAATCGGAGAAGATTTCTTTTACCCTGAAAAACTTGACATTCATGGAAAATCATTACTATTTTGTACACATATGCAAAAATTTTCGGCCAATAGTATCCCGCTCTCAATATTTTATTAGTCATGGTCTTCCAATATAGGTGGCCCCCACAATCTCCTTTGTGGAATTCATTCATCACTTCTTTAGATTCTTCTTCGACCAAATAATTCAACAAAACTCCTCCAGGATCCTTCCAGTAAAGTGCATTGTCCAATATGAAATACTTGGAAGCTTTGAGTTTCAAAGACCCGCCTTGACTTTTAGTCATGTCTAGAAGAGGGTTTAGGTGTTGAAAAACATAAATAATATTAGAATATTGTGGATATGAAAAAAAGATATCAGATACCTAAATTATACTCACTTCTTCTTCATTATGGAACAAGGCTGAAATTAGGTTGATGTCTAGAGCATGGAGGTTTGACTCAGCCATGAGCTTGGATAAGCGTTGACCTTTGATCAGCTTGGTGGTCTTGATCTCAAGTTCATATTCTAGTAATGTTGCTATCCATCTCCCTCTCCTACCTTCTGGGTCTGAATGCATAAGAATTTATATTACAACTGCATTAGGCACATAAGCAAGAGTATATGAATTTAAAATCTAAACTCTAAAATATTTCAAGGATTTTACCAAAGACAAAGCCTATTTCTCTATGATGTTGTACTGAAGGCCTGCATATTTAATATTGCGACTGAAAAAATGCAATTGGTAGCTTAGTTTTATCCTTTTTCTGCATCAATACTGTTGCCATGGTATGCTTCGAAGCAAATGAGAATATTATGAAATCAATAGAATAATATGGACTTATTAAAATAGGGGTGGTGGTCAAGGAAAATTTTATTGATTTGAAGGACTTTCGGGCATCTTCAGGCCACTTCATATCATTATCTTTCTTCAACATATTTGTAAAATCTCTAAGATGCTCATCCAAATTAGGAATAAATCTAAGTAAGAAATTCATCTTACCATTGAATGCTTGTATTTCCTTTTTTCTACGAGGGAAAACAATTTGCTGAATTGCTTGAACACAAGAAGGGTCAATCTGGATCCCATCCTTGGAGATGATGTGACCGAGAAGTTTTCCCTCCTCCATGGAAAAAAAGGCTTTTCTTTGGGTTGAGAGATATTTTGAACTTCCTACATCTCTCGAAAAAAATTCTTAAATGATGCAAATTTTCATCATCAGAATGTGAAAAAACTGTCAAGTCATCTAAATAAACAACCACAAAAACATCTTTTTCATTGGCAAATGCTATGTCCATGGCCTGCTGAAACGTGGCCCCTACATTTTTCAAACCGAATGGAATCTTTGCATATTTTAACGTGCCCCAAGGTGTATTAAATGTTGTCTTCTCCTAATCATCCTCATGCACCAGAATTTGGTTGTATCCCGAATAGCCATCCAACAGTCACATCCAGGAAGAACCAACAACTCTTTGAAGGATTTAATCCATTTTATCAAGTGGATAATTTTCCTTGAGAGATACTTTGTTCAAGTTCCTGAAATCTATGGAGAGCCAAATTTCTCCAGTCTTCTTTATTACCGGGGCCAAATTCAAAATCAAATCAGAAAATATGATAGGAACATTAATGTGGGACTTAAAAAGTATGTTTACTTCTTTTTCAATTGATGGAAGCAATCTCAGGTTGATCCTTCTCACCTTTTTCCAAAAGGGCTTTTGATATGGCTTAATCGAGATGGTGTGCTGAATGATTTTCTTATCATACACCTTTAGATCTGCATATTCCCATGCAAAAACATCAGCAAAATCATAAATTAAATTAACATATTCAGCCTTTACCTCAAGAGATGAAGAATTGGAAAGTTGAACCATCTTTGGTTTGTCTGTTGTCCCAATGTTTACATCATCCACACCTTTTTCCGTAGGAATCAATGTAGGATTTCTTGCTACGTCATCTTGGTCAAACCACTCTTCCAAAGGTATGAGACCTTTTGGAATATTGTTTTCTTTCAGCTGTAGTACATACACATGAGTTGCTTCGATGACCTGATCATCTTTGTCGCAAACTTCATCTATAGAACAATTCTCAAATTCACCCTCACCTTGGAGAAAGTTATTTACCTTCTTATCATCCTAGAATACTTGCAAATATCGCAAGTTATCGGGAACAGTGGGCCAGTTTTTCACATGAATCTCAAATTTTCTGTTTGAAAAAATGGGGATCTTAAAATTGCTTGCAGCTGTATCCAATGAATATGTTATGAGATTCTGACTCCTTGGCACAACTGAAAGTGTATACTCCGGAAATATTTTCGAAATATCTAGAATAGCATTCCTATATTGTCTCATTCATGGATGGTTAGCTTTATATTCACCTTTAACTTGCTTGATCACATGTTATGAATCACCACGTACTGAAATCCTTCTTGCACCCAGTTTATTCAAGATATTTATGCCAGTAATGAATGCTTCATACTCCACCTCATTATTAGTGCAATCAAAATCTAACTTGTATGAGCATAATCTAACATTTGTGGGAATGTTATCATGCTGATGAAGAGGGCTGTGGACCCAAATTCCAATGCATGCCTCATCTTTCCCCGAGGCACCATCAAAGTCCATGGACCACAATCCATTTTCATCCTCCAAGTGCTAAAACTCTGATTTCTATTTTGGCTCAAATTTCTAAAATATTTCTTCATGCTTTTATGGAATTTATTCTACTTTATATAATAGTTATTACGAGTTTTTCTCTGCCTCATATGATGGTTACTCTGAATTTTGAACTGCCTCATCTGATGGTTACTCTGAATTTTGAACTGCCTCATCCGATGGATGTTCTAATGAAATTAGCATATTCTCTTTTTCCTTTTCTATAACTATTCTGATGAAATTATGAATCTCTGGAACATCTTCTACTTCTACGAGCTGACTATCTACATAATTTTAGCCACTATCATTAAACAAAATAAATGACCCTAAATCTGTATATACAAAATTTATCACATGATTGTTAGGCTTTTCTTTGCTTGTGATCATATATTTTATCTTTGTTTCACGGTACAAATTTCTCAATTTCTCGAAAACTGGGATGGTTACATAAGAACAGTCTAATTCCAAAGTGCCTCTCAAATTTTCTCCCCAAGATCTTGATAGCAATATATCGAACCGTGGTGGTTTGTTGGCTACTACCACATCCATTAAAACATTCTTTGCTGGAATATTCTCTAGGGAGACTACCAAATCCTTAATGAGGAAATTACAATAGACTCTACCTGAATTAAATGAGTATAAGTCATGGTAAAGACAAGTGATATCTAGGCCCAACTTTTCCTTAATGGCTTTCGGCATTAGATTATGGGAGGCTCCAGAGTCTAACATGGAATTGTGTAAAATGCATTGGTGGATTTTTAGACTCAAATAGAATGGGAAAAAATTGCTATCTTCTAACTGACCATCAATAGCAGGACCAAAAATAAGTTCAGGCTAATTATATTCATAATTTAACATTTCAGGAAAAGGATTTTCTTTAAGCATTTTGGATACATGGGAATTATACTGGTTATTCTTAACAAGCTCAGTCAAAGATATAGACACTTTCAATTTTGAAATTTCAGTTTCTAGGCTGAAAGGAGTGGATTTGTCTACCTCTTTAATGATGATGTCTCATTTATTAGCATGGTCCTTTGATGGAGCTTCTTTCTTCTAACTGTCCTTTTCCTTACTTCGTGAACTTGTAGATGGATGATTTACCTTAGTCTAATTCGTGGCTGCAGGATCTTTCCCTTTACTCTGATTACCTTGAGGATTCTGTTTTGGTGGAGTATATTTTTTTTGGTATGCTCGCTTCTGAATAGGAGTTATTGGGACATCTCTACCTCTCAATGTATACTGCCTCTATTGTGAGCTGAGGGCATTCAAGTATCCTTGATGATAATCATCATATTCAACCTCTAATTGATGATATTGGACTAAAATGTAGTCTTTATCTTTGGGTACATCCATCATCTCGACATACTCTTCGTCTTCAGTCAAAAATATGGGCTGGCCATCAGCGATAAAAAAAGTGGCTTTCTTCAACAATATGATATTCTTCTTCTTCACTTCCTTGAGCATAATTCTCCTACAAGGGTGTTCGAATTTTTTGTTGTTGTGTTGGTTGCTCAGGTTCTCGCTGTTCTCTCTGCTTGATTCTGAATTAAGGCTACTGCTGGCCCCAAAAATTAGGATTTCTAACTTGTGGTTTTGGCTATATTTCGGTGATAGACATCCTATTGACCATCCTCTCAACTTCTATTAGTAAAGTGTCTAGTTTTACATCAGAATATGATGATGTCCCCTCTTTTATAGTTACTCTCCTTTCACCCTTCATTTTTTACTTCTTTATGGACAAATTAACCTCTACACTAATTGCGTTTTTCTGCATATCTTCTAATGTAGCATGATTCCTTTCTCGCAATTGATAGGCCATGTCTGGGTCAAAACCATCCATGTAATGCAAGAGGGCCAACCCTTGAGGGGGCTTAATCTCGTTACGAATGGAATTGTATACTCTCTTGAATTAGGCAGTGAAGTCCTGCACTGAGTCATTTGGTTCTCTTTTCAGACTGTTTTATTCAGAAAGGATTTGTAATGGATTCTTATTAACTTCACATCTATCTATGAAAGCATCTAAAAACTGATTTGGATTGGCTATGGAATTTGTGTTTAATGATCTGAACCATACTTTAAATTCTCCTCAAAAGCTCTGAGCTATGATTCTCATTTTAGCATCATATGCATCTACTTATTCCAAATCAATAAATTCAATGATTTTAACTACATGTTGTTTTGCAGTGATTGGAGATTTTTCATAAAAAAGTGGGATCCTTTGACCATACCATTTCGGTAAGTCATGGAGTTGACTTGGTAAAATGAGGGGTGCAAATCTAGCCATAGTTCTTGCTGAGTGAAGTGTTCGATTGACAATGGGATGAGTTGGCTGAATAGGTAGTGGAACAACAATTGTAGGTACTAGAGTAGTAGGTATAGCTAATGCAGTCGAGGGTGCAGATGAAAAAGTAACAATCGATTGAGGTTGAGTTGAGACAGGTATTGACTTTTTCTGGTAGAATTGGGTCCAAAATTTGATGTCAAGGTTTGATTCAAGTTTAGTCTCTTCAAAAAGAAAATTTTCTTCAAGTTTTAGAGAAATAACTCAGATAATGACTTGACCTCAGAGAGTCTTAAAGGATCAAAGACTACGTCGGTTAAATATTTTTCAGATGTAGATATAAGTAATGAAAAATCAAATTTTATATCATATGGTATATCTTTGAGAGATAGTATTTTAGTAGGCAGTGAAGAAGATCTTACCAATGGGATTGGACCTGACTGGATCTCTGTAGCTTGATATTTATGCTTCTGAACAAGCTTCTATGGATCTTTGATTGGATCAGCTTGATTAGGATCGAGATTTTCTTTGGTATATCTTCTCGAAGCCAACTCTACAATGTTGGCACTGCAATTATCTAGTCAGCCTTTATGAAACTTAATCCTATCATCCAAAGGATCAAATTCCAATGATTCTTGTCGTACACCCAGGGAAAATAAATATTTTGTTCCTTGGGAATGATCCCAGTATGTTATCACTCCACCAGATCTCTAAGGCTGAGAAAGAGTCCAAATAGAGGTAACCACAGACCAATATTTTAGCTTGGTAGCAAGCCCTACCAAACCAGAGAGGGCTCTCTCCATAAAGTCACAGTGAATTAGGTCAAAGAGGATAAGTCAGGGAAAATAATATTAGGATTGCAGTCCATTCAATGGGACAAGGTAGGTAGGAAGCCTAAAATTTAGGGTTTCAAGGTGAGATGAATTAGAATTATGAGGAGCTATAAAGAGCAAGACAAGGCATGTATTCTTTCTAAACTAAAGAATCAAACAAACTATGAATATTTTCCCAAAATAGAGCATAAGAGATGTATTCTGCTTATCAAATTGAAGATCAATATATAATAGAAATGAAATGGATCATGGAGATTCAAAAAAATTCACAAATATGAAATAGAAGAAGAAACTAGGATAAATTTCCATACCACAGGTATCCCAAAGAAATAGTTGCAACTCTTTCATTAATTTCTTGCTAAATAATGATTATACTAGAGTCTCTGATCAATACCACAACATCTAGCCTGTGAAATGAGTCAATAAGTGAAATATATAGCCATCCAAAAAATTCTCCCAACCTCATGGGTTGAATCCATGAGTGGAGGAGTTGTTCCACCAAAAACTGAACTGATATCTAGAGTTTAGGGAGGTCAAACTGACTCAGCCCTCACATTTTGGAAACTGATTTATTACATGTCATCAAAAGTTTTCACCTAATGTATTTACCGTTAGGTAAGTGTAAAAACATAAAAATTACATTTACATCATTGAATTACATTGGTAAAACTTCATTTTCCAAAGTGAAACTGAGAAAAACTGAGAAAATTTACAAATATCAGCAAACTCAGAAAATTGGTCAAAAGTGTAGTTCCAACTTTAGCTCCACTTTAAAGGGGTTCTCAGTGTCCAAATTGAGCTTAGGATAGATCATTGGAAATCCCATCCTGTCCAGTTTCCATATCAATTCTTATTGTCCAAAATGGTGTTGATTTGACCCTCCAAAAGTTGATTCTCCCAATATTTGTCAAAAGCGCAACGCCAACCTCCAAAACAGGGCATAAATGTGATTTTTTGGGTGTTTTTAGACTTTTTAACTGATCAGTTGACCCAAAAAAAATTTGTAAAGTTGTTTTCTTAACTGTATTTGGCCCTCTGAATCCAATGGTTCTTTCACTTTTTCCATTGGAGGTCCCTATAAAAAGTGCACCACCTAGGGGGTTGTGTTTTTGACAGTGTGACTATGCAAAACTTCCAAAAATGAAAAAATTTCCAAAATTTTCCAAAATTTCTCATATTTCTCCAAAATTTCTTCTACAAGAGGTTGATGAGGTTTTTTAGGAAATGAGTGATGCCTGAGCAAGGATATCAATATTTTCCCCTTCATTTTTCTTGGTTAGGGTTTCAAGTCCTGATTTCGCCTTTTGGGGCTTTGACCTTGTAATCTGATTTATCTTGCAGTAGTGTTTGACCATCTTCCTTTGTAAATCATTGTCCTTCGTTTCCTTCTCCAAGAGATTCTCAAGATGATGATTGGCCCTTTCAAGCCAATTCTCCTGATTCTCATTGACTATAATGGAAAATTTCTCATTTAAAGTGAGTTCATTGGAAAGTTCAACCTTTGTTTGCCTCTCTAGCTCTAGAGCTCTTTTCAGCCCTCTAGTCCTAGGTATCCTTCTTGGAACTTGTTCTTCTTGCTCATTTTTTTCACCATACCTCTGATAAGCCTCATCAAGAAAATCCTTTGCCTTGTTTTCTTCTCTCTTTGCCTTGAGAAGTTGCATCTCCATGATTGTTTTCTTGGTTTGAAGTTGTTTATTTTCCTGCTCATAGTATGAAATAAAAAACTTAGATATATTTAATTTACTCTGAAGCTACCTAATTTTGGCATCATTCTCCTTGATAATAAAATTGGAGGCCTCATAATCATGTTTCTCATCCAAGTCAACAAGCTCAAAATCTATTTCCTCATCATGAGGATACTCATCCTCTTGCATGGATTCCTCATGCTCATCTGCTTCTGTCATCTTTTGTTTACCCTTACGTACCTGCTTTGCTGATGAAGAAGGCAAGGTCCCTTCCAATTTCCTTGGAGAAAAAACTTGCATGTACCCTCTCTGATATGTTCTATCCAATGTGCCCAATTCAACCCTTTTAGGCTTTTTGACCATAGCTCTGCTAGGTGGCTCAACCTGACCATGAAATGGTGATGATGGTGGTGATGGTGATGAAATAGGTGAAGTGGACTGAGGTGGAGGCACAAATGTAGAAGGATGAGATGAAGAAGGCAGATCATTAGCATGTGGAGCTTGTGGAGCAATGAAGATGTCATTGGAAATCAAGGTGTCCTATGAGATGTTCAACTGGTCAAGGCGATGGAGTACAATGAGTGGTGGAAGAGGTTGTTCATCTTCTGGTCACAATCTCTCCTTTGTACAATGTATGCCATTTTGTATATGCTCATGAATAGATATTATAAGATATTGAGAAATATTACTCTTGTGAAGTGCATAAGCAGTCTAATATGGTAGGTGTAGAGCCTAGAGAACCTTCCTTCACAATAGAAGTACTTCATGACTATTTTCATCATGGGGGCGTACCTATCAAGAAGGTAGCTAAAAGGGAAGACCCTTTTCCTCTCATTTATGTACCTTGATTTGATGAATGGTTCATAATAATGATCCTCCAAATATTTGGATTCAAGCCACCTCTCACCCATGTTTGGAATCCCTATGGCAACAACAATGATAGATGTAGATACAGTGGAGGTCACACCTGCAAGGTTCACCTAATTTTGTGTGATGTTTAAGATGAAGACTCTACTAAACATAGGATGATGTTGGACCCTCTAAATCATGTTGCCAAAATCAAGGAAACCTACATACTCAAAACAAGTGACAGTCATAGGAGAGGGCATCTGTTCATTTTTTTTGGTGGTCTCTAGCCTTCAGATTCTTCCTCCTTTGTGAGGCCTTCTCCTTTCTCTATCCTCCTCTTCTTGTCTATCCTCCTATTCCATATATTCTATGTCTTCCTCCATAGTGTTTTGTGGCCAAGAAACCCTAGGGATGAGGTGGATGGGAAAGGGGAGTGGAGATACGTCTAGGGGATAGGGATAAGTCTAGGAAAATTTAGGGAGATAGGGGAAGGGGTTATGGAACCTTGGGTGGTGATAGGAGGTTGAAATGTCAAGGGAGTTGGAAATGATAATTAAATTACAAGTTTGAGGAAGTGGCTACCTAGGAAATTTAGAAGCCTGGGACTTAGGGTTTTTAGGGGAAATGGATTTAGGGACTATGAAATTGTAGTGTAGGTGTAGGGATAGATTTAATAATGATGTAGGAAGGGATTTTTAGGGTTAAAAGGCATCAAATTGAGAATAAGGAATAGAATTAGGGTTTCTTCACTAGACCAAATGCCAATTTTACTTAGGAACGATAACACTATGAAATCATGCTTATGAGTGCAAGGAGGCAATAAAAATGATGTACTTACTTGCTAGAGGGTGTTAGAAGCAATTGCTGAAGGTTTGGGAGAGTTTTATTGAGTTTTGAAGCTTGGAGGGCTTATTGAGAAAAAGTGCAGCACATTGGGCAAAAGCACAATGCCTCACCCAGAAGAGCAACGCCACCAGCAAAAAACACAACGCTCCCTGCTAAAATCACAATGATGCATCCAAAAGTGCAGCGCCTCCCTAAAAAGCACAACATCGCCCAAAATTTTTCCTCTGACCCTACAATTTCAAATTTTTGAACCAAGGGAGTGTGTTCTCAATGGATGAAAGAGAAAATGAGCTTCTTTTTTATGTCTTGGTGGTCTTTATACTTCATAAGTTTGATGTGTTGGACCTTGGGACCCACTTTCTCTTCTTTTCATTCACTTTGCACTTTGAAACTATACCTTTGCATTTGACTTTTTCCTTTGACAAATTGATCATTTAATGACTTTGAGAACTCTTTGAATTTGACATTTTTGATGCCTTGGCATGTTGGAAATCTGAGTTAGCAGCTCGGGAATCATGAGCTTATTACATTTAAATGACATAAAATTACATAGTGAAAATTAAAAATTACAGCTTAAAACCAAAATTACATGCTGAAACAATAATTTCTCTGTAAAAATCATCTTCATATGGTGAAGAGAGGTTTATTGGATCACCCTTTACTTGTGGTCTTATGCAAATGGAAATGAAGTTTTATTGGACCTTGAAAAACCCTAAAAACCTAATGATAACCTTGATTGACTAGACTTCATGATGACATGACTGATATCATGGCATGATGACATTAACCTTATGGATGATGTACAATCAGCAAGGTAAGAAAATATGCCAGAAAGTAATGATATTTAAGGAAGAGTGATGTTTTTTGGGCTAGGGCTACCATTAGTGACTAAATTTTTGAATGCACATGTAGTGGAATGATAAAAATTTCTGAATGAGACCCTAATATGATATGAAAAGAGGATTTTTTATCATTGATGGCAGGATTTAAATACTGACACTAACATTGGCCTTATTAGGGATGATAGCTTTGAAAGAGGTGTCAAGTACACCATCGACCAGCTAGCCTTATCCATTGGGCCAATATGGTCAAAAACTCAAACTAATAAACATGACTAAAAACTGATAACTTAGATGAAATAGACTGACTCAAAACAAACTCAAAATTGACTGAAAATTGACTAAATACTGACTTACTTGACTGAAAACTGAACTTTGAAAATAGTAGAAAATCAGTGAAACTCCATGGCCTTCACTTCGGGCTCCGAACTCCAGTGATTCTCTTCTTCACACATTCAGAAAAGGTAACTGATATTTACAATGCAATGGGAAAATGTTTGATAAATGTACTTCAGAAAAGATAGTGCTGAAGGAGCCTACCATTGACTGGTCCTCCTAAGAACTCTTGTCCATTCATTTCTTCAAGAAGATAGGAATTCTATCCATGGGAAGCTGAAATCTAATATCACCCTTTCCATAGATTCTCAAATTTTCCATGCTTACCCTTAAACTCATTTCTAGCATCCCAGTGAAGTACTACATCTCCAACCCTGAATTTGTATTCCTTTGTTTTCTGGTCATAGATTTTCTTTATCTTTTCATGGATTTTTGAGGTATTCTGAAAGACCTCATCTCTCGTCTGTTGAAGGTGTATCATTTGATTAATCCATCATTGTATGTCATTTTCCTTAGTCCCTTATTCTTGCAAAAATTTCATAACGAAAACTACTAATGATGAAGGAAACACAATATCAACACCATACACAACTTGAAAAGGAGATATTCCAATAGACTTCTTACTACTCACCTAGTCTGCCCACAATGCATTGATCAACTTGTTATGCAAATTATTTTTATTTTCCTCTAACATTTTCTTAAAGATACTGACCAAGGATTTATTAGACGACTCTGTCAATCCATTACCTTATGGGTAGTAGGTTGTAGAGTGTCCCAACTTGATGTTATATCTATCACAATACTCAGCCATCTTCTTATACTTAAATGTTGTTGTGTTATCTGTGATAATCTTTTTAGGACAACCAAAATGGGACAAGATATTAGTTTCTAAAAATTGAATGATGACAGAATTTGTTGCTTGCCTCGTTAGGATTGCTTCAATCCACTTTGTAAAGCATGTTTTGGCTGTCAATATCCACTTGTGATGTGCAGATGATGTTGGGTGAATCTCGCCTATGAAATCTAGGCCCCACTGCTAAAATGGTGCATGTACTGAAATAGGTTGAAGAGGTATTGGGGGAAGCTTTCTTTTACCCTAAAAACTTGACATTCGTGGAAACTCATTACTGTTTTGTACACTTCTACAAAAAAATTTGGCCAATAGTGTCTTGCTCTCAATATTTTATTGGTTGTGGACTTCCAATATAGGTGCCCCCCACAATCTCCTTTGTGGAAGTCATTCATCACTTCTTTAGATTCTTCTTCGACCAAAAAATTCAACAAAACTCCTCCAGGATCATTCCATTAAGGTGCATTGTCCAATATGAAATACTTGGAAGCTTTGAGTTTCAAAGACATGCATCGACTTTTATTCATGCCTAAAGGAGGGTTTAGGTGTTCCAAAACATAAATAATATCCGAATATCATGGAGATGGAAAAAATATATCAGATACCTGAATGAGATTCACTTCTTCTTCATTCTCAGACAAGGTTCAAATTAGGTTGATGTCTAGATCATGGAGGATTCACTTAGCCATGAGCTTGGCTAAGCCCTGACCTTTGATCAGCTTGGTGGGCTTGATCTCAAGGTCATATTTTAGTAATTCTACTATCTATCTCCCTCTCCTACCTTCTGGGTCTGACTGCATAAGAACTTATTTTACAGCTGCATTAGGCACATAAGCGAGAGTATTTGAATGTAAAATATAAATTCTGAAATATTTCAACACCTTTACCAAAGCCAAAGCGTGTTTCTCTTTGATGTTGTACCAAAGAGTTGCATCTCTGATATTGCGACTAAAAAATTCAATTGGTAGCTCAATTTTATCCTTTTTCTGCATCAAGACTGTTGCCATGGTATGCTCCAAAGTAAATGATAATATTATGAAATCAATAGAATAATCTGGACTTATTAAAAAAGGGGCGGTGGTCAAGGAAAATTTTACTGAGTTGAAGGACTTCCGAGCATCTTCATACCACTTCACATCATTATATTTCTTCAACATATTTCTCAACTCTCTAAGATGCTCAACCAAATTAGGAATAAATCTACGTAAGAAATTCATCTTACCATTGAATTCTTGTATTTCCTTTTTGCTGTGAAGGAAATCAATCTGCTAAATTGATTGAACACGATAAGGATCAATCCGGATCCCATCCTTGGAGATGATGTGACTGAGAATTTTTCCCTCCTCCATGGCAAAAAGGCTTTTCTTTGGGTTGAGAGATATTCCAAACTTTGCATCTCTCGAAAAAAATTCTTAAATGATGCAAATGTTCATCATCATAATGTGAAAACACTGTCAATTCATCTAATAAACAAACAAGAAAACATATTTTTCATTGGAAAATGCTATTTCCATGGCCCGTTGAAATGTGGCTCTTTTATTTTTCAAACCGAGTGGAATCTTTGCATATTCGAATGTGCCCCAAGGTGTAGTAAATGTTTTCTTGTCCCGATCATCCTTATGCACTAGAATTTGGTTGTATCTTGAATAGCCATCCAACAGTGACATCCGAGAAGAACCAACGACTCTTTAAAGGATATGCTCCATATTAGGAAGTGGATAATTGTCCTTGAGAGATACTTTGTTCAAGTTCCTGAAATCTATGCAGAGCTAGATTTCTCCAGTCTTCTTTCTTACCAGGATCAAATTCGAAATCCAATTAGAAAATCTGATACAAACAATAATGTCAGACTTAAAAATTTTGTTTACTTCTTTTTCAATTGATGGTAGCCATCTTGGATTGATCCTTCTCGACTTTTGCCGAAAGGGATTTTGATTGGGCTTAATCAGGCTGAGGTGCTAAATTATGTTCTTATCATACACCTTTAGATCTTCATATTCCCATGCGAAAACATCAAATAATTTATAAATTAAGTTAACATATTCATCCTTTACCTCAGGATATAAATACTTGGAAATTTTAACCATCTTTGGTTTGTCCGTTGTCCCGATGTTTATGTCCTCCACACCTTTTTCTGTAGGAACCAATGTAGGCTTTCTTGCTATGTCATCTTGGTCAAACAACTCTTCCAAAGGTATGGGACCTTTTGGAATATTGTTGTCTTTATCGCAAACTTCATCAATAGAACAATTCTCAAATTCACCCTCACTTTGGAGAAATTTATTTATGTGCTTATCATCCCAGAATACTTGCCAATATCACAAGTTATCTGGAAAAGTGGGCCAATGTTTCACATGAATCTCAAATTTTCTGTTTCAAAAGATGGGGATCTTAACATTGCTTGCAGTTGTAGCCAATGAATCTGTTATGAGATTCTGACTCCTTGGCACAACTGAAAGTGTATACTTCGGAAAAAATTTCAAAATATCTAGAATAACATTCCTATTGGGCTAGAATTGTGAATTACGGATAAATCACGCTTCCCTAGGGAGGTGCTATTCTAGAACAACAGGTGAAAGACTATATGACTATTTTTCCTAACTCAGAATAGATACACAGAGAGGATTGGACGCTTACTTGATCAACCACTTCCAAATGGCTCCTTCTGTCGCTTCTGTTGCAGCTTCAAATTTAAGCGGTTTTGTGCTGAATGCTTCCTGCAAGAAAGAACACTAAAAAAACAGAAGATGAAATAATATAGATATCTATTAAAGCTAGTTAGCTAAATCAGTAAAGCATAAACCATATACATCAACCAAGATCTTGCAATATGGAAAATCAAAGTCAATACAGATGCATATAGGGAAAAATAAGCAATAATCTTTATTTATGATAGAAGGAGAGGTTACAACCTAGTGACTGATTTTAAGTGACCTTCCAGCAACATTCCCCAAGCCTAATCACAGTATAAATCTCTCCAGCAGTAGCTACACAAATCTAGCTCTCAATTGAAAATTCTCCAGCATTTCTCTACTCAAATTCTTCCTTCTCAAGCACTTAGATCTGTGCTCTATTTATAGATGAACTGTAGGTTGTTTTGCAATCAATGACTTTCCAATAATAGGCAAGACATGTTTCCAGTCATGTAGATGTCAAAAGGACACTTGGATCCGAAGCTTGACACATGTGAACTCTTCTAGAAGGCACTGGCCAAGTGGAGATTCTGGAACAATGAGAATTTCGCTCCCAATGCAACCAACGCACCTGTGAATGTCGAGAAGTGCTTTGCAGAGCAGTCTTGCATGGGGATACCTACATATGAAACATACTTAGGCCCCTTAGAGCCTGTGTTGGTGAGCTCTCATATGCTATATAATAAGATTCAAACCTTCGAAACCTTTGCTTGATGAAAGTCTTGCTTGATTTTTATTGTTTCTTTTCTTAGGGCATGTAGAACCTGAAATGATAGGGAATGATAGACCCTTTTGTTGGGAAAAATACTGAGAGGGGGGGTGAATCAATATTTACTGCATATTCAAAACTTTTACTTTTTCTTGCTTCTAAAATACATACGCTACTTTCCTGAAACAGACTCGCGTATATATGCGGATACCCTTTATGAAACTCGCGTATACACAGATATCTAATTATTTCATTAGTTCTTCACTTAAATCATTCCATCATTCATTTATCAGATGTTTAATGAACAGTAAAAATGAACAGTAAGAACAGAGGAAACCATCACACAAAGCATCACACATGAACACCAGGATTTTTTAGGTGGAAATCCAAGTCGGGAGAAAACCACCACTACCGTTGCTCAGCCTTCAATATTTTATTATAGAGAAAACATCTTACAACATATGTGCTGGTGCAGAATCCTACTAACACGCAGGCACCCACCTGCGCTCGTTTACCAGCATCTCCTGGAAGGGAGCTCCAACCCCCTGACTCGTTTACCAGCCTCTCCTAGAAGGGAGCTACGACCCCCTGCTCTCGTTTACCAGCCTCACCTGGAAGGGAGCTACAACCCCCTGACTGAAGGCTACAACCCTCAGCACCTCTTTGGACCACGTTTCATCAATTTTCACACTGGATCCAAAGCTTCCTTTAGGACACCACTTGCAGGCCACATTTCATCATATTTTCAAACTGAACCCTTTCCATACTCTTAAGCATAGTCAACCATGAAACAGATACATATAACTCACTGACAGATATTAGTAAACCAACAGAACAGATCAGACATTTCTTACCACAGACTTCAGCAAACCCTAGTTTGCATACGCGCTTTCCTCTCTGATGTGGCATATATACGCGCTTCCATTTACATAAACTCGTGTATACTTCAGTATAAATTACAGAGCTAATTTTATTGCGCATACGCGCTTTCTCTTCAGCGAAGCTGCGTATATACGCGCTTCCTCTGCGGCGAACTAGCGTATAGATCTTTAACTATTATGGAGCAGCATACTTCTTCAGATCAGATATTCAGTTCAGATTTACCCTTTTTCTTCAGACAGATGTTCGCCTCATCTCAGATCTAAGCCTTCCATGAATAGATCTAGCAGATACAAGCACAATACAGATCTAGATCCCCTTTTTCATCACTCCTTCATCGGTGCATCATACATTCAGATCTTTCATTCAACTGTAACCCTTTCCATTCAGATATACTCCAGAGAGAAGTATTCATTCAAGCTCAAATATCTTGCACCCACGCTTATGTTTTGCACAATGAATTTCTTCTCCTTATATAGGTTTACCCTTTTTCAATACCATGAGCCAAAACCACATTACATCCGATGGTCCTGGACGGGGTCATTTGGACGAAACATTACCCAATACAATGGGTAAATACCATGGTGGTTACCCCTGGTTTTTCACTTTAAGAGCGCTTTTGCCCATACGCGACTTGGCACGTTGATTCCCGCGTGCATACGCGACTTCCCCTAGGAAAATCCGAGTATGCCTAGAGACATACTATTTTCATCAAGATTTAGCACATGCTGAATTCCTTTCTTCATTGCCTTCTGTACACACTGAAGATACATCAGATTTACTTCTTCTATCAAGCACAACTTCATCAAGTGGGTTTCCATTCAAGGACAACACTCAACATCATATTGCTAACAAACATCATTTCATATCAGATTTACATCGTTTTACCAAGTCCATCAGGTCAAGAATAAATTCATCAGGTGGTTCACCATCAAGGACAACACATGTCAATAGTTGCATGTCTTCATCTTCATTCAGTGGGTTGCCATCAAAGACAAGACTCTGCATCATATTGCCAACAATCTCCCCCTTTGGACTTGATGGCAACCACGATGGTGTTTGGTTACCACAACAGATAATACAATGACACCATGTCACATTCTCCATTTTTTTGACACCATTCTTTCTCTTCATTCAAACACCATGTCGCTCTCCCCCTTTGACATCAAGGGCAAAGGGTGGAGCAAAGCCAACATACTCTCCCCCTTTTCTTTACATGTGGAAGAAGCGTTCTGCAGAGCCGATATATACTGAAGTGACCAAGCTCCCCCTGAGTTCATGCTGAATCTTCAAACAGATTTTCCAGTGAAGTACATGACTCTATGAAATACCTATCACCAATGAATCATAATTACATCAAAGATTCATCCAAGTGGATTTACATATAAGACTCAAGTTCCCAACCAAGTGGGTTTACACATTTCAACTCAGCTACCTAACCAAGTGGGTTTACAAAATTTGACAAGTCCTTATATGACAGAATATTACAAATTTACATCATGGGTCACAACATGACCTTTCATGAATTTTCATAATCAACACCAGAAATTCCTCAAGAAAGAGAACATATTTCAGAACCATCATAATGCCAAAAATGCATTATACTCAGCAACGCTAATGCTCCCCCTGAAAAAGGGCTTCCGAACATCCTTTGACTAAGGCTCCACCTTAGTTTGTGCATCCTGAACACTTTTACCAACAAATCATCAAGGCATCTTTATCAAATCATTTAGAAATATAATTATGAAAACTGGAACACCACCAGAGATACCAAACAGTATCAGAGATACCAAATAGCACTGCAGCTATGTTGAAGAGAGCTGACTCCAAACAGAAAAATGTCAGCAATCAGACATACGCGGTTTGTTGTGCATGAACTCGCGTATATACGCGACTGTGTTTCATGAAATCCGCGTATCCAATGCCATCTTCTGAATTTATAAAGATTTGTTCTTTTGACTGGCAGAGAACACTCCCAGCTTCTGTCTTAGATACTCGAACGCTTCCCTGGGCAGAGGTTTGGTAAAGATATCAGCAACTTGTTCTTTGGAGGGAACATACTCCAACTTCACCTTTTGCTCAAGCACTTGTTCACGTAAGAATTGATACTTGATGGGAATGTGCTTGGTCTTTGAATGCATAACAGGATTCTTTGAAATACTGATGGCACTTGTATTGTCACACTTAATGGGGACAGGAGGTGTACATTTGATTTGAAAATCCTGTAAGGTTTGCATCATCCAAAGGAGTTGAGTGCAACAAGATGCGACAGCCACATATTCTGCTTCTGCTGTAGATAAGGGAATAGAGCTTTGCTTCTTGCTGAACCATGATACTAATTGGGGTCCCATATAGAATGCACCACCACTAGTGCTTTTCTGATCATCAACACTTCCAGCCCAATCTGCATCAGTGTAAGCATGAAGAGTAAGATCAGCATTCTTTGGATACCATAGACCAAAGTCTTGAGTTCCTTGTAGATATTTGAATATTCTTTTAACAGCCTGAAGGTAAGACTCTTTTGGATTAGCTTGGAATCGTCCAACAATCCCAACTGCATGCATAATGTCTGGTCTAGTCCCAGTGAGATAAAGTAGACTTCCTATCATTGATCTGTATTCTGGTTCATTTAACGGGGGAGAATCATCATGAGAGCTAAGATTACATCCGGTTATCATTGGTGTACTTACATGTTTGCATTCTTCCATGCCATACTTCTTCAGAATTTGCTTAAGATATTTTGCTTGTGATAGGAATATACCATCTGCAATTTGATGCACTTGCAAGCCAAGAAAGAATGTTAGTTCCCCAAGTAAGGACATTTCAAATTCTTGCTGCATGACAGAAGCAAATTTTTGACTCATAGATTCTTCGTTACTCCCAAAAATGATATCATCAACATATACAACCACAATCAATAGTTTATTATTTTCAACTTTTGTGTATAAGTTGCTATCAGCAGACCCCTTTGAAAATCCTTGTTGATGAAGATATTTGTCAAGACGATAATACCAAGCCCTTGGAGCTTGTTTGAGACCATATAGAGCCTTTTTAAGTCTACAAACAAGATTTTCATCATTTCCCAAAATACATCCTTCCGGTTGTTCTATATATACTTCTTCTTCTAGATCACCATTAAGAAAAGCAAATTTAACATCCATTTGATAAACTTTGATTTGTTGATAACTTGAAAAAGCAAGAAACATTCTTAACGGCTTCAAGTCTAGCTACAGGAGCAAAAGTTTCTTCAAAGTCTATACCTTCTTGTTGAGTATACCCTTTGCAAACCAATCTAGCTTTGTTTCTTACAACATCCCCATTCTCATTTAACTTGTTCTTGAAAATCCATTTAGCTCCAATGATATTTTTATCATGTGGTCTTGGTACCAATTCCCAAGTGTCATTCTTTTCAATTTGATCAAGCTCTTCATTCATGGCTTGCTTCCAACATTCATCTTTGCTAGCTTGATTCACATTGTGTGGTTCAATTGAGGATAGAAGTGCCAGATGACTAGAAGATCCCACAAGAGTTCTCCTTGTTCGTACACCTGATTCCTTGTCTCCCAAAATTTGAGATTCAGGATGATTCTTTTGAACATATCTGGATGGAGCTTTTTCAGATAGATCATCTTCAGGTTCTTCATTGGATCCACTATCTATATCATTTCTATTTGATGTAGAAGGACATAGGTCACCATCATCTTCTTTTGTTGTTTGTTTTTCTTCTTTAGGAGCTGCAGGAGACTCATCAATAACAACATCAATACATTCAACAATCTTTAGAAGCCTTTTATTGTAACATTTGTATGCTTTGCTTGAAGATGAGTAACCAAGAAATATCCCTTCATCTGATCTAGGTTCAAACTTGCCAAGCTTTTCATCATTATTTTTGATAAAGCATTTACTTCCAAAAACTCTAAAATGCTTCACAGATGGAGAATTACCATACCAGAGTTCATATGGAGTTTTGTCACTATTTACCCGAACATGAGACTTGTTGAGAATGTTAGTTGTTGTATGTGCTGCTTCACCCCAGAACATGTCAGGAGTTCCAGAATCATCGAGCATAGCTCTAGCCATTTGTTGAATTGTTCTATTCATTCTTTCTGCTACTCCATTTTGTTGTGGAGTACCTGCTACAGAGAATTGTCTTTTTATGCCATGTTGTTCACAAAATTCAAAGAATTCATTTGATGTATATTCTCCTCCTCGATAAGATCTAAGACACTTGATTTTTACATCTAATTCATTTTCAACTAATGCTTTGAAGATCTGAAAATTTTCAAATGCTTCATCTTTGTGTTTAATGAGCCCGATCCAACACATTCTAGAGTAATCATCAATAAATAAGATATAGTATTCTTCCCCACGTGGTGACTTTTTCCTCATAGGTCCACATAGGTCAGTATGAATGAGTTCAAGAGGCTCACTTGATGATCCTTCTTTGGCATTAAATCGAACTCTGGTCTGCTTACCGAATTGACAAGATTTGCATATGATACTTTCTGGTAGATTAATATTAGGAAGACCACGAACAGCTTGAAGTCTGCTTGCTTTGTTGATTTGAGAGAAGCTTAGATGCCCCAGCCTTCTATGCCATAGCCAATTTTCTGAAGTCTTGCTCAAGTAACATTGATCTATGCCGTTCAGTACATACAGGTTGCTAGGATTTCTTTTCCCTTTAATAATGATTTTACCTGTATCAAGATCACGAACCACACATTCTTTTGAACTAAAGACCACTTCTGTTCCTTGATCACACATTTGACTTACACTTAACAAGTTATGCCTTAATCCATCCACATACATGACATCATTAGCCTTCACCTTTTCTTTTAGAAATGATGACCCTTTTCCTTTAATAACAGCAGGAGTATCATTTCCAAATGTAACTTTCTTTTCCTTTTCTAGAGCATTATATGTAAGGAGTTTGCTTTTGTCTCCTGTCATATGTCTTGAGCACCCACTATCAATGTACCATTGATTTTCTTCGCCTTCTGCAAATAATGCTATCCCACAATTTTCAACTTGTATTTCTTTCTTTTTCCATACTTTAGAGCTCGAGGGAACATGTTCTTTTGGCTGGACCTTGCTCCTGCATTCAGATTCTTCATGACCAAAGTTATTGCAGTAAGTACATTCAACTTCATTTTGAAGAGGAGAAAAGTTGTTATAGGTGTTCTTCTTTGGTTCAATATTCATCCTGTTCTTTCTTGCTTCTCTTGTCATGATGGTTTTATATGCAACACATTGAACAGCTTTATGACCAAAATTGTGACATGAGAAACATTGTCCATTGAAGTAGAAATTTTTGCGATCATGAAATCTTCTATTTGAATTTACTTGTTGTATTGTTTTCAGGGATATCCTGAGATCCTTGATTTGAGATGATCATGCTTTATCTATAAAGATCCTTTGTTCCCTTGCTGAGTGGCTGAATGTAGAGAACTAGTTGTGGCTGCTTTTAGATAATTTGGTGCTGAAGTCTAGGAAGATTCCCCAGTATATCCAAGACCTGTTTTTATAAGAGGAGACCGTTGTATCTTGATAATCTCATCTAAGGTTTCTGAACCTTTAGCAAATCTAAGATTGAGAGTCTTCACTTTCTCATTATCTTTCGTTAGACTTACTACTTCACACTCCAATTCCTCAATGCGTTTTTCCTTTGCTTCAAACTGATTTTCAAGAGTCTCTATGATTATGTTCTTTTCTTCTAGGCTTACTTTGAGTTGATTTTTTTCTTCAAGAAAATAATTGTCCTCTAGAGCATCCACAAAAGTATCCTTTTATTCTCTTTGTTCAAAAGCCAAGAGAAGTCTAAAGTCTTCTTCACATTCTTCCTCACTATTAGATGATCCATCACTGTCTTCATTAGTATAATAACTTTTTCTTGTGCTAGATCGATTCTTATTCCTTCTTGCTACTTCTTTCCTGCACCAAGTTTCTTTGTAAGGAATGTAAGGACACTTTGCAGCATAATGACCAACTCTTCCACAATTGAAACATTTGAAAGGAAGCTTACCTTTGAACTTTCCGGTACCTAGTTGAAGTCTTCTCACAAAATTTGCTTCTTCTTCTTCTTCAGATATATAGCTGGATTATTTGACGACTTCCTTTTCTTTTCCTTTTGCAGATGCCTTAAAAACAACTTCTTTGATTTGAGAAGGGCCTCCTTGCCTCATTTCAAAAGCAGTCAGAATACCATGTAATTGAACAATAGTAAGAGTTTGCAGATCTTGCCTTTCTTCAATAGCTGAAACTTTAGAGTCAAATTTTGAAATCAAGGATCTTAAGACTTTTTCCACCAGAGTAGTATCTCTTATGGTTTCACCCAAATTTCTCATCCGATTTACAATATCATCTAGACGAAGAAAGAAACTGGCAACATTTTCATCACTATGCATCTTCAAATTTTCATATTCGATTCTAAGCGTTTGGAGTTTTGCATTTTTTACCTTTGTATCTCCTTCATAACTTAGAATGATTTTGTCCCATATCTCTTTTGCTGAATGTAGCTGCATCACTTTGGCAAATTATGATTCAGACATACTTCCTAATAAGACATTCACTGCTTTGGCATTGATTTCATACTTCTTCCTTTTAGCAGCATCAGTAGGAATACTTGCCGGGTATTGATAACCTTCTTCCACGATTGCCCATACATCTGCACCAAGACTTTGCAGATATGCTTTTGTTCGTACCTTCCAGAATATCAGATTGCTTCCATTAAATAGAGGTGGCTTTATAGACATTACTCCTTCTGATTCTCCCCACGCGCGACGTATCTCCTTCAAGCGATCAAGCTTCGTAGAAGGACCTACTCGATACCAATTGTTGGGAAAAATAATGAGAGGGGGTGGGAATCAAGATTTACGATATTCAAAACTTTTACTTTTCATGCTACCATATACTTTTGAAATGTATCAAGGTGATATACGTGGATACTCCTTTATGAAATCCCCGTATACACATATATCTAATTCTGTCAGCAGATTCACTTAAATCACTCCATCATTCATTCATCAGATGTTTAATAAACAGTAAAAATGAACAGTAAGAGCAGAGTAAACCATCACACAAAGCATCACATATGAACACCAGGATTTTTAGGTGGAAACCCAAGTCGGGAGAAAACCACCGCTGCAGTTGCTTAGCCTTCAATATTTTTATTATAGAGAAAACATCTTACAACATATGTGCCGGTGCGTACTCCTACCAACACGCAGCACCCACCTCGCGCCGTTTACCAGCCTCTCCTGGAAGGGAGCTACGACCCCTTGACTCGTTTACCAGCCTCTCCTGGAAGGGAGCTACGACCCCCTGATCTCGTTTACCAGCCTCACCTGGAAGGGAGCTACAACCCCCTGACTGAAGACTACACCCCTCAGCACCTCTATGGACCACGTTTCATCAATTTTCACACTGGATCCAAAGCTTCTTTTAGGACACCACTTGTAGGCCACATTTCATCATATTTTCAAAATGGACCCTTTCCATACTTTTAAGCACAGTCAACCATGAAACAGATACATATAACTCACTGACAGATACCAGTAAACCAACAGAACAGACCAGACTTTTCTTACCACAGACTTCAGCAAACCCTAGTTTGCATACGCGCTTTCCTTTCTCTGATGTCGCGTATATACGTGCTTCCGTCCACATCAACCAGCGTATACTTCAGTACAAATTACAGAGTTAATTTTATTGCGCATACGCGCTTTCTCTTCAGCGAAGCCGCGTATATACGTGCTTCCTCTGTGGTGAACTAGCGTATAGATCTTCAACTATTATAGAGCAGCATACTTCTTCAGATCAGATATTCAGTTCAGATTTACCCCTTTTGCTTCAGACAGATGTTCGCCTCATCTCATATCTAAGCCTTCCATGAATAGATCTAGCATATACAAGTACAATACAGATCTAGATCCCCTTTTTCATCACTCCTTCATCGGTGCATCATACATTCGGATTCTTTCGATGTTGTAACCCTTTCACATTCGGATATACTCCCGAATATTCATTCAATCTCGGACATCTTGCACCCACACTCATGAATTGCCCCAAATGAATTTCTTATCCTTATATAGGTTTACCCTTTTTCAATACCAAGAGCCAAAACCACATTACTTCCGATGGTATACGAATGGGGGGTCATTGAGCGAATCGTGCAATACGATGAGTGCTTCATGGTGGTTACCGGTTTTGCACTTTATATTTACCGTGCCTCTGTGACTTCCCCTTGTCCCGAATCATACACGTATGCCTAGAGACATACTCTTCATCAAAAGATTTAGCACGGCTCTTGAATCTCTTTCTTCATTTCATACGTACGCAACTTTAATAGATACATCAGATTTACTTCATCAAGAACATAGTCCTAAATGACTTCATCGAGTAAGTTGCCATTATCTTCATCAGTGGGTTTGCCATTAGGACAACACTACATCATATTGCTAACAAGCATCATTTCATGTATCCCATGATCGCATGTCTTCATCTTCATTAAATTGGGTTGGGACAACACTCTTCATCAATATTACTTAACACCTTGATCATTGGTCCTGAAGATGATGTCGATTAACCACATGTCGTGGGAATGGTGCGAATTGACTTATAACAATTTCCCCTAAATCATGAGATCCAAATAATAAAAACATTTGATTGAGATGATTTACATTCGTAACGAGCACGGAAAGCAGGCGGAGTGGTCACTTTGCATAAATCTTACAATACATTACATCATGATATACTCCTTTGATCATAAATTTACACGGTGAGAATTCCCATGTTCGGCACATAAAGCAATCAATAACATGTACATAATTAGGAAAGTCGTTTTCATTAGAATGTTGCCCAAATGCGGACATGCCTACGGATATGGGCCCATCTTTGGATGACGATATATGTAGATCACCGTCTGAGATGATGTGTAAAAAATCCTAAAATCGTAGCCCGAGATAGTTGGAAACTGAATGCAGGGTCTTCTTATCTCATTCACTCGATCATTCGAGTCTGAGTCTAGCCATGCGAATATATAAGTTTGTAGTCGAACATGGAAAGACATCGTTTGATTACAGTGATGTGGTCTGACCAACAATCTGAGAGAACCATTAATGAAAATGGTCTCAAAATCTTCATTACATTTGATAAGGCGTGAATAGATGATTTGATGTCGAACGTAGACAAAATCTTTGATCAAGGTCGGAAGTGAGGATATTGTCGATCTTATGTAAGCCTCATAATGCCGGTGACATTTTAAAATTTAAACTTTCTTGGATATTGATTTTTTGTCGACAGGAAGTCACCTTATTGCAAAACTGGAGTTATTGATTTCGGAGACAAAGGTATGACTTGATATAGCAATATTTAGGGATGACGGTCATGAAAATGAAGGTTTATGAATATTGTAGAAGGATGATTTTTTAATCACTAGATGACTTCTCTTGAACATATCGGCGACACTATGATGAGTTGGTAGCATTGACCCAAAACTGAAGTGAAGGTATGATGAACCATAGGTTTGAATGGTAAATCGAATGATTACTGTGAACGGTCACGGACATGAGTGAAATAAGTGTCATATTAAGTGACTTATTACCCGAAACTTTGCTCACTTTTAAATTTTCCCAGTCATTTTTTGACCGAAGTACCTCTTTATTTTTTAACAAGCTTGAGGATAACATTTGCTTGGTTGCCAATTCAACCCTTGGTAGATTAAAGTATCGCTATTTAATAATTTAACAAGTCTGACGATAAATGAAACTTGATTCTTGCCATGATCAACAAGCCCATTGCTATTTTGCCCCCCCATGTTTTAACGAGCTTAACGACGGTGATATGCAGTCCTTTTCATATTTAGAGAGTCGAAAAAAAGGGGAGAAGATGAAAAGAACTCCAAAGTAGCACGTGTAAATTTGTCACTGAACACGAAAAAAGTGTAAAATAATATGAAAAGAACCTCTTTGGTCATGTTTAACAGTGTTCCTTTTTATAATAATCCATCTCGGTCGGAAAAGGGTTAAACATCTTGAGTAGATATCAATTCATTTAATTTAATGAGCTTGAAAAGACAGTGCTCGGTAATCTTTTTACATTATCGGAGTACGAAAAGAGCTAAAAAAGAAGACTCCGGGGGTTCCTTTTTCGTTGTCATTGAAGCTCGAAAATATATAAAGTGTGCTTAGTCCTTTTTCGTTTTTTTAACAAAGCTCGAAAAATAAGGAGAAAAAGTATGCTTTGTGGTCAAGTCATTCTTTGAACAATGCGACTAATGTTCATCGGTTGTATTTCTGTTCATAACATCGAATGGATTAAAAATACATGTTTCATGATAAAAACATAATATTTATAGTCATGGCGATAAATTTAACTTGAAAACAATTAAATGACTATAAAAAGTAGTTTCACTATTCATTTTTACCATTCCATAGTTACCATTTGCATTTTGGAGCTCTGAACCTAATTTTTCCCCCAAACTTCAGTCATTGATTGCGGTCATTTCTGTCGACATATTTCATCGCCGTTTGATCCAGGTTAGTAACATGAACCTCCTCTTCCCTGTGATATTCATTTCATTTCCATTCTCTGTATATTTTTAGGGTTTTAAGGCCCATAACGTAAATTCTGCCCAAAATGAGGGAAACACACCCCTTAATGTCAAAACCTGCATTGCATAACAGGTATAGTGAAGGGTAGCGGCATATGCAACACACTGTCTCAGCCCAGGGAGTGTGTTGGGTGCAGTTTAAGTTTTTGGTTTTCATGTTGTGCCCAAAATTTTCCTAGTTTTTTGTAATGAATGGAATCTAATGGATCTCATGGTTGTATTTCAGTTCCATCTGATTATAATGACGATTACATGGAGGGAAAGAGAACATGAAGAACAATATGATTTCCTTGAAAGATACGTATGGGAATTACAAGTTGTGGACTACTTAAGTACTTCAAATTTTGAGAATGACGCAACAAATAGAACTCTTGGAGTTATTAGTTCGAGCATGGGATCACAGGAAATAGAGCATTTCACATTAAAAATAAAGTGGTTCCTGTGATTGAGGATGTGTATTTTCTCACGGAGTTTTTCGAGGAGAGGTTTGCCATTTCTCTCACTGAGGTCTCACAGATTGGAGGAAACGATGGGGATTATGTTATGTAGTATTACTATCCGGGGGCCGTTCTAGCAAAGACGGAAAAATAAACATACGGGATGTCGGGGATTTTCCTTTGAGAACCATCCTTTTACGTTCTAAACTTGTAGCCTTTGTTACACTAAATGTAGAAAACGGATCGTATATGAAGTATTTAGGTGGCAAGCCAAAAGTCTTCAGCGGTATGAAGGTACATTCTATCTCGGATAACTGAACAAAGTAAAAGGAGGAAGGAAGAAAAATTTTAGTTATGGTTCAATCCTTATTTCCTTCTCTTTTGGAACGAATTCTACTGATGTAGCCACAACATGTAACACTGGATATAACTAGTCCTAGATATCCTCGAATGCGGAGATGGGTAGAAATCATGGGTCAGCATGCAGGCCAATTGACCATTGTGTTCTCTACTGCATTCTTTTCCTGGTTCCGGCGACAAATTTTTGCCATCAATGAGTACGCATATGTAGGCGTCGACTTCCGAGGAGATCCAGATTTAGTATTACCAGAAGGCGCTCAGTGGGGTGCAAAAGGTAAGAATGATTTGACCATGTTTTTTTTATTTTTATAATGTTTATATAATGTTTTTTTGTTTTGATTTCTTTCCAAGACCAAACTAAATGTTTGAAGTAATGTAGATATCGGTCGTGTTCAACCACTAGAGGAACCAGAGCGTGAAGTAGATGCGCGGTATCGGGAGAGCGGTCCTTGAGGACCTGATATGCATTGAGACTGCGGTGAGCTTTTGCTTGCTTGCAGAGGTTTGATATACAATTCCAGTTTCAGTCGAGTTACCCTTTGGCTTCACGGCGACACCTTGTGGGGTTGTAACGTTGGATGTGGTTGCTCCATAGGATTGCTAGATCCATAGCATGTTACCATGAGCACCACTAGTTTACTTGTGACATTTTTCATACATTTTGAGGTCAGATGAACAATGTGTCTTGGGCACAAATTTTGTAAAAACCTATAACTATCTATCTATATGACTTAATATTTTTTCCTATGTTTATTGTGAAATCCTATTCAATGATGTGAATGTTTTATTTACCTATGTTGCAAATGTCTGTCTAAAACTTGATTAGCTAATGAATCATTCAATGTGTTCAAATTTCTGGAAATGTGTTGATATTGAACAAAATCAAAATGTCTTTCCAAAAGTCAAACTCTTAGGAACAATCTAAGAAGTGTTGTATTTCTAACAGTATAAACACTAGTAAGTTGTAATACCACAAGTTGTGGGTCTAACCTTACGATTATGCGGTTAATACCAAATGAAATGGCATCAGAGAGAAGTTCGATCAACGCGCTATACTCAGCGATATTGTTCGTCGATCTACTAATACAAATCCCTTGAAAATTCACTAACTTGTCGTTCAGATATAAAATGGCCAACGCTACAGAGGATAGGTTTTGTGTACTATGACTAGCACCATCAACATATCCAACAAATGGTTTCGAAGATTTAGACATCTGCGATAAAATTTAAAGCGGATTACTAACATCAAGAAAAATCTAAAAACAAATTAAGATATGAATGAAAATCAACAACATATATACAATATAATACAAAAAATTACTACGCTCATGATTAAGCATAGTAACATTTAAGATACAACCCATTTCTAGGATGTGCCAATGAATCTATTAATGATAATGCTCTTAGGCACCCTTAGCGAGAACTCTTTTGACAATATAGGGGCCATGCCACAATGGCTCAATTTCACCTTCTTATTCCATGACTTCTTGATCGTAAAGGAGGACCAAGTCGCCCTCACTGGGGTAGATGCGAAATTTGGACATTTTTATCGTATTCGCCTTCATAGGTCTCTTATGTGCTTCGTTGGCCAATTTGCTTCTGGTGAATTCATGGATGGATGGATTGGAGATGTACTTCTTCTTTTTTTTTTTTTTTGAGATGTCCAATTAAAAAGTCTAACGATTTTTTGCGATGATATTTCACATTGAGTAGATAGAAAACTGATTCATACACTGAGGTAGAGAAGGAGTAAATCAAGGTTTCTCTTATGAGGATTTCAATAACACCTAGCGGAGAGTACGAGATCAATCTTAAATTCCTTTTATGGACTCCCCTATCAATGATTTAAACATTTGTTTAAGAATTTTGTTAATAGCCTCAACTTGTACATTTGATTGTGGATAATAAGGAGTAGAATTATCATGCGACAATCCTAACTGACTGATCAATTGAGACATCATATGGTTGAAAGTTCTTCATGATCTCTAACTATGTATGTGGACCCCAAACCATGCTCACGTGTTTGAAAAACCATCAGTTGTTTGTCCTGTATTATTGAATGTAGGCATTGCTTGACCCATTTGGTAAAATAGTTGACTGAAAATATTACTAACCATGCCCGGATGAAGGAGGGTTAGATCATAGTCAATACCCAGCCCATGCAATGATTGATGCAAGACATGGATTCATTGGTCTTGGCTTAGGTTTGTGGATTTCTGGTAAATGCATGCATAACAACTTCTAGCTATGAGGATACGATCTCAAGAAATAATGGGCCAAAAGTAACAGCGCGAATACTCTTCTGTGCGGTAGCATATCCGGATAAGTGTCCACCACAATGACATGACAATCATTTAATACTTTTTGGCCTCTTTCATGTTATTTCTCCTTAAAATGTTCTTCCCACAGACGATAAGTGTATCGCCAACGATGAGATAATATTTGTCTTGATATGAATAGTGATGTTGACAGTACTAGGTTAAAGTTTGAGTTTGGAGATAATGGTAGTCTCCCTGAGATCGAATGCAGTGGAAAGGCAGAGCTGTGGAGCCAGATAGGATTGACGTGTGCTTGATACTATCGGAGGAAGGTGGAGAAATCAGCCATTAAAGACTTCTTTGACTTGGTTTTGATGAATTCAAATCAAATTCATAAAATGATGTTTGAATATTTTCCCTAGGGTGTGATAAGATGTAGATGTGAAGATTTAATCAAAAACTAATGTATTTCGGACGGATATAATGGTGAAATATTTACCAGGACGTGATCGACTACGAGAAATATTTTCATGTGAAGTACTTAACTGTATCATTGAGATTGACTCCATCAATAGATCGGATGTTCAATTCCATCTTCTACTTACACCAAAACCATAGCGATGGTCGTTTGTATGGCTTGATATAGCAAAATAATCATTTGATAGTGGGAGGATCGCATTAATGATGCTCGGACAAGGTGTATCCTTAGCGATATCAAAAGAAACTTGCGCAACTTGGTCCCAATGGAAGGGAGCCCTTTTTCAATAATCGAGTAAATCCTTTAGCCATTTCAATGTAGTTTGGAATGAACCTTCTCGAAGTTAGCCTTTCCTTGAATTTGTATCAAAGTAAAAAGGATTGATGGTCTCGAGAAAATCGGGGCTTTGTACCTTTAGTGGATCTATTCGAATTCCTTCTTTGAGATACTAATCCGAGCAATCAACTAGAACCAACACAAAACACACATTTATGTGGATTGAGGCGTATTTTGTAGTGTCGACGGTGTAATAAAATGGCTCTCAAATGCATTAGGTGATCAGTCTGATTTCGTGAATGCGCTAGTAAATCATCTAGATATGGTTGAACAATGTGCTTGATGTCGTTGAAATCATAATCAATTGCTCTCTGAAAAGTTTCCCCAACATTCTTTAAACCAAACAGAAGTTTCCTATATACGAATGTGCCCTAGGGACAGATGAATGTTGTCTTATGTTGGTCATCTGGGCGGATATTGATTTGATTGTAGCCGGAAAATCCATCCATGAACGAAAATATTTTGCA
>MU968411.1:34319122-34410078 GCA_034641835.2 Pinus albicaulis | reverse complement strand
TTCCTAGGACAGCCAAATCTAGAGAGGATATGATTTTCAAGGAATTTTATGATGACAAAGTCATTGGCTTGCCTAGAAGGGATGGCTTCTATCCATTTGGTAAAGTAGTCTATTATAGTGAGAATCCATCTATGTTGGGCAGATGAGGGTGGATGGATTTCTCCCATGAAGTCTAGACCCCACTGTTGAAAAGGAGTTTCAACAGTGATTGGATGCAAAGGTAAGGGAAGCAATTTTCTTTTTCCTTCAAAAAGTTGATACTTATGACAGGCAGGGAAAATTTTAGGGGCGAATTTTAGCCCAAAGGCGAATTTTAAGGGATTTTAAATTTTAATAGGGCGAATTTTTTATATAAAACCCTGGCCTCCACATTCTCCTTCATGGAACCATGCTTGATCTTATCTGCATCATTCTCAGGCAAACATTTAAGCAATAATCCACTACCATTTTTCCAATATAGACATTTATCTACAATGCAGTAATTTACAACTTTCAACTTTAAAAATCTTGCCTTTGTTTTGGACAAGCCATGAGGTGTATTCAAATTGAGCGAAACATACAAAATATCAACATACCAAGAGGAATTCATAAAATGGTCTTCAACAATGGGAGTTTAAAATTACTCTTTTTCATCTAATGCATTTATCATGTTTATATCAAGAGCTTCAAAATTAGACTCAGCCATTAATCTTGCTAGTCCTTGGCCTTTTATGAGTTTAGTGGGCTTGATTTCTAAATCATATTCAAGTATCGCATCTATCCACTTTCCTCTTTTTCCATCTGGATCCTGTGTTAAAATATCTTTCACAACTGAATTTGGCACAAATGCAATTATGTGGGAGTGTAAAATGTAAACTCTAAAGTCTTTTAAGGCTTTGACTAAGGAAAAGGCTTGTTTTTCCATGATATTGTACTTCAGAGGTGCATCTCTCAATGCCTTACTAAAGAATGCAATTGGCTGCTCTTGTCCCTTTGAGTTTCTCTGTAATAGGACAACAGCCACTGTATGTTCTGATGCAAATGAAAAAATGAATAAATCCTTGGTAAAATCAAGACTTATAAGAGCTGGTGTTTTAGTTAATGCTTGTTTGACCAGTTCAAATGATTTCTTTGCTTCTAAGGTCCATTTAACTCCTTCTTTCTTTAACATGTTTGTTATGTTTCTAAGGAGTTCAGCTAAGTTGGGTATGAACCTTCTCAAGAAATTAATCTTTCCAATGAAAGATTGAAGTTCCTTGATGTTTCTTGGGTAGTTGATTTGCAAAATACCATCAATCCTCTTTGGGTCTATCTTTTATACCCTCTTTTGATATGATGTGTCCAAGTAGTTTACCTTCTTGGAGACCAAACATTGTTTTCTTGGGATTTCAAGATAACCCATATTTTCTTCATTTCTCAAAGACTTTTCTCAAGTGTTCTAGGTTTTCTTCATCTGTTTTGGAAAAAACAATGATATCATCAAGATAAATAATGATGAAGTAACCTAATTCTTCCGAGAATGCAATATCCATGGCTCTCTGAAATGTGGCACTAGCATTCATTAAACCAAAGGGAATTTTTACATACATGAAAGTGCCCCAAGGTGTAGTAAATGTTATTTTTAATTGATCATTAGGATGTACTAAAATCTGATTGTACCCTGAGAAGCCATCAAGCAAAGAAATTATTTTAGACCCAACTACCTTTTGTAAAATGTGATCCATCTTGGGTAAAGGGTAGTTGTCCTTCAATGAGGCTTTGTTTAAGTTCATAAAGTCAATACAAAGCCTTATTTCTCTTGTTGTCTTCCTAACTGACACTAGATTAGACACCCACTCTGAATATCTAATAGGAACAATAATTCCAGCTTCATACATTTCTTGATTTCCTTCTCAACCAAAGGTAATTGAACAAGGTTGATTCTGCACAATTTTTGTTTAAAATGTTTTTGGTTTTCTTTGAGGGGTATCTTGTGCTGAATTATTTCAGTGTAATAGGATTTTAGGTCCTCATAACTCCATGCAAACACATCAGAAAATTCCTTAAACAACTCTATGTATTGCAGCTTGATGTGAGCTAGCAAAGTCTTAGACAGTTTGATCTTTTTTGGCTTTATTTCACTGCCTATGTTACACTCTTCAACTTCAGTTTCAATAGGCTCCATTTTTTGTTTTTTGGCCACATCATTGAAATCGAACGACTCTTCTAATGGGACCAGACCCTTTGACAAACTTTGATTGTTAGATTGCAAAGTTTCTAAGTCTTATTTTCCTAAATCTGCACTAATTTCTGTGGTATTTTCAAGTTTGTTAGACAACATATTTATATCAGCAATCTTTGGAGACTTTACTTCTTCATCAAGTAGATTTTCTTCACTAGGAAAGTCATCTTCATAATCTGAATCTGAACTTGGTAGTTCAAATTCATTTCTAGACTATAGGAAGTCTTCTATTTGTTTATCTCCATCAAATACTTGCCAATATTTCTCATTGTCTGGGACAGCTGGTCTAAATTTAATTTGGGTTGTGCATTGTTTGGTTTCATAAGGTGTTAAACATGTTCTAGCAGCAAAAGCTAAACCATGGGAAAGGATATTTTGGTCTCTTGGGACAAAGATAAGTTGGGATTCCTCAAATGTTCTTAGTAAGTCCATGACATCATTTCTATAGGCTCTAAGTATGGGGTGTTTGGCACTATATTCTCCATTCACTTGCCTAAAAATTAACTCTGAATCCCCATGAACTTTTATCCTTTTGGCTCGTAATTTCTTCAACAAGTGTAAGCCTAAAAGGAAGGATTCATACTCGGCTATGTTATTTGAACATTGAAAAATTAATCTATAGGAATGCCCTTCATTGTGATTATTTTCAGTGTTATGTATCCAAATGCCTGCACCTGCATTGTTCTTAGCACAGGATCCATCAAAATTCATAATCCAAAGAGGACTAGTTTCAGATTCAGCAGTTTGACTACTATCCTCTTTATCTTGTGTGCTTTTAGCTTGTTCTTGACAGTCAGTATTGCATTGAAATTGTTCTAGTTCCTCATATCCTTCATTAAGTTGAGGATTCTTTTCTTGGTTCTCAAAGTTGACAAGTAATGGACGACTGTTTTGTAGCTCTAGACCTGTGATTAGTTTACAGTGATTTTCTGTTTTGACACACTATTTTGACCTTTCTGTCATGTCTCCTTTATTTTCTACGTCTTCCACTACATTATAGTGAGGAGTGGCCACTAAATTAGTTAAGGTTTCTTGCTCATTCACTATTTCATGATTGAAGAGAATAAATGAGTTAAGGCCTGTATGTAAAGAATAGATAGGAGAATTTTCTGGTCTTTCTTGGCTACTTACCATGTATTGCATATGAGATTCCCTATAAAGTCTTCTTGTTTGATTAAAAATAGGGATAGTAGCATATGTCATATCCATTTGCATTGTTTCTTGTAACTTAGCTCCCCAAGATCTTGATAACAGAATACCATATTTTTGGGGTACATCATCCACTACAATATCCATCACTAAACACTTGGCTGGAATTTGTGCTAAGTTTACACAAAGGTATTTGATCAAACCTAAACATTTCACTCTACTAGATTCAAAGGAGTATAGATATTTGTATGGTCTGGTAATTTCAAGTCCTAGGCTCTCCATTACTGATTTGGGCATTAAGTTATGAGAGGCCCCTGAGTCATGCATGGCATTGTGTAAAATTTTGTCATGAATCTTCAAACTAACATAAAAAGGATGAACTGGTCCTCCTTGGTATCTTCCCTCAATCTTAGGACCAAATAAAAGCTCTAGTTGGTCATCATTAAGATTGACAGTGTCATTATTTTCTGTTATGTTAAAAGCCTTCCAAATTTGTGATCTATATACATCTTGGGTGACTAATTCAGTAAGAGGAACAGAGATTTTTATTTTGGAAATTTCTTGTTCCAAACTAAAAGGCATCTGACTTTTTACAATGTTTGTTTCAGCCTTATTAACCACCATTTTATCAACAAAATCAGCTTGCTGATTTCCTCTATTTACATTGGTCAAAATTGTTTTAACAGGAGCACTAGCTGAGGTGCTAACGCTGCTAAGATCTACACTCTGTTTTTCATTATTTTGAGTGTCGTTCTCTTTGTCTTTATCAGAATTTACAGCCATTGTTTTGTCCTTTTGTTTAGTTTTTTTGGGTTTAATCACACAGCTATTTTTTGCAGAATTGTCAGAGGTTTTAGTTTTGGGAGTTTCCTGATTCTTTCTACTCCTAAGGTCATACTCTTTTGGAGTTTCTATGATGAAATTTTCCAAATCTTGATAGTAATATTCATCCTCTGCACTTTTATCATCATAGGGTGTGTAAAGACCTTGTTTTCTATTGTAATGAACATCAAAAGTATCATTGTCTACTCCCAACATGTTTATGTCATCTTCCTCTGTTTGTTCAATTATTTCTTCAACCTCATTTACATAGTGTTGACCGCATTTTGTCAACTACCCCATAGCAGTACACCCCCATTTTTTCAAATGGGATTCTTCATGTTCGACGTAGTTGCGCCATTCAGATTCCATCATCAGTCAACAGTCGATAGTTTTACAAATGATGTAAACCCATTCTGCATGTAATAATGTAAATGATCTAAGTAAGACTGTCCATGTATGTAACAACCTAGGTAAGCCTAGTATGTTGTTGATGACTTTCATCCTAGGAGGTTTTTTGTCTCACTGATTCACGAAAGTGATCAGCAGAGTTTTTCCCTCCAGCCTCACCCCAAAGCTAGGGTGGAATTTTTCATCAGCATGCTAAGTGAGTCCTAGTGTTTTTTATCGAGTCCTTGTAAAAGTAATTTCAACTACTTGGTCTACTAGATCATGTTTTGAGTCACAGAATTGGGTATTCATTTGAGGGTCTATACAAATGGGTATTTCCCTTTCATGTATGTAAATGTATTATCTCATGTAAAAGAGGGTTGGAAAAATAATTATAATCCCCTCTTAGTCAATTAATTAAATTTTCTAGTCAATTAATTAATAAAATCCTAAACCAGAAATTTAATTAATTTAGGGTCCTAAATTAGGATTAAATCTTTAAAGGAAAAATTTGTGAGTCCTTGGAAAATGATTTTGAAAGCCCCAGGCCAAGGGAATATTGCAAATTTTAAGAAATATTGGACCCTTGGGCCTTGGTGGTTAAGTCAAGGTCAAAATTTTGGGGCAATTAACTCAAAAATAATACTTTTGAGTTAATTAAAATTGAATTAAATGATAAATTCGTTTTTTCCCCAAAATTTTAATTTCAACGCTCCAGATTAAAAGATGATTATATCTTTTGGACGGTTGAGATTATTTTGACAAGGATCATCCAAACTAGACGTTAGAGATCTTGTCCTATAAATTTAGAGGTCTTTTTCATTCTTGAGTCATCCGATCTCACGATCGTGCACTTGCTCTTAGAAGCTCTTGTAAACTTTTGAGGAATAAAGCATAAATACTTTGGGGTTACAAATCTGGATGTTCCTTCTCAGATCTATGTGGTGAATTGTCTCTAAACTTTGCTACTTTGTTTCTTGTATTTTATGGTTGATGGCCTTCATGGATTAATCTGCATACAGGTATCTTGTGCAGTTTTCTGGGTTTATAAAATAACATTCTGATTTTTCTGCAAAGGTCTCATGTTGTTTTCTTAAATCTCTATCGATCTAAGATTCAGATCTAAGTGTGCAGGGAATTTTTTTTTAAAAATTGGGTGTCTGCGGAAGTCTTCGATTGGACCAGCCGACTCTCAATAAACATAAATCTGATAAGCTCTTTATTTGTTAAATTCCAGGTCTATCTTACGATATTTGTGATTTTGCAGGGTTTCGAAGGCTTGTGCCTCTCATTTAAAAATTTTAATTTCTAAACTGTGCTAAAATGGATTTCAAATCTGACCATGAGGGTTTTTAATCTATAAACTAGTTGTAAATTTGTAAATTTTCTTTTAGAATTATAAGGGTTTAATCGTTGCTTGGTGTGTATCTTCAGATCCGGCTGATTTCTTATAGCTTCAGGGTTCAAATCAAATTTTTTTTAAAGATCTGAGGCAGAACTAGCTTCCAAAGCCCAGATCTGGCCTCAAATCACCATTGTGGACGAATCTGGACATTGTTTCGATTTAAGGGAGCATCAAATCTGAGCTTAAATGAAGAAATTTTAATTTATCTGGGCGAAATTTTATGTGTACTAATTTTTTTTTAATCGCAAACCTGCTGTCCAAAGCTTTTAATCTCTGTCCGACGTCCTCAAGCCTCGACCTCTCTCTTCACCACCTCACGTCAACGTGTAATCGAATGAACGCACCATATAAAAAGGGGTTGATATATCTGCGTTGATCGATTTCATTTTTTCAGGTTTAAGTCGATTTCTGTCTCTGATCCCTCATCGAATCCCCTGCAGAGCTGTCCCCTTTCCCACGTTCGATCTCCATTTGAAATTTCGCTGATCCATCTTTCAGCTCTTTCGCTCGAGCCATACCTCTGTCGTCTACATTCACTCGATTTTCTCTGCGTACGCTCTCTCTCCTTACGCCGTCCCATTCCCTGCCGTCTCATCAAGCCATCGACCTTCTCATTTACTCCGCTGTCCAGCTCCAACCTGCAATATGACAAAGCAACGAACGCACAACAAAAAATGAAAACCCGTGAATATGCGTTGGATTTTTTTTAATACGGATTCATGTTATTTGACAGCGTTCGTTTAGACGTTATTTTTCCTTTTAGATTCAATTTTATTTGGGCTTAGTCTTAGCTTTAATATTCAAACGTAGATTGTAATTTTAATTAGATTTTTGTTTTAAATTTATTTTAGATTTCAAGTTTTAGTTTAGATTTTTTGTGATAGCGTAGGTTTAGTTTTAGGTTGTAATTTTAATTTCGATTTAGTTTAGTTTTTAGATTTTGAGTTTTAGTTTAGTTTTAATGTTTTTTATTTAATTGTTTTAATTTTAATTTAGTTTAAGTTTAGTTTAGATTTTTTTAGTAGTTTTAAACTTAGGACTTTAAATTTTAAATTTTCATTAAAAAATAAAAAATAAATAAAAAAAAATTAAAAAAATTCCAAAAATTCTAAAAAAAAATAGAAAATACGAAAAAATTATAAAAATTTCAAATTTTCTATAGTCAAATATGCTAAAATTTTTATTCTAAAGTTTGACTGTGGAATATTTCTATTTTCGAGCTGGGTTATATTGGAATATCTTAAATTTCGAAAATTTTTCAAGCATCTGGCATTCTCATATTATTGAGTTCAAGTTATTCATGGTTGTGACGTTTTCAATTGAATATCATTGTGATCAATCGTGTTTTAATAAGCAGCAGTTAATCGTCACTTACTTGTTTATAATTACATAACGGGATCTTGTTTGACTCAATAAAGCACTGGTCTTAAGCGTGAAATCTAATTTAGATCTGTGGAATCTCGTTCATTTTATCAAGTATTTGATGTTTTAGCTGTGTCTCCTGGATTCTTCATCCTTATTTCCAATAGGGTCTACCTCCCTTAGCTTGCAAGGAGACAACTTAAATAGAGAGATTGGGGATAAAGGTGACAGCCCCCGATCTGAGCCGTTGTCACGGTGCCTTGACAATCTGTGCGACAACATTTTTTGGCGCCGTTTCCGGGGATAGAGTTTTTTCTGTCCTTGGTCTTAGTGACATTTTATAATCTTCAGATCTTCTTTCGTCATTCATTAGCCTGTCACAAGGAATCACATTTTCTGGCTACTTTTCATCCTTTCATATTTTCATCGTCTTATCTTTCGTCATATCTCTAATCATTTCATCATCGTATCTTTAGCACCTGGACATTTCGATTGGCTTCTTGTTTGGGTGGCGACTCCACTTATTCATCTATTTACTCCCAAACAAGAATCCCCCCCTGATATCCATCTGCTATCTCTCGATTATTTCTTCTGTTTTAGAATTAGTTTCATGTTGAAGTGGTGACTCCAATTCCTTCATTTCTTACAAGAGTTCCTGCTAAGAAGTTCACTTCTTGAGGACCTTTTGACTATTCTTGAACACGGCTCTATTTCTAAAATCCTAAAAACGATATCATGGATGTTTTTACCCCATGTAATTTTGCTAATATTCAGGGTTATCCCCATGATCTCCCTCAAATGGATAAATTACCTATCTTTCAAGGATATGATGTAGTTAGTGTTAAATCTCATTTATTTGCTTTCACTAACTGGTGGAATAGATTTGCAGTTGCAAAAAATAATTTCGATGATGTAAAGATGAAAAATTTTGTTCTTACTTTTGGCGAGGATGTTGCTGAATGGTTTATGGAAAATCCTAATAATTCATTCAATACTTTTGAATCCATTGTAACTTCTTTTAAGGAAAAATATGGTGATAAAAGGGAAGATAGGCATTTGGTAAGAGAAATCAGTACCATAAAAAAGAAAGAAAATGAAACAACTGAAGAATTTAACAGGATATTTAATGGTATTCTTAGAGAAATATCTCAAACTCATAAACCTCCTGATGGATCTCTTCTGAATTTTTACATTGATGCTTTTGATTCTGATACTTCATATGAGTTAAGGCGGGCTAAAACTACAAATTATAAAGCTTGTCAATCTTTAGCTGAGGAGATTGAAAAGGATAAGAAAGCATCTGGAATGTCCAAAACTCCAGATTTTGATAGATCTTTAACAGATACTAAGTTAAAAGAACCTCTAGAAGATGATGATGACCCTGTGAAAAGGTTAATGCAAAAGCTTGAAAGCATGGAGCTTAATCATGCTAAGGAAATAAGTGTCTTACAGGCTAGGTTGGTCCAAATGGAAAGAGCTCAAACGCAGAATTCCCAACCTAGAAATAATAATGCTTTGCAGAAAAGAGACCTATCTTATGAGCAGAGACCGACAAATCAACTTGAGTTTGCAAATCTTGTGAATGTAGCTCCACCTTATTGTAGAGCCTGAAATGATCTTCATGAAGAGGCTACTTGTCCCATTTTCAAAAGGATCATAGCTAGTAGAATGGCAAGGTCAAGTCATCAAATTAATGTTGTTGGTAAGGACTATCACATGCATATAGAAGATCATGAACGTCAGGTTAAGGATCCAGCTCAGATGATTAAGGATGTGCAACCCAATCATACACAAATAATTCAAAACATGGAATCTAGCCAAATCAGTCTTCAAAATAAGATAACTTCCATGGAAGAAAGTCATGTTCAGAAAATAAATGTCATGGAAAACAGGTTAAAGATAATGGAAGTTAATCATTCTAATCAGATGTCCATTATACAGAATCATATTATTGCAATGGAAGCAAGACACACCCAGGAAATGACTGCCATGAAGGAAAATCACTAGTTGGAAATAAAAAGTATGGAGGCAAATCAGACGAAATTAATAGTAAGGCATGCCAGGGAGATGAGTTCCATACAAAAGAAATTGGAAAAAATGGAAGAATTACAAATATTTCAATCGAAATTTAATTATGAAGATTCATCAACAGATCATAAGACTTCTTGTCTGCTAAAGCCATTCCCATCTCATCACACGGAAAACTTAACTATGGTTTCAAAGGATGTTGAGAAAGACCAAGCTTATGTGTCACCATTGACAGATTATATCCAGAATATTATTGGTCACACTCCAGGTTCTTCAGATATTTTGTACAAACATATTCAAGATGAGAAAAAGGATTTTAAAGTGGTCTCATTACTGACATCACAGCCCACTCAGAAGAAGAGAAAGAAGCAAAAAAGAAGTAAGTGGTTTGATTCGTTTGATGGTCCAGAGCAGCTTGACAATCAGATAAGACAGAGTCCTACAATTAGCAAGATTGGACATGGCACATCTAGAAAGCAGCCTACAGACTTGCCTGAAAGTAGGCAAATGCTCAGCATACACTATATTGAGCACATCTGATGCCACAGGGCATCCTCTGTATCGTATTTCTAACCCTACTCCTCGTTATTTCAGCATTTCATTTTACAGTTAGAGTAGATTTATTTTTCATGTTAAATAGAATAATGAATAAAAAAAGAGCTTCTATTTTTCATGTACTTAATGTTATATGATGATAATTGGATGGAAACTACTTATGTAATCTTGTGTGTTGCTTGGATTCAGATTCTGGATTCTCACATTCCTTCAATGAAGCAACGTGTCCCCAAGTAGAGCTAGATGTTGACCGCACTTTGTCAACTACCCCATAGCAGTACACCCCCATTTTTTCAAATGGGATTCGTCATGTTCGACGTAGTTGTGCCATTCAGATTCCATCATCAGTCAACAGTCGATAGTTTTACAAATGATGTAAACCCATTCTGCATGTAATAATTTAAATGATCTAAGTAAGACTGTCCATGTATTTAACAACCTAGGTAAGCCTAGTATGTTGTTGAAGACTTTCATCCTAGGAGGTTTTTTGTCTCACTGATTCATGAAAGTGATCGGCAGATTTTTTCCCTCCAGCCTCACCCCAAAGCTAGGGTGGAATTTGTCATCAGCATGCTAAGTGAGTCCTAGTGTTTTTTATCGAGTCCTTGTAAAAGTAGTTTCAACTACTTGGTCTACTAGATCATGTTTTGAGTCGCAGAATTGGGTATTCATTTGAGGGTCTATACAAATGGGTATTCCCCTTTCATGTATGTAAATGTATTATCTCATGTAAAAGAGGGTTGGAAAAATAATTATAATCCCCTCTTAGTCAATTAATTAAATTTTCTGGTCAATTAATTAATAAAATCCTAAACCAGAAATTTAATTAATTTAGGGTCCTAAATTGGGATTAAATCTTTAAAGGCAAAATTTGTGGGTCCTTGAAAAATGATTTTGAAAGCCCCAGGCCAAGGGAATATTGCGAATTTTAAGAAATATTGGACCCTTGGGCCTTGGTGGTTAAGTCAAGGTCAAAATTTTGGGGTAATTAACTCAAAAATAATACTTTTGAGTTAATTAAAATTGAATTAAATGATAAATTCGTTTTTTCCCCAAAATTTTAATTTCAACGCTCCGGATTAAAAGATGATTAAATCTTTTGGACGGCTGAGATTATTTTGACGAGGATCATCCAAACTAGCCGTTCGAGATCTTGTCCTATAAATTTAGAGGTCTTTTTCATTCTTGAGTCATCCGATCTCATGATCGTGCACTTGCTCTTAGAAGCTCTTGTAAACTTTTGAGGAATAAAGCATAAAGACTTTGGGGTTACAAATCTGGATGTTCCTTCTCAGATCTATGTGGTGAATTGTCTCTAAACTCTGCTACTTTGCTTCTTGTATTTTATGGTTGATGGCCTTCATGGATTAATCTTCATATAGGTATCTTGTGCAGTGTTCTGGGTTTATAAAATAACATTCTGATTTTTCTGCAAAGGTCTCATGTTGTTTTCTTAAATCTCTATCGATCTAAGATTCAGATCTAAGTGTGCAGGGCAATTTTTTTTTTTAAGATTGGGCGTCTGGGGAAGTCTTCGGCTGGACCAGCCGACTCTCAATAAACATAAATATGATAAGCTCTTTATTTGTTAAATTCCAGGTCTATCTTACGATATTTGTGATTTTGCAGGGTTCCGAAGGCTTGTGCCTCTCATTTAAAAATTTTAATTTCTAAACTGTGCTAAAATGGATTTCAAATCTGACCATGAGGGTTTTTAATCTGTAAACTAGTTGTAAATTTGTAAATTTTCTTTTAGAATTATAAGGGTTTAATCGTTGCTTGGTGTGTATCTTCAGATCCGGCTGATTTCTTATAGGTTCAGGGTTCAAATCAAAATTTTTTTAAAGATCTGAGGCATAACTAGCTTCCAAAGGCAAAAAATTGGCCTCAAATCACCATTGTGGACGAATCTGGACATTGTTTCGATTTAAGGGAGCATCAAATCTGAGCTTAAATGAAGAAATTTTAATTTATCTGGGCGAAATTTTATGTGTACTAAAATTTTTTTTTTATCGCAGACCGGCTGTCTAAAGCTTTTAATCTCTATCCGACATCCTCAAGCCTCGACCTCTCTCTTCACCGCCTCACGTCAACGTGTAATCGAATGAATGCACCATACAAAAAGGGGTTGATATATCTGCGTTGATCGATTTCATTTTTTCAGGTTTAAGTCGATTTCTGTCTCTGATCCCTCATCGACTCCCCTGCAAAGCCGTCCCCTTTCCCACATTCGATCTCCATTTGAAATTTCGCTGATCCATCTTTCAGCTCTTTCGCTCGAGCCATACCTTTGTTGTCTGCATTCACTCGATTTTCTCTGCGTACGCTCTCTCTCCTTACGCCGTCCCATTCCCTGCCGTCTCATCGAGCCATCGACCTTCTCATTTACTCCGTTGTCCAGCTCCAACCTACAATACGACAAAGCAACGAATGCACAACAAAAAATGAAAACCCGTGAATATGCATTGGATTTTTTTTTATACGGATTCATGTTATTTGAGAGCGTTCGTTTAGACGTTAGTTTTCCTTTTAGATTCGATTTTATTTGGGCTTAGTCTTAGCTTTAATCTTCAAACGTAGATTGTAATTTTAATTATATTTTTGTTTTAAATTTATTTTAGATTTCAAGTTTTAGTTTAGATTTTGTGTGATAGCGTAGGTTTAGTTTTAGGTTGTAATTTTAATTTCGATTTAGTTTAGTTTTTAGATTTTGAGTTTTAGTTTAGTTTTAATGTTTTTTATTTAATTGTTTTAATTTTAATTTAGTTTAAGTTTAGTTTAGATCTGTTTAGTAGTTTTAAACTTAGGACTTTAAATTTTAAATTTTCATTAAAAATTATTAAAAAAATAAAAAAAATAAAAAATAAAAAAATTCCAAAAATTCTAAAAAAAATTAGAAAATACGAAAAAATTCTAAAAATTTCAAATTTTCTATAGTCAAATATGCTAAAATTTTTATTCTAAAGTTTCACTGTGGAATATTTCGATTTTCAAGCTGCGTTATATTGGAATATCTTAAATTTCAAAAAAATTTCAAGCATCTGGCATTCTCATATTATTGAGTTCAAGTTATTCATGGTTGTGACGTTTTCAATTGAATATCATTGTGATCAATCGTGTTTTAATAAGCAGCAGTTAATCGTCACTTTCTTGTTTATAATTTCATAACGGGATCTTGTTTGACTCCATAAAGCACTGGTCTTAAGCGTGAAATCTAATTTAGATCTGTGGAATCACGTTCATTTTATCAAGTATTTGATGTTTTAGCTGTGTCTCCTGGATTCTTCATCCTTATTTCCAATAGGGTCTACCTCCCTTAGCTTGCAAGGAGACAGCTTAAATAGAGAGATTGGGGATAAATGTGATAGCCCCCAATCTGAGCCGTTGTCGCGGTGCCTTGACAATCTGTGCGACAACACATAGTTTTGATGAAAATGAGGTGTAATCTGTTGATCATCCTCCCTTGGTATGTTTAGAGGTTGGTTTCTCCTAAAATTCTAATTTTGATTTTGATTTCTGTTTTGAGGAGATGATTGGTTTTGATTAGCTTGTGCTCTCTCAAGTATGCTCATCTTTTTCATCATTTCTTCCATCATTCTCTCCATTTTTGAGCTAGATGTGGAAGGTGCAGACTCTTCCCTAAATGATACTTTCTTCTCATCCCTCATTCTAGCTCTTTTCTCCATCAAATTTATTTCCACAGCAAGAGATCCTTTCTGCATATCTTCTAGAGTCAGAGGATCTCTTTCTCTAAGTTGATAAGCCATTTCCGGATCAAATCCTTTAGGAAACTTGTTTAAGGCTGAGCCTTGCAGAGGTTTCAATTTTGGGGGTAAAGCATTATACACACTATTGAATCTAGTGCAATAATCTTGAACATTCTCCCCAATGTTTCTTTTGAGGTTGTTATAATCTGAAAGTATTTGGAGAGGGTTTTTCTTGAATTCCCACTTGTTTAGGAATAACTGATGGAGGGCTTGAAGGTCATTGATACTGTTAGGGGTTAAGCATTTGAACCATTTTCTTGTTTCTCCCCCTAAACTTTGAGCAAAAAATCTAAGTTTGATAGTTTCATAATCAATCTCATTTCTGTCAAAGTAGTCATTCATCTTGTCCACATGTTGTGAAGCAGTAGTAGCACCACTGGCATTGTACAATGGTATCTTGGACTGGTAGTCCTGTGGAAGATTGACTAAATGTAAAGGAAGGACTAAGGGAGCATACCATGTTGCCATGATAGGAGGTTGTGGGAAAAGTGGGGGGTTTACAAGTGGAGGATGTGAAAGGGGAGGGGGTTGATGGAATGATGTGGTTTGAACAGTGGGTGTATGGAGAACAGATGTGGATGGACCAACAAGAGATTGTTGAGCAGATCTAGGATGAGAGAAACCAAAATTATACAAAAAATGTAAATCAAGTGGAGTAGTTTCTCTGCTACCAGGATGTTCACCTCTATCTTGGGATGAAAGTGGAGGCTTTAAATCTATCTTATCTATATCATCAAGTGACCTAGTTCTGAATGGATTTCTTAAGTCAACTTATGATTCTTGTAGAGCTGCAAGGTTTTCAGGAACAGAATTAGCTCTATGGAGTGATCTGACAATAGTTGGAGATTTGGCCTTAGGAGACTTCCTAAGTATTCTTCCAGGGTTATAAACTATCTCAGGAGGGTTTGGATCAGGATTGCTCCTAGTATGAATTCTTTTAAAAGCCACTATGGTAGGTTTTTCGGACCCAACTAACAAGAAAAGTTTAACCAAATATGACAATCTTTAAGAGGCTAACTGATATTTAAACAAGAAAATTTTAATCCTTAAGTCTTCTTAACTGAGTTTATATAATGTTATGATGATAATGGGTTTCCCAGTGGATTCTTTGGTCTGTTTTGGATTGTGGAGTCACCAGGTGGAAATTTTTAGCTCTTTTGGAGGTAAAATGTTTTATGGTCCACCACCATGTTTATTTGAATACCAATCTGAAATATTTTTGGGTTTTTTTATTTTTTTCAGTCCTATGGATTCTAAGAGTGTCCTAAATATGTTTCAACCCTTAGCTACAGTGATGAGACAAATAAATTTTACTCTTATGGCTAATCTAGCTTATTCCTTCAAGGTTTGATAAGCTCTTATGAGAATCCTAAGGGTTCCTTAGTTTGTCATTAACTCAAATAAGTTTTATCATGATTACCATTTGCTCTGGTAGTGCTTGAAGAGGGCTACTTGTACTCAAGGGTTTTTTTGAGGTCTTAAGAATTTATAAGACATAATTTCACTCAGAAATCCCTAGCGGAGTCGCCAAACATGTTAGTTCCCTGTAATTTTAGCAGATTGGAAAGAGTAAAGCTGCAGAGACAACATTATGAACCACTTTGGGATTCTAGGATCTAGCCCTCCTAAATCCAGAGAGAGATCTCTCTTATAAGTGCAAATATTGATTTATCTTTAAGGCTTTTAGGTGTGATATTAGGCTAGTTATTAAGAACAAGGGTTTTTTATTTGTTTGGATGGTTGAGCATGATTTTTAATTGAGTAGAAAGTCCTAAAAATGAAAGAGTTTCAAAGGGGTGAAGGTGTGAATAATCAGAAGAATATTCAACTGATAGGATAGATATGAAACAACACTTAGTCCATTGGGCTATGGAGTCATAAAATGGTTTAATTGTGCAACAATTTCAAGAGTGGTCCAAGGGGCAAGTCATCTATATAGAAAGATCCTTTAGATTAAATGATGGAATGGAACATTAAAAGTGTTGAGAAGGTGGAAAAAGTCAATAATTTCAACAAGGATTTATCAACTTTCCGTACAAGAAAAGCCTTTTTAAGCAACTGTTTGAAACCAACCAAAGGACAGGGCTAACCATAAACTTATTTGGACAAGCTTGTATTAAAGCTAAATTATTAGACAAACAATCCATTAATCCACATGACTACTTCTAGAAAGGATGAAAATAGATAAGAAAACGAAGTGCAGCTTGAGATCAAGCAAGATACATTAAAACCTAAACTTGCTTCAGCATACTCTTAGGGAAACCTTCAAAACAACCTTTGGAGAAAGAAACTAGAAGACAGGGAAAACCATAAACTTTTCTAGTCTAACTCTACTCAGCATATAATGAAAATATCATTCAAGAACTTCCTTTCAAGTTTTTCACATCAAGACATGGACTAACCAACATTCCTTGATAATGTTTACACTTAAATTAAGTCATTCTTAAACACACAATTGGAGGAAAACATAAAGATAAAGCTTATCAGTGAGAGTAGGGTACTTTTGACAGTAAATCCTAGCTCTATATTTGTTGTTCTTTATCAGAGAATAAGTGAACAAAATGGCATACATGAAAGGAAAACAATAACAGTAAGAGGTACTTCACCAATGATATAGACCAGGATCCCAAGAATCAACTTGTGTATTGATGTCAATCCAGTTACATACTTCAAGTCCAATGTTTCAGTACAACAATCATCTTCTCTTCTCAGCCTAACTTCTTTGATCACAAACAGAGCTTCAAGAGCCTCTGAAAACTATTTACATATAGAAAGTTTCGAGCAACAAGTATTACATCAAAGTTCAGCAACCAACCATTTACAATGTGCTCCTCAAGGAGATTTTATAAGGAAATGAGGAGGTGGAAGTGTTTCTAGGGTTTAAGTATCATTAATCCTATAATAAATGCAATTCCCAGCCTTGAAAACCATGCAAGGCATAAGGCATGAATGCATTCTACCTACAACTCTATTTCATAACTCTATTTCTAATTATTAAAACTTAATGGATGAGAAGATTGACTTCAAAGCTATTTCTTATCTTTGTAATAACTCTGCTGACAGTTTGTAATTTGTTCTTTCTTTGGTAATAACTTTTCAGGTGTCTTTAGGCAAATATCTTCTGAATAGGCAATAACTATGCCTTTTGTGATTCCTTTGAGGCTGCAGGTGGCTTTTGGTATCTAGAGAGCATTCAATTAGCCTCTGATGTGGAAGTGGAGGCTTCTCAGACTGATAGATCTACTTTTTTTTCCCTAAAACACTGTTAAGTTGCTTTTGATCTGTGTTTTAGGTCTGATTAGGCTTAAAATTTGTCTTCAGGTCTTCATACTGTCTTTAACTATGTGGATTAGGCCTTTGATAATCGAATTTTATGCCTTAATCCCTCAAAACTGTGTTAAAATCATAAATTCTTCATTTCTTCTTTGATTTTATCCTTTGACACTGATACTCTTTGTTTGATTAATGTTTGTTGTGCCTTTGTTTTTTCGCAGGTGTGCAGAGGGTTTTATAATGTTATTAGTGTTCATGAGGCATGGATAAATCGTTGTTTGAACCTTGTAGATTTATTTTCTTCATTGATAATGGCCTGGGGGATCGTCATCCCCGGCCCTTGAATTCATTTAAAAAACTGTGGAAAAGCTTTAAAACCTGCAAAAATGAACAAAATTAAGAAAATCCGGTGAAAATAGGTTTAGACAGTTCTTGGACACAAGATTAAATCATGACCGTCGATCCAGATTGATCGACAATTGAGATCGCACGATGAGTTTGATGGGGAGGCGGTTGGATGAATAGGAGGAAAGATTAAGTCCAAGCCGTTGATCTAGATTGATCAACAACTGAGATTAATCGATAGTTTTATAATGCGGGGGGGAAATTTATAACGGAATGGAGGAAAATGTAATGAAAAAGGAAAAAATCTTTGGCGAAAGTGAAAATGGGATTAAAATGAAGTTTGGACACAGGATGAATAAGAGCCATTGATCTAGAATAATCAACGATCAGGATTTCTTGAACGAAGTGCTTGGGGGTGTAGATGATGAGAAAATGAATGGGGGGGAGGATTTAATCTGGACCGTTGGATGACAGTGATGGATGGCCAGGATCTTCTGATGGAACCCTTCAGAGAACAAACGGGCCAAGACTTGAGACAAGGATATAATCGGAGCCGTTTGATCTAAAATATCGACGGTGGGGATTTATTGTTAAAACGATCGGGAGAATAGATGAAATGGAAAATGCACAGGGGTTGCGTTAAGTCAGGACCGTCAGATCAGATTAATGGACAGCTAGGATTAAATGAAAGAATACACTGTGGAGGGAAGGTAGTTTGGCGAAAAACCATAATGGTTTTCACGCGGCTTTAAGGCGGTTTTAGAATTTTGCAAAAAAAATGCGATATGGGTCTGTGCTTGACACGTGTCTTTTTAATACCACCCATATCGCGTAATTTTTTTGCATTAAGGTTCGGGCGCAAAATTACACGATATGGAGTTTCAGCCGTCGAATGAAGGGTGGAGAGATCTGACAGTGGGAATGAGAGCGCGATGGGGTAAGATGCACAGGCGGAAAAGGTGGGCAGGGTCAAAGGCGGTTTAGATCTTGACCGTTGGATCTCGGGAATGGACGGTCGAGATCTGTCGACGAGGGAAACTGCGCATGGAGGAGTTAGTGGAGTCCAGGTGTCAGCTCATGAGTGGACAGGATTTTTACAAGGTAGGGTAGGTCCCAAAGGATTTGGGCCTATTGGGTTACATCTCGACCGTTAGATCTTAGGAATGAACGGCCCAGATTTAATGATGGAGCGCTGAAAGGAATATGAGGCAGGGGATCGGGTGGAGATTGGGCGTAATGAGGACCGTTGATCTGCAAAGATCGAAGGTGGATTTTCACCAAGAAGTTAAACTATCGGGATTATGAAATAACAAAGGGAAGTCGGGTTAAGATCATGGCCGTTAGATCTTTGGAATGGACGGCCCAGATTTGATCGCACGATCGCAAATCGGCGGAGGCAAGGGGAAGGCACAAAGGGAATTCTGCGATGCGATGGAGAATCGACCGTCGGATCAAAGGATGATCAACGGTCCAGATTAAATCGGAGATTGTATCGGCAGGAGGAAATATGAAGAATGGCAATGATGCGATGAGTCGATGGCCGTTGATCTGCAGAGATCAACGGCCCAGATTTATTTCAAATCATACGTCGGGTTTATGAAAAAAAAAAGGAAAAAGGGGTTCGAGGAAAGGTTTTTTAATGTTTTTAGTGCCCGATTATGGGGCTGTGGTCCTGTGAAAAGGATGAGGAGATCGGGGGTTAAGAAGGAAAAGGCTAATCGCAATCAGATTTTTCAAAGTAAAAGGCAATAAGGAGATAGAAAACCCCGATTGCGATTGTGCGATGGGGGTTAACTCCTGTTCATGGCTCTGGGTTTTATGCGGAGAAAAGGAGTTGGGGCTTAGGCCAAAGGGGCTTAAGGCCTTAATGCAAAAAGACTGCTTTTTAGGATTTTTGAAGGATTTTTTGAGGATTTTGAGAGTTTCGATAAGGGAGAAAAGGGGTTTTTAAACCAAAAAAAGGGGGACATAAGGTTTAAAAGGGATTTTGGAGTGATTTGGAAAGTTGAATGAGGTTTATGGAAGGATTTTTATGAATAAAAAGTGGATAAAAATGGAGGTCAATTATGAGTGAAAAATGAAGGGGAAAATGGGTTTTTTAGCAGTCTTTCTCCTTGCAAACAGCATATTTTTCAGGATTATGAGGGAAACAATAGTGAAGATTAACTAAAGGATTATTTATCTTCATAAGACTTTAAGAACTCATAATTTGGCCATAAAATTGTTTCTTGAAGGCTTAAAAACGATTTAGCCACCATTTGATATGACAAATTTTTATAGGTGGCTAACATAGTGAAGAAGATCTTACCAATGGGATTGGACCTGATTGAATCTCTGTAGCTTGATATCTATGCTTCTGAACAAGCTTCTCTAGATCTTCAATTGGGAAGAGGGCTCTCTCCACAAAGTCACAACCAAGAGGGTTGGATGAATTAGGGTATTAGGCTAGTTATGAGTATAAGGTTTTTTTTGTTTGAATTAGTTTTGCTGGATGGGTGCACTAGGACATTTGGCCCAATTTCCGACGGCCACTTCTTCGCTATTTCGACACATAGTCATCGCAAGAGAGATAGTTTGATTCTGGACAAAATGTGGTTAGCCTTAGAGTCGCAATTCCGACACTTCAATAAAGTGTCAGAATAGCAACACTATTTCCGACGTTTTCTAAACCGTCGCTCTTCCGACGTTTTTTAAACCATCGCTCTTCCAACATTCTCCAAACCATCGCTCTTCCGACGTTGTCCAAACCATTGCTCTTCCGACTTTTTCCAAACCATCACTCTTCCGATGTTTCTCCAAACTGTTGGTCTTCTGACGCTTATCAGGTTTTTCAAAGAGTTGGTCTTCCGACGTTTATCAATTTTTCACAAGACTGTCACAATTCCGATGATATGTCTTCCAACGTTTAAAGTGTCACTCTTCCGACGCTTATGAAACGTCACTTTTCCGACGTAAAAGTAAAAAATATTTAAAAAAAAAAAGAAATGTCGCTCTTTCCAATGCAATTTTTTTCCGACGCTTATGAAACGTCACTCTTCCGACGTCTAAATCATCGGTCTTACGACGCTTTGATAAAAACATTTAAAAAAAATTAAATATACCCTCGACCTTATATTTTTGGATGTTGATTATTTTTATGTAGTTCAGATGCCATAAAACATATTCTCTTTTCAGTGCACAACATTTATCTTGAATAATGTATCGTGCACAGCATGGGCACATCGTGTATTTACGTATATTTTCAAAATAAGGGAGTCCAATATTAGGAGAGGATTCTTGTGGATTACAGATTCTCAGAATTGATGGGCATCTTCATGTTTATATTATAGATTCAAAATTTAACGTTGAGAATTGACATCTCTCCCTAACGTCATATTTCCATCGATTTTTCAATTGAGTTAAACTAATGTAGATTCACATATTTGAGGGGAATCTTTGTGTTTCTATTACAAATTCAACATTTAACATTTAGAATTAGCCCCTCTCCTCAAATTCAGATTCTCAGAGAATCTGCCATAGACGTTTCCCAGAAAATCTGGTTGAAATTATGCTGATTGAAAATTCCCAAATTTTAATCCCAAATGTGCAATCCCAAATTTTACTAGCATGATGCAGCCTTGCAATTTTGTGGAAACAGATATCAATGAACAGATTCCCTTTTAGGTGCACTAAATTTATCTCAAATATAACACTTGGGTTAAACAGAATATATTGTCTCGAATTATCATGACATTGAAGATATGAGAAGTGCTTGAATAAGTTTTTCTCGGCACCTTTGTTTGAGTAGCCCAACCTGAGTCCAGCATTAACAACAGCATAATAGCAACAACCGAATTGAATGTAGTCTGTAGATAATTTCTCTGTTAGAAACAGCTTGTAATTTTTTCACGCATAGAGAATTTAAAAATCACAAACATTTTTTGCAACCAAGAATACCATAAGTATGCTTTAGCCATTACCACCGATTTAAAATCCATTGCGAAATTTCAAAGCTCAAACCCTCGTTGCAGCTCGAAACTTGTCGTTTCATGACAGCTAGAAGAGGGGGGATTTTATAGTGCTAGAAACTCTTTTTGTTTGATTTTTCTTCCTTCTACCTAGAAATTGATGGACTAAGTCTGGGCATCTTTATTTTTTCGAAATGCATAGTGGCCATTTAAATTGACTCAACTATTCTAGCATATCCAATTTGCAGAGGACAAGGGATAGTTTGATGGTTATTCATTTTTGGAAATCTTCATACTTCATTTAATCAATATTCCACAATGTTAAAATGATGATATCCCCAGATTCGGAGTACTCCCTCCGCATTAGGCTGAACAAAAATATATCTTTTCTGAGTCGTAGTACTCCATCCGCATTAAGCTGAACAAAAATATAGCTTTTCTAAGTCGTCGTACTCCCTCCGCAATAGGCTGAACAAAAAATCTATCAGAGCAGGAAAATCAGAGTGGATTAGAGTGAAATACAAGACAAAAACACTGACAATAACAATAGAAATAGACTATAAAATGCAAAACAAAACATATGAATAAAAATTATAAAAACCAATCCATCTACCATTCCCATATTGAAATTCACCTGAACACTTCCTAATCATTACAGAAAAAAATTGAAAATCATATGGAAAAATTATTTACAATATAAAGACAACATGCCTACTAGGACATGAAAAAACTAAGTGTGGCTATGGATATGTTCCGAGAGGGAACTTTGTTCAAATTTCTAGTACAGCAGCATATGCAACCTCCCATCGCATTGGATGAAAATTATGCGAGCAGAAGCACTATTGCTGCAGCAGTCCCCAGGCCAGTGCAGGGCTACTTGGAAGGGTACACTCTCCATGTTCATATGTCACTTTCGAGGCGTAATTAACAATAAAAAAAAACAGAAGGCAATCTCAATAATGGAAACCATAGAATTACAGAGTTTTTTTCCTTACATTGAATGGATGAATAATTACAAAGTTTTTTTTTTCTTATATTGAATGGATGAAGTAATATAAATTATATATTGAATGGATGAAGTAATATAAAGTACCAATTGAAGTATATAAGTATCAAGAAGTAATATAAAGTAACGATTGAAGTATATAAGTATAAATTGATTTACAGTGATGTTTATTACTAGGATTGTGTGAGAGGTTAGTTGAGTTTGGATGTTTTTGCGAAATTGAATTCTTTCAAATTAAATTCCATTTTTAATCTACCAAACTCACACAAAAACCAGTATCAATTGATCTAAAATGATGTTTATCACCAGGATTGTGTGAGGATAGTTAAGTTTGGATGTTTTTGCGAAATTGATTTTTTTTAAATTAATTTTCATCCTCAATCTACAAAAACCAGTATCAATTGTAACCAGTATCAATTGATCTATAGTAATGTTTATCACCAAAATTGTGTAAAGCTAGTTGAGTTTGGATGTTTTTGCGAAATTGAATTCTTTCCAATTAACTTCCATCCTCAATCCACCAAACCCACACAAAAAATGAGTTGACATTGTTGCAATCTGAGGATTGTAAACTTGTGCCTTGAAAATACAGTTGTACTTATGACTAGTACATTAACTATGGTGTTTTAGCATAAACGCAATGGACTGAAGCAAAGAACACATGGCATGATATTGTATGAGGAACTCCATGTATTATCATGAGTTCTTTACCATTTTTTTGAAGATTTGTCTAAAGTTTGGTCAAGGTTTTTTCTAGTATGGCTGAGAGAGACTATCAATAAGAATCCCACTACCATAATATATTCCATGTGAAGCAAAGACTGGGCTGTATGACAAAGGAATAAGCAAGCATGATGTAACTAGCAGTTATGAAAATTCAAGCTGATCTATCTATAATGTTGGTGTAAATTATCACAAATGTATTGAGTCAAGGGTTTGTTGCATAGGGTTTGATGCTATTAATAACCTGAAGTATTATTGTTGTTGGTGTAGAATATTGGGGTCAAAGAATTGTGGTCAGAGGCAGGGTTTTATTAGTATGGTTATGCTACATATGTATAATTTTTCTATTGTGTCAAAGAATTGTGGTTAGAGGCAGGGTTTTATTAGTATGGTTATGTTGCAGATGTTAGTACCCTGGAACACTGTGCTTGCACAATTGATATTCTTGGTCGAGCTGGGCACATGAAAGAGGCACTCACCTTTATCAGGAAAATGCCAATAGAACCTGATGTTGGGTTCTATTGGAAATGTATAGTGAAAATTTGAAAATAAATGCATCTGGATTTATAGCAATTTGGGCCTACATGTGATTCTTAAGCTAATTCAGTAGAGCTTGTTTTCAAAACATACATGCCATTATGAGTTTACAACCACAAATATAATCAAATGGAATTTTGATTATATTTACCCTAGAGTTATACCAAGATTTTTGGATTAGTTGTATAAGTTAACTGTGTGTAGACAGATAGACACATAACCTGCCAAAAAACATAAACACAAGCCTCAACTGTGAACACCCATTGAGCATTATCATTGCATTATATAGAGATGTCAATTGGGTCCACCCTGGGTGGTTAAGAGGAAGAATTGTTATCCTTCCCCTCCAATCCTACTTTTGATAATCTTGCCCTTCATTGGTCGGTTAAGATTGGCAAGGTATAAGCAATATAACTCTTGCTTAAGTGCTTAAGGATCAGATGAGATAGTTCCAAACATTTAAAAACTCAACGAGATTGCTTAAGTTCTTATTGGTCAGATGAAATGTTTAAATGGGGTAGCTCAAGTAGTTTTAGTGGTGATTTGAGTTTTATGTATGAGGTCTCAGGGTCAATGCCTTAGGCTTGCTGCCTCTGGTAAGTGACTAAATAGATTACCTAACAGGGATAGGCACGACAATCAGCGACAACAGATTTACACTGAGTACCATCTGTGAAATGCAGGGAAGAACTTGGATGTTTCTCCATGAGATTTCCATTAGAAAAGAGAGAGAGAGGGGGCACACTGTTACACCAAATGCACAAAACGACACTAGACATATAAATCTAAGCCAATCTAAGCCAAATTTGGAGGATAACAGGAGTACCTTGTTTTTGGGCGCCATGGCTAGAATTAGCTGGGGTGCTCTGGTCATAGCAAAACCCTGCATTGGTAGAGGGACACGCAACTCAATTTTCATGCCTCCATTGATATAGGTGGAGCTTGAAGAAGACAAGAACAATCCCCCTCTCTTGCTTATTAGGGTTGAACCACATTGTCCTACTACTGCACTGGCCATTGAAGTGCCACAATAATTTAAAACCCTTTTGTTGTGTTTTGTTCCTCGCTATATTCTACAATTCGCCCTCAATTCGCCTATAGCCTCAGATTTTATTAGGTTAGTTAAAAGGAGAAGAATCCATATCCCTATAATTTGAAGAGACCCACAAAAGATAGAGTGAAGAAATTCAGATCTACAACCATCTATATCTCATAACCAAGATAGCGTAGAAGAAAAAATAGCGAATTTGAATGGGGTAAAACAAGGGAAATACCAATCTGATTCTTCCAGAAGAAGAGATCATTCTTCCACGATCGATTTCTCTTCAGATCTCCCACAAATTTTTGAACATTGGAAAAACTCGAAATATCTCCACCATCTACTATGGCTTTCGAGCCTTTAATGGACTATGGCCGCTTTAGGTTTGAGAGCGTCCATTCTTCTGCAAGAATCTGGAAAAAATCAAGCATCATAGGGAAGAATGGAATCATGGGAAAGAAGGCATAAAGGTCGAACAAGTGGAGCGGGAAAAAAAAATTGAATAGGTCGATTAAGAAAATTTGAATAGGTGGAACAAGTGGAGCGGGAAAAAAAAATTGAATAGGTAGAAAATCTAAAATTTGGTTTCACATAGTCCTAATTCTAAAATTAGTCTACTTTTTAAATTAGACATTTAAGAAAAAAAATCATATCCTAGCTTCTCGATTAGGAACAATGTTCAAATCAAACACCCTTGTGAATAAGAATGCTAAGGGGTTTTAATTTTCTCCATTGTATTTTATTTATAAGATTATATCTAATCAATTCTAAATTGTACACAAAAATGAAAAGTTAAGGAAGTAGAAATTTATTTTCTAAAGTATGTAGGTTATTTGTATGTTTCCATACATAAAATGGGAACTTTCATTGGGGAGAACATCCACTCATTTTCTATGGTCATTCAACCATGTCAACGATTTTGGCTCTAGGAGGGTTGTATTGTATGAATGATAATAATAATATACATAATGATATGTCACACAAATTTTTTAGTGCATATTCTAATCCTATTCAAACTTTTGAAAATAAAAATATTCATATTTAAAATTCTAATGTTCCATATATTTAACCATTATATGTTATTCCTAATGAATAAGTAAATAATTTATGTCAACATACCTAGACATATGCCCAGGAAATAAATAAGTTGTGCATTAATCCATTACTTTTATTTTTTTAGGTAATGTGAGTTTTGAGATGAGTTTCATGCCTAACATGTGATTTTATTATCCATGAACCAAGGGTTTTTAAGCCGTAAAAATCACCTAGGGATCACATCCAACCTAGGCCACACCATCCCTTAGCTTGACTGGAATTTTTCCCACATAGTTTCGAACCAATGATTTTCTCACCAGTGATTGTATCTTACCCGTTATTTCACATTCCCCACGGCACAAATCAAATATTTGGATGTATCTTGGATGACTTATCACATTCCATGACTAGATTCACGCATATTGAATAGGAACTCCCATCATTTAAGAATTTTTGGGAGGGTTTTCATGGCATAGTTTTTAGGGGCTTAGGGGTTCGATGAATATGAGATTAGGGGTTAGAGGTTTAGGGTTTAGAGGTTAGGGGTTAGGACTAAAATAATGATTTAGTGTAGGTTAAGGGGTTAGGGATTGGGGGCTTAGGGGTTAAGGGATCTAGGTACATTTATGGGTTATGGGAGTAATGATTTAGTAGTGGTTAAGGGATTAGGGATTGGGGTTAGGGAGATCATAATGATTTAGTGGTTAAGGGTTTATGGATTGGGGGTTATGGGTTAGGGGATTTAGGTGCCAGGTCACAAGTATTGTCTGCTAGGAAGGCTTTCCAAAGAAGTTGGTTGGCATCACTATGAAACTATTACGAAATTAGAAGGGAAGAGAAAGGAAAAGGCTCAGGTATCATATGAGAGAAGGAAGAAATTGGAAAAATTGAGATCAAAAGCAGTGGAGTTAGCCAAAAATAAGCTTACCCCAAAGATGGATAAGATAAAACTTGACAACATATTGGTCAATTTCCTTGACCCTTTATTGGTTATTCAGAAGGAGTATGAATACACCACCTTTAATATCAAGGTAACTGACCCCTAGTAGATCAAGGGCTACAAGTTGTAGTTTTCGTCTGAACATCAACATACCACAACCATGCTTACAACTAGGATATGTTTTTTGAGGAGGAGAAATCTCGTCAAGATCAACATCAAGAATCCATTAAAAAAAAGTACAACTTATGGTAATTCTAGATGAGCATAGATGAATAGCTACAATAGATGTCGAATGTGGAAATTATGGAGGAAAAATATGAAATTCATCTTCCTTTTGCATTCGAGTGAGAGGAAAATCAATCATCAATGAAAATTCAAAATTTTCAAGCTGAGCAAGATCAACCAAATTGAGGGCAGAGTTTGGGGAACCTTCGTAAGTGAATGGGGCCTATGTGATATTGCTATGAGTTATCTACCCCCACACAATCCGATATTCAAACAATAAACATTGTAGGCATAGGGTTAATTAAACCCACACATAGTGGAGTTAGCACCCGAAAAGAAACTTGCCCCAAAGGTGGAGCTCTTAGCTTCAATAAAGTATTAGATAAGCTGCATGTTGTGCTCAATGAAGCGATCAATTTTGAAAATGACAAGAAATTATTTCTGAAGATGAGGTTTTTGACTAGAAAGATATAAATACACAGAAATAATTACAATGTTGATACAATAATAATATAATCTGCGAATAGCCTTCTCACATTCATGATCTGAGTATATAGTGAATTAGACAGAAGTAAGAAAACAATTACTTCTTCAAAGCTAATTCGAATTTGGAGGGATTAGGGGATTGGGGGTTAGGGGATTTAGGTGCATTTAGGGGTTAGGGGTTGAATAATGAGTTAGTAGTTAAGGTATTAGGGATTGGGGGCTTAGGGAGCCCGACCCAAACGTGTTTGGGTGCGCACACTCAACCGAAATGACCCGACCCGAACGTGTTTGGGCAGGTGCCCTCAAACTAAACGACATGGCGCGCCCGACTAAATGAAGGCACAAGGGAGAAAATAACAAATGGACCGCATGAACATGCACAATGCACCCGTGCGGTCACAACTTAGCAAATTTGATATGGCCAACCTCAAATGTGTTAGGGTTTTAAGGGGTTAAATGTGTTAGGGGTTTAGGGGTATAGGGGGTTAAATGGGTTAGGGGTTGGGAATTAGGGGTTAAGGGGTTTAGGGGTTAGATTTTTAGGGTTTAGGGGGTTAAATGGGTTAGGGTTTTAGAGGTTTAGGGGGTTAGTGGATTTATCGGTTAAGGATTTTAGGGGTTAGGGGTTGTTATGGGTTAATGGGGCTAGGGTTTAGGGGGTTAAATGGGTTAGGGTTTTAGGGGTTTAGGGGTTTAAATGGGTTGGGAATTAGTGTTTAAGGGGTTAGGGGTTAAGGGTTAGAGGTTTATGGTTTAGGGGGTTAAATGGGTTAGGAATTTAGAGGTTTAGGGGGTTAAATGGGTTAGGGGTTGGGAATTAGGGTTTAATGGGTTAGGGGTTAAGGGGTTATAGGTTTAGGGTTTAGGGGGTTAAATGGGTTAGGTGTTTAGGGGATTTAGCAGTTAATTATTTTAGGGGCTAATGGGGTTAGGATTTAGGGGGTTAGATGGGTTAGGGGTCGGGAATTAGGGTTTAAGGGGTTAGGGTTAAGGGTTTAATGGTTTATGGTTTAAGGGGTTAGGGGTTAAGGGTTTATAGGTTTAGGGTTTAGGGGGTTAAATGGGTTAGGGGTTTAGGGGGTTAAATGGGTTAGGGGTTAAGGGTTTAGGGGTTAGGGGTTAAGGGTTTAGAGGTTTATGGTTTAGGGGTTTAGAGGTTTAGGGCGTTAAATGGGTTAGGGGTTGGGAATTAGTATTTAAGGGGTTAGGGGTTAAGATGATATTTTCATTGGTCTCTGTTTGTGCATAATAGTTGCTTATTCTTTGCGTCTTAGTGTAAAAAATTTGGAAGTATTGTTTCTTGTTTCCATGTCTTCTTTATTTATTAATTTATAGTATTTGTTAGCCATTTCTTTACATTTATTGATGAAAATGTTTATTGCAATCAAACCAAATGTATGTTCAATCTCCAGTTTCAAACTCAGCCACAGTGTTGTCACACAATTTAAGTCTAAAGAATGGCCATCTAATGAAGTCTTAATAACCAGACTGCACCTCATGACTACTCCAGAAAATCTTAAGTTCGAGTGTCCCACATTCATGAGAAATTTGGCTCTTATACTCTTGCTCCACCTGACTGTGTCCTGGAAATACCCTTGTTTATTGCAAAAACATCCTAATGTTGTCAACCTTGTCCCTTAACAGACCAAGGAAACATATGTGAATGAGAGGAATGGAAAGCACTACAAAGTTGAAGAGAGTACAAAAGACTAAGATGGTTTAAAGGATAAGCTTGAAGAATGTAGCAGTGTTGAAACAACTAAAAGTTGTCCCAAACAAATAGTTTATAATGCAAAACCTTCTTCTATACCATTCAAGCAAGACTAAATTCATGTGAGAGCAAGCAGAGGCCAAGCGATTGATAGGGATAGCCTGGAAGATAGGGTATGGTTCCCTCTTTTTGATGAAATATTTGATCTACATTTTGTCTATCGAAGATTAACCATTTTAACCTTGCCAACAAGGCAGAATTAACCCAATCGTAGTTCCCAATATGTCATGATATATATTAACTCTAGATATATATGAGAAGGAATAATAAATACATATATTGATAAAGGTGGCGAGACAAGGGGAGTCACATTAAGGGAGAGATGGAGATAAATTGAAGGAGAGGGGAGAGAAGGAATGGAGAGAGAGAGAGAGGGAGAGGAGTGAGAGAGGTAGATAAGGGTAAGAGAGGGAGATAGTGACACAAATATGGAAGGGGGGCAGAAAGAAGGATAGAGGGAGGGATATAGTGAGAGGATTGGAGGGTAGAGAGAGAGAGAGAGAGAGAGAGAGAGAGAGATTGGGGAAGAGAGAGGGAGGTATAAGGAGAGAAAGGGAGAGAGAAGAAGGACAAGAGATAGGACTTAAGAGAGAGGAACCAGTATCATAGAAGAAAGAATATGTGACCAAATTACTCTATATGGAGATGGGAGATAGGGGCACCCTACCAGCTACCTACTAAATGTCTAAACCAAATGTGGTGTAAACATCTATAATGGTGGTCGATTATACGAGGAGAGGATTTTATGAGGAGGCATTGGATTTTAAGGTGGTCACAATTTATCATTTTTTATACGACCACCCTCACACGACCCAACCCAACTCGACCCAAACCGCCCGAATGTGTTTCCTTGGGCAGCCTCATGACACGACACGACCTGACCTGACCGGACCCTACCCGACCCGCCTTAACGTGTTTCCTTGGGTGCCCTCACAATATGGCATGACCCAACCTGACTCGACCCGAACACGTTTCCCTGGGCGGCATCACACGACTCGACCCGACCCACTCGAACGCGTAATTTCCTTGGGTGCCCTCATAACACGACCCGACCCGGTCGGACATGTTCCTTGGGCACCCTCACATTACCCAACCTGACCCGACCCTCTCGAACATGTTTCCTTGGGTGCCCTCACGGCACAACATGACCCGACCTGACCCGACCCAAACGCATTTCCTTGGGTGACATCACACGACGCAACCCAACTGGACCCGCCTGAACGTCGAAGGCATGAGGGAGAAAAAGACAAATGGGTTGCATGAACGTGCACAAGGTAAATGGGCGGTCACAGCTTAGCATTTTTTATACGATCTCCCTCACACGATTTGACCTGAACGACCCGACCCGACCCGCCCGAACCGTGTGTTTCCTTGGGCACCCTTACAATATGGCATGAACTGACCTGACCTAAACCAAACTCGTTTCCAGCTAATTGGGCACCATCACACGACTCGAACCGACCCGTATGAATGTGTTTCCTTGGGCGGTCTCACATGACAAGACCCAACCAGACCCAACCCGACTCGCCCGAACGTGTTTCCTTGAGCGCCATCAGTACATCACTTGACCCGACCTGTACGAATGTGTTTCCTTAGGCGTCCTCACATGACCCGACTCGACCCACCAGAACGCATAATTTCCCTGGGTGCCCTCATGACACGACCTGACTCGGTCGGACATGTTCCTTGGGCACCCTCACATGACCTAACTTGACCCGACCCTTTCGAACATGTTTCCTTAGGCACCCTCTTGAACATGTTTCCTTGGGATACCGAACAAAGGCACAAGGGAGAAAACGAAAAACATGCCACACGAACGTGCACAAGGCACTCGTGAGCTCACAACTTAGCAAATTTGATATGACCGCCCTCAAACGAAACGACTCGACCTGAATGCGTTTGAGCGAGCACCCTCACACGGCGCGACACGATGCGCACGACCGAATGAAGGCACAAGGGAGCAACCAGAAAATGGGTTGCATGAATGTGCACAGTGCACCTGTGCAGTCACAACTTAGCATATTTGATACAAGCACCCCCAACCGAAACGACCCAACCCAAACGTGTTTGGGCGGGCGCCCTCAATTGAAATGACCTGACCCGAACACGTTTGGGCGGGTGCCCTCAACTAAAACGACCCTACTCGAATGGGATTGGGCGGGTGCCCTCAAATGAAACGACCCTACCTAAATTGGTTTGGGCGGGCGCCCTCAAAAAAAACGACACGATGGTCTACCGAATGAAGCCACAAGGGAGAAAATGAGAAACAGGTCGTACGAACATGCACAAGGCACCCGTGTAGTGACAACTTAGAAAATTTGATACGACCTCCCTCAAACAAAATGACCTAACCTGAACGCGTTTGGGCGGGCGCCCTCACACGGCGCGACACAATGCGCATGACTGAACTAATGCACAAGGGAGCAACTGATAAACGGGCTGCACGAACGTGCACAGGGCACCCATGCGGTCACAAGTACTTAGAAAATTTGATACAACCACCCTCAACTGAAACGACCCGACCCAAACGCGTTTGGGCGGGCGCCCTCAACCGAAACGACCCGACCTGAACTCGTTTGGGCAGGCGCCCTCAACCGAAACGACCTAACCTAAACATGTTTTGGCGAGTGCCCTCAACCGAAATGACCCGACCCGAACGGGTTTGGGCAGGTGCCCTCAAACGAAACGACACGATGCGCCCGACTGAACGAAGGCACAAGGGAGAAAACGAAAAATGGGCCGCACGAACCTGCATAAGGCACCCGTGCGGTCACAACTTAGCAAATTTGATACGGCCGCCATCAAATGAAACGACCTGACCCGAACGCGTTTGGGAGGGCGCCCCTGCACGACGCGACACGGCATGCACGGCCGAACAAAGGCACAAGAGAAAAACTGGCAAACAGGCCACACGAACATGCACAGGGCACCCATGTAGTCACAAGTACTTAGCAAATTTGATACAACCACCCTCAACTGAACCGACTCGACCCAAACGTGTTTTGGCGGGCGCCCTCAACCAAAACGACCTGAACCGAACGAGTTTAGGCGGGCACTCTCAACCAAAAATACCCTACCCGAACGGGTTTCGATAGGCGCCCTTAAATGAAATGACCCTACCCGAACGGGTTTGGGCAGGCGCCCTTAAAAAAAATGACACAGAGGGCTACCGAGCGAAGGCAAAAGGGAGAAAATGGAAAACGGGCCGCACGAACGTGCACAAGGCACCCGTGTGGTCACAACTTAGCAAATTTGATGCGACCGCCCTCAAATGAAATAACTCTACCCGAATGGGTTTGGGCGGGCACCCCTAAACGAAATGACATGATGGGCTACCGAATGAAGGCACAAGGGACAAAACGGTGAACAAGCCACATGAACGTGCACAAGGCACCCGTGCAGTCACAACTTAGCAAATTTGATACGCCCGCCCTCAAACGAAATGACCCGACCCGAACGCATTTGGGCGAGCACCCTCACATGGTGCGACATGGCGCGCACGACTGAACGAAGGAACAAGGGGGAAACTGGTAAACGGGCCGCACGAACGTGCATAGGGCACCCGTGCGGTCACAAGTACTTAGAAAATTTGATACAGCCGCCCTCAACCGAAACGAACAGACCCAAACACATTTGTGCAGATGCCCTCAACCAAAATGACCCGACCCAAACGTGTTTGGGCGGGCGTCCTCAACCGAAACGACCCGACCCGAACATGTTTGGGCAGGTGCGCTCAACTGAAACGACCCGACCTGAATGGATTTGGGCAGGTGCCCTCAAACGAAATGACACAGCGCGCCTGACTGAACGAAGGCACAAGGGAGCAAACGAAAAAGGGGCCGCACGAATGTGCATAAGGCACCTGTGTGGTCATAACTTAGAAAATTTGATACGGTCGCCATCAAACAAAATGACCCAACCCAAATGTGTTTGGGTGGGTGCCCTCACACAAAGCGACACGACGCGCACGACCAAACGAAGGCACAAGAGAGAAACTAGCAAATGGGCCACACGAACGTGCATAGGGCACCCGTGCAGTCACAATTATTTAGCAAATTTGATACAATCGCCCTCAACCAAACCGACCCGACCGAAACGTGTTTGGGAAGGCGCCCTCAACCGAAACGACGCGACCCGAACGCATTTGGGCGGGCGCCCTCAACCAAAATGTCCCTACCCGAATGGGTTTCGGTGGGCACCCTCAAATGAAATGACCCTACCTGAACGGGTTTGGGCGGGTGCCCTCAAACGAAATGACACGGCGAGCTACCGAACGAAGGCACAAGGGAGCAAATGGAAAACGGGCAGCACGAATGTGCACAAGGCACCTGTGCGGTCACAACTTAGAAAATTTGATACGACCGCCCTCAAATGAAATGACCTGACCCAAGCACGTTTGGGCGGGTTCCCTCACACGACGCGACATGACGCGCACGACCGAACGAAGGCATAAGGGAGAAATGGAAAACGGGCCGCACGAACGTGCACAGGGCACCCGTGCGGTCACAAATTAGAAAATTTTGATGGTTAACATTTCTTTGATTTGCCCCAAATCATCACAATACCGACGCTTTGCTCTGAATGTCACAATAGCGACACTTAGGTCTAAGTGTCACAAGACCGACACTTTCCTCCAATCCGTCGCAATTCTGATGCTTTGCTCCAAACGTCGCAATAGCGACACTTAGCTCTAAGTGTCGCAAGACCAACATTTTCCTCCAATCTGTCGCAATTCCGATGCTTTTCTCCAAATGTCGCAATAGCGACACTTCGCTCTAAGTGTCGCAAGACTGACACTTTCCTGCAATCCATCGCAATTCTAAAGCTTTTCTCCAAACGTCGCAAGACCGACACTTACCTCTAAGTGTCGCAATACTGACACTTCTCTCCAAACGTTAGTATAGCGAAATTTGTGGGCGGCATTTGAAAAATTGATAAAATTTTGGGAAATATCTAACATTTGGTCAAAAGTGTCAGAACTAAAGTGTCAGAATTTCTGCCAAATGTACTGGTGGTGAATTATGTCAAAGAGGGTAGGCCAGGGAAAATAAGATTAAGATTGCAGTCCATTCAATAGGGCAAGGTAGGTAGGAAGGCTAACACTTAGGGTTTCATGGTGAGATGAATTAGACCGATGAGGAGTTAGAAAGAGCAAGACAAGGCATGTATTCTTTCTAAACTAAAGAAATGAGAAAAACTATGAATATTTTTCCAAAATAGAGCATAGGAGATGTATTCTGCTTATCAACTTGCAAATCAACATATAATATAAATGAAATGGATCATGGAGAGTAAAAAACATTAATACATATGCAACAGAAGAAGAAACTATGCTACTTTCCATACCACATGTATCCCAAAGAAATAACTACAAATCCTTCATTAATTTCCTGCCAAATACTGATTACACTAGAGTCTATGATCAATACCACAACATCCAACCTGTGAAATGAATCAAGAAGTGATAGATATAGCCATCAAACAACTTCTCCCAACCTCAAGGGTAGAATCCATTAGTGAACGAGTTGTTCCACCAAAACCTGAAGTGATACCTAGAGTGTAGGGAGGTCAAAATGGCTCATCCCTCACTTTTTGGAAATTGATTCATTACATCTCATCAAAAGTTTTCACCTAATGTATTCACCCTTAGCTAAGTGTAGAAACATAAAAATTACATTTACATCATTTAATTTCATTGGTAAAACTTCATTTTCCAAAGTGAAACTAAGAAAAACTGAGAAAATTCACAAATATCAGCAAACTCAAAAAATTGGTCAAAAGCGTAGTGCCAACTTTTTCTCCACGTTTGAAGGGGTTCTCGGTGTCCAAAGTGAGCTCAGGGTACCTCATTGGTAAGCATGTCATGTCTAGTTTATAGATCTGTGCTTATTTTACAAAATTGTATTTATTTCACCCTCCAAAAGTTGATTATCACAATATTGGTCAAAAGCACATTGCTAGCCTCCAAAACAGGGCGCATAAATGTGATTTTTTGGGTGTTTTTTGACTTTTTGACTGACCAGTTGACCCAAAAAAAAATTGTAAAGTTGTTTTCCTAACTATATTTTGCCTTATCAATCCAATGGTGCTTTAATTTTTGCCATTATAGGTCCCTAAAAAAAGCGCAACGCCTAGGGTGTTGCGCTTTTGACAGTGTGACTATGCAAAACTGCCAAAAATGCAAAAATTTCCAAAATTTTTGAAAATTGCTCAAATTTCTCCAAAATTTATTCTGTGGGAGGCTGATGAGGTTTTTTAGGCAATTATTGATGCTTTAGCAAGGATATCAAGCTTTTCCCCTTCATTTTTCTTGGTTATGGTTTCAAGTCTTGATTTGGCCTTTTGGGGCTTTGACCTTGCAATCTGATTTCCCTTGCAATAGTGTTTAACAATATTAATTTGTAAATCATTATCCTTATTTTCCTTCTCCACTAGATTCTCAAGATTTTGATTGGCCCTTTCAAGCCAATTCTCCTGGTTCTTATTGACCATGATGGAAAACTACTCATGTAAAGTGAGCTAATTCGAAAGTTCAACCTCCTTTTGCCTCTCTAGCTCTAGAGCTCTTTTCAGCCCTCTAGTTCTTGGTATCCTTCTTGGAACTTGTTATTATTCCTCATTTGTTTCACTATAACTCTCATAATCCTCATCAACCAAAGCCTTTTCCTTTTTTTCTTCTCTCTTTTCCTTGAGAATATGCATCTCCATGATTGCCTGATTGGTTTGAAGTTGTTGACTTTCCTGCTCATTGTATTAACTCACAAACTTAGATCTCTCTAAGTTGTTCTGAAGCTCCCTGATTTGGACATCCTTCTCCTTGATAATAAAATTGGAGGCATCATAATCATGCTGGTCATCCAAGTCAACAAGGTCAAAAAAAATTTCCTCATCATGAGGATGCTCATTCTCTTGCATGGTTTCCTGATGCTCATATGCCTCTGTCATCTTTTGGTTACCCTTATGTACATTATTTGCTGATGAAGAAGGAAAGGTCCCTTCCAATTTCCTTCAATAAAACACTTTCATGTACCCTCTCTTATATTTTCTAGCCAATGTTCCCAATTCAGCCCTTTTAGGCTTACTAATCATAGCTCTGCTAGGTGACTCAACCTGACGTTGAAATGGTGATGATGGTGGTGATGGTGATGAAATATGTGAAGTGGACTGAGGTAGAGGCACAAATGTAGCAAGATGAGATGAAGAAGGCACATCATTAGCATGTGGATCTTTTGGAGTAGTGAATATGTAATTGACAATTAAGGTGTCCCATGAGATGTTCAACTAGTTAAGGTGATGGAGTGCAATGATTTTGATCAATGAGTGGTGGAAGAGGTTGTTCATATGCTGGTCAAAGTCTCTCCTTTGTAAAATGTAGGCCATTTTTTCCATGCTCCTGAATAGATAGTATGGTATATTTGAGCAATCTTACTCTTGTGAAGTGCATAAGTAATCTAATATGGTAGGTGTACATATCAAGACAAGTGATAGTCATAGGAAAGTCCATCAGTTCATTTTTGTTGGTGGGCTCCAGCCTTAGTATTATTCCTCCATTGTGAGGCCTTCTCTTTTCTCTATCATCCTCTTCCATATAGTCTTTGTCTTCCTCCATAGTGTTTGGTGGCCAAGAAACCATAGGGATGAGGTGGATGGTAAAGGGGAGTGGAGATAGGTCTAGGGAATAGGGATAAGTCTAGGAAAATTTTGGGAGATGGGGGAAGGGGTTATGGAACTTTTGGAGGTGATAGGAGATTGAAATGTCAAGGGAGTTGGAAATGATAATTAAATTACAAGTTTGAGGAAGTGGTTACCTAGGAAATTTAAAAGCCTAGGACTTAGGGTTTTTAGGGGAAAGGGATTTAGGGACTAGGAAATGGTAGTGTAATGGTAGGGATAGATTTAATAATGATGTAGGAAGGGATTTTCAGGGTTAAAGGGAATCAAATTGGGAATAAGGAATAGAATTAGGGTTTCTTCACAAGACCAAATGGAAATTTTTCTTAGGAGTGTAAGGAGGGAATTACACAAATAGTCTAGAGAGATGGTGGCCTCCACCTTGACAAGTATTGCTATGAGCTTATCAAAATTATAGGTATCCTTAGCCAATACCCAATCCCACATCAGAATGGAGAATATATTTTCCATGGCGAAGGACTCAAGGATCAAATCGTTGGAAGATTTGGCAGTGAATATTGGGTATAACCCAACCAATGTTCAAGTTGTGGAGGAGATATTGAAGAAAAATAATGATGAAATAATAGCCCTCAGGAAACAACTCAAAATGTCAGCAATAGAAGACCCCTTGGTTAAAGGAATTGAATAAAATGAGTCACAAAAGGCAGAATTGGTGAAGCTTTTCATAGAACAATCTGCCCAAATCAAAAAGATGGAGACTGAGATGGAGAAGCTACTGAAGGAAAAAGAAGAAGCAGCTCAAGTGGCGCTTACCCCACTAGAAGCTATCCCCATTTCATCAATTCCATCAGTTGTTCCAGCAACTGTTGGAACATTTAGTGGGACAAACCAGCTGTCAAAAGCCATGGAAAGCATGACCTTGCAGTCACAAGAGATTGAGAAATTGGAGGCACATATAGGCATCTTAAAGGACCAGAAGGCAAGATCTGAAACTACCCATGAGGTAGCCAAGAAGTATATTGAGACGTTGGAGAGGGCAGAGAAGGAATTTTTGCCAGCAACATTCTGGGGAAAATGAAGTTAATCATCTGGGGTAGTATTATGGAGTTAGTGGATGAGATTCGACACTCCATTCAAATCATTTTTTAGTAGCAAGAATTACTCAGAAAATGTAAGGGGGATATTGACAAAGAAAATAAGGAATTAGGGAATATGCCCATCGCAACCCCTAAAATCATAAAATTCCTAAACTCCAAAACCATTTTTGAGCTGGAAGAGCTTGATGTACAGGAAAAAAAAACAACCGTCATAGAAGTTAAGAAGTTCCTCACTAAGAGGTATTTAGTGAGGTGGCTGAAGGAGAAGTATCATGGATTAGACATGGTCATCGACATATTTCTGAACAATATTGAACCCTTGGTAACCATAATGACAAGCTGGTCCAGAAATTAGATTATATGACCAAGCTTAGGGAAGCAGCAAAGGATACCACCAAATTTGACAACATCAAAGGGAATGTGACCGGGAAGGTTGTCTTGGATCTCCTGAGAAGTGATATATTTATTCAACATGAACCGAAGAATGCTTTTCTCACTAGGCCCACTTTCAGCAAGTACATAAAGGTGGATGAAGTGTACTGACAGGTCATGGGTATGATAATTCCTAGCAAAAAGGAGTGGAAAAAGTTTTGTATGTACCAATATTGAAAAGGCACATTGGATGCATCAGCACAACCACCATTTGATTAGAAGTATCAACATCACATCACCATTAATGATCCAATAGAGGTGGCCCAAAAGTAGAGCTAGATGTTAGAGCCACCCATCATTGCCTCTTCATGACCACCTCACCCACCATCAAATGCCTAATTTTGGATTCACAAAGAGATTCCTGAGTTTTGAATTTACGAAGAGTTGTCTGAGTTAATTCCATAGGAAGTGTTTTTGTCAGATATTTTTGTTCGGGCCTTGCATGGCCACACCTGTCTAGTTTTAGTTTAATTGTAATAAATTAAGGTTTCCAAAGTAGATTAGGGTAACCGAATTAGGCTTTAGTTAAATACTGCATGAATTTTCATTATCAAGGGTTAGACATTATTGGACCCTGCATTGTAAGAACTACTGTATTGGAGCACTGTAATTTTGGAGCTAGACATCAATAATCAAAGACCGTTTACATGATTCTTGAGCTGTGTTAAATGATTCCATTGTCTTCCCTACTGTGCATCTATTTATCTAATTGTAAAACATAAATTTTAGATTAAGATATGTTGTCGGAGCACCTTTGTTAAGTCCCTATATTAATATTGTAGTCCCTTATTATGTTATTGTAGGCCCCCTTATTTTTATTGTTGCACCCCTATAACCCCCATATTGTTATTATTGTTCCCTTACATTATTATTGTTAGGTCGGCTAGGATTACATTGTGGCCCCATGGACTCCTATATATAGAAAAGAGGTTTTGTCATTTGTATCATCCAAGAATTGTTCATTCATGTAATGTATTGGAGGTTTCCCCCTCAAAGTGGCTTATTTATAAGGCATTGATATCTCTTTTCTTCTCTTTTTGGAGCTGGTTTCCCAACATTTGGTATCAGAGCTTTGAGATTCTAGGGTTTTGCTGCTCCAAACAGGTCATCATGGCATTTTCGCTATAACGTTTTTTCTACAAAGGTTCAGAATCTAAAATTTTTAGAGTACGAAGAAAAAATCCTGAGGAACATCATCGCAAAATTTTAGATCTTGGTTCGCAACATTTTCGGAGATATGATCTGTGCAAGTTAGGTCATTTTGCAGGCTCCTGAATTTAACCTAAACAGGTCATCGTGGTATTTTCATAATAACTTTTTTTCTACGAAGGTTCAGAAGCTAAAATTTTTAGAGTGTGAAGCTGCAATCCTGAGGACCATTTTCACAATATTTCAGATATTGGTTCGAAATATTTGTGGATATATGACCTGTGGAAGTTATGGATTTTTTAGGCTTCTGAATTTCATCTCAAAGAGGTGATCGTGGGAACATATTCATAGCTCTCTCTCTGAGAATAGGATTGGAATGCTGTAAAAATTAGCTACAATTACACATACTTTAGTTTTTGGTCTATCAATTTCAGAGCCAAAGGAGGAAACAGTGACACGTGGCAAGTCGTACAATTTCGCTCTACTGAACCAGTCCAAAATTGGGTCATTGTGAGAGATTGGACATAACTTTGGCTTGAAGAATACAAATCAAATCAGACCTATGGCATTTGAAAGAAGCCTTAGAGGACTACTATAGGGCCAAATTTCAGATATTGAGGATCTGTAAGTATAGAGATAAGTCAATTTCAATATCGAGCTCCTCAAAAGCAAGTAAAACGTGTGTATTTGGTTCTTAAAATTGCATAAAGTTTGTTTGAAAAAGCAGTTTGAAGTGATTCCAAGGGCATATTTTAGAATTTTTATCAGTATTGAGTTCTATAATGCCTCCAAAAAATAATTCCATAACCATTAAGCCCTCAAAAATATATACTATGACGCATGAAGAGGAAGAATTGCAGTATGAAATATCAAAATTACGGTACCAAGCGCAACACATTTCGATCTTACAAAGAGCAACCGAAGATGACATAGATGGTTTAAAATTAGAAATGAAGCTAATTTGGATGGTTTGAAGGATCAAATAATAGCTAATATGGATGATAAATTAGTGGAAGGTCACATCAAGCATCAACAACAAGTTCTCCAACTCTCAAACGATAACCTAACTTTGGTGCAGAATCTAATGATAAAATAGGAAGATCAACATCACATCGAAAGAAGTTCTGAAGCAGTCACAGAAACAAGAACTCGACAAGTACGATCAATTTTAGAGTATCTCAGCAAGTCGAAGAACCTTCCTGTAGAAGATTCCACATGGGAGGATGAGAATTTTATACATAAGCATCAAGAAATAATCAAGCGTTGAGGACAACACTTGTTTGAAGGAGAGGGGCATGTTAAGTCCCTATATTAATAGTGTAGTCTCTTATTATGTTATTGTAGGCCCCCTTATTGTTATTTTTGCACCCCTATAACCCCCATATTGTTATTATTGTGCCCTTACATTATTATTGTTAGGTCGGCTAGGATTACATTGTGGCCCCATGGACTCCTATATATAGAAAGGAGGTTTTGTCATTTGTATCATCCAAGAATTGTTCATTAATGTAATGTATTGAAGGTTTCCCCCTCGAAGTGGCTTATTTCTAAGGCTTTGATATCTCTTTTCTTCTCTTTTTGGAGCTGGTTTCCCAAGAACCTTAATTCCATTCGCGTTTACAATATGAATGTTTTCTGTTGAAGTCTAATTAAAGAATTCTTAACTACTATTTAGTCAATACTGAGTCTTACTATTTCTTCCACCTCACAATTCATACTACTCTAAACATCCATTTAGCACAGTTATCTTGCCCTGTGATTCTCTTGAACATTGATGCACCAATCCAGCCTTTTGACTCCATAGCCCAATGGATTTGCCCCTGTAGACCTACTCATCCAACCAAAAAATCAAATCAAAACAACCAATACCACCATCACTGTAACTAGCCTAATATCAGCATTCATATCATTAAATATAAATTTAAACCATAAATAGAGAGAGCCCTCTCTAAGACTAGGAAGGCTAGGCCCTAGATTCCAAAGCAGGTTGATGTTGTCCTCTATCGTTTATTCTTGCCAATATTATAAATTACATGGCCACAACATAATTGCGTCCATACTGGGGATCTTACTGAAAAGATTAATATCTCATTAGAACTCAGAAACCCCAATCAAAACATTGTGTAATCAAGTATTTTCGAAGATTAGTTCTCCCAACGTTTTTCTAATACTCAGCATGTCTGTGCTTTGGGTCTATATTATGGCTCCCATAATAATCTACACTAGATCTCATCTTGACCCAAACCCTCCTACAATAGTTGACAACCCAGAGAAGATTCTAAGAAAAACCCCCAAGGCTAAGATTCAAACTGTCAGCAAGCCCCTTCACATAGCAAGTTCCCTCCCTGAGAACCTTGTCACCTTGAAGGACATCCGATTCAATTTGCATTTTTAACAAAGCTTATTCAGGACTAAATCTCAGAATTGGAAAACCCAAACAGTTTTTGACCTAGTTATCCTACAACAAAGTCCAGTAGGAGAAGCCTATAGATCAACCCAAATTTATTTTCAGCTTCTCCAGCACTTTGACTCCCTTCAAGATCTAGTAACAGAACTCAATTCAGCTGTTGATGATTATTACCTTAAAAAATATGTAGAGTTGTTTGCCTTAAGCACAACAGCTTCTTCTATTACTTTCCAGTCTACTCATCCTCAGTCAACCCATCTAGGTGTGTCTACAACCCCTACCACTTCTTTGACCGTTTCCCACCATAGTATCCAAACCACCCAGCATACCCATATTGTCCGCCCTCCTCCATTTAATCCTCGACCTCCCTTGATAAACCCTCCTCTTATCAATCCCCCTTGGGTTCCCCCACCACCAATTATGGTAGCCTAGTATGCTATATTTGTGTTACCGCTACCTTTGGTTCCTATGCCATAGGATTATCAGTCCAAAATCCCACATTTTGATGGAACATGTCCTGAAAATACTCAACAACATATGGATAAAATGAATGATTGTTTTGACTATAAAGAGGTAGATGATGAAATTTTCAAATTAAGGATGTTTGATCAATGTTTGGGGGGAGAAATAAAAAATGGTTTAAAGGATTGACTCCTAATAGTATCCATGACCTCCCTACCCTTCACTAGTTATTCTTAAATAGACGGGAAGTTAAGAAAAACACTCTTAAAGTCTTGTCAGAGTATGAAAACATTAAAAGGAATGTTGGAGAGAGTGTCGAAGACTACTACACCAGGTTCAACAGTGTATATAATGCACTCCCCACTCACATGAAACCCCCACAAGGCTTAGCGCTGATGAAATTACCAGATGGTTTCGATCTTGAGATGGCTTATCAGCTTAGAGAAAGAGATCCTGCCACATTATAAGAAATGCAGAGGGGAGCAGTAAGTGTAGAATCCAGCATGTTGGAAAAGAGATCTAGAATGAGAAATGAGAAGAGAGTCACTATAAGAAAAGAACCTGGAACCTCCACATCTGATGCTAAGATTGATAACCTAGTTAGAGCAATGGAAAATCTGATGGAGAGAATTAGCCTGAATGAAAGAGCTATTCCTAGGGAAAATCAGCCAGCCTGTCAAAACATAAATAAAAAATTTAGAAGAAACCCCCCTTAAATAAGACAGAGAGAATAGAGAGGTCCTGACCAGAAAATTGGGCCCCCATTCCAAGAGAATTACGTTGATGAAGATGAGAGGGTGATCAAAGAATTAGAAGAAAGTCGGATTAATTTAATGGTAATTAATGAAGAGGATTATGTTTTCCTCACTGAAGAAGAACAAGGTTTATTTTCTCTAACTCAAACTGAAGTAGAATTGGAAGAGTCTGAGGATTATAAAAAAGGGTTTGAGAATTCCATCATGGAAATACACAGACAATATAATATTATAATAAATAAAAAATCTTATATTCCCAAGAAAACGAATTCTGAAAAATGCTAAAAATTTCCTTGAAACTAATCCCAAGAAAACGACAGAAAGTTCAAAGAAAACTGCTAATATCCCTGGAAAGAATGATATAGAAAGCAGCACTAGAAAACCAACTATCAACCCTGTTAAAAATGTCTAAGCTGATACTCCTACCACCAGTCAACAACCTGAGATTACTGCAAAATTACTGCCTGAGAAAGCAGATTCAAATATGCCAAAAACATAGAAACCATTCAACATTGAGAACGAAATTGCTAAGATAAAAATCTCAATTCCTCTTACTGAATTGGTAAATAAGGATTTATATAGGCCCTAGGTTCTAAAGGTGCTAAACATAGGAGAAATTACTCACATTGTCAATCTCAATGATGATAAACTTGAACTTTTATTTGGGCCATAAGTAGAGGGAAAATCCCAGGAGGGAGGTGTGCCCCCATTTTATATCAGTCTGAATATCTATTATAAAATCCTCCATAATGCCATGTTAGATTCATGTGCATCTCATAATATTATGCCAAAGGCAGTCATGGAGAAACTTGGCCTTGAGATAACCAGACCCTACAAAGATTTGTACTTATTTGACTTTAGCAAGGCCAAATGTTTAGGTATCATCAAATATCTTTGTATTAATGTAGTTCAGATACTAGCAAAGAGTCTAGTAACAGATATAGTAGTTGCTGATATCCCTCCTAAGTACAACATGCTTATATCATGCTCATGGGGATTCAAGCTACAAGGCACCCTTCAGATGGACAGGACCTATGCTAATATACCAGTGTTTGGAAAAAAAATAAGACTATATAGGGAGACTTTAATGAAATACATGGTAAGCAGTCAAGAAAAGCCACATAACTACCCTCTCTACTATGTTCATTCTGACCTTGACTCATTCATTCTTTTCAATGATGAAAACACTGATGCACGAGTGGCTGTAGAAAAGAAAGACCAAAACAAAGAGAAAAAGGACCAAATGAAAATTGTACCACATAAGTCTTAATCTGAACCTTTTTGGAACATGAGCTTTGATGGCTCTTGTGGAAAAGAAGGTTCAGGAACAGGAGTCTGGGTCTGCAAGACTGGGAATAACCACGCAGAGGGTCATTCTTACAAACTAAATTTCCAGTGCACCAACAACATAGAATAATATGAGGCACTCCTTTTGGGTTTGCAATTGCTGAAAAAATTAGGAGCCAAGAGGATTTCGATTCATGGGGATTCAGAGCTAGTTATCAGACAAATCAATGGAGAATACTCAACCAGGAATCCTTGATTGAGAGCATACAGGAATGTTTCCCTTGACCTCCTAAAAACATTTGAAGAATGTGATCTTGCCACAATTCAAGGGATTCAAAATATCCTTGCTAATGGGTTAGCATTTTCAACCAGCACTTGTCAATTACCTCATCTCAACAAAAAATATATAGTGCATATTAAACACTTCCCAACAGTCCTTGCTAATATTAGATACTCGAAATCCTTTGGAAATGAAAAACGGATTGAAAATTTCCTGAAATCTAAAGGTGAGTATGAAGATTCCAGCTTGGACCTAGATGGTGAAGAAGATTGTCCCACCGAAGAACACATATGCAAGGATGAACCTCCCCATAATTACGATGTTAATATCTTAGCAAATGAATATTTACATATAACATAGATACATAAAGACCCCAAAAAAGAGGAAATTTAAGTACCCAAAGACCCAAAAAAATAAGAATCTGAAGTACTCCAATCCAAGGATAATACCTTTCCCATAGGGCTTTTTACTTTAGAGGAGTTGCTCAATTTCAATGATGTGGCCAAGAAACCAAAGATGGAACCTATAGAGACCAATATTGAAGAATGTAATTTGGGCAGTGAACAAGATACAAAGATGGTAAAGTTATCAAATACACTTCCAGTATCCACAAAACAAAAATACATCGCTTTGTTCAAAGAGTTCATGGATGTGTTTTCTTGGAGCTATGAAGACCTAAAGTCTTATGATACTAGTATTATACAGCACAAGATTCCGGTTAAGGAAAACCAGAAGCCTTTCAAATAGAAACTGAGCAGGATAAATCCTGTCCTAATTCCCTTGGTTGAGAAGGAGATCAAGAAGATGTATGATTCCAAGATCATATTCCCAATCAGATACTCAGAGTGGGTATCCAACATAGTGCCTACAAGGAAGAAAACAGGTGCAATCAAACTTTGCAGTGACTTTAGAAATTTGAACAAGGTATCACTTAAAGACAACTACCCTTTACCAAAGATGAATCACATATTGCAAAGTGTAGTGGGCTCCAGAATAATTGATTTATTAGATGGATTTTCAGGGTATAATCGAGTGCTGGTGCATCCTGATGATCAACACAAGACAACTTTAACCACCCCATTGGGGACTTTCATGTATGTAAAAATGCCCTTTGGATTAATTAATGTTGGTGCCACTTTCCAGAGAGAAATGGACATTTCCTTTTCAGAAGAGATTGGCCTTTTAATTGTGATCTACCTTGATGATATTACAGTATATTTAAAAAATGATGAAAAACATCTGGCCCATTTGACGAGAGTCTTTGAGAAATGTAGAAGGTTCGGATTGTCCTTGAACCCCAAAAAATCCTTATTTGGTCTTAAATAATGGAAGCTTCTAGGCCACATTATATCTGAAGAGGGTATCAAAATTGATCCCAGCAGAATTGAGGGCATACTTAAAATCAATCATCCCAAGAACATCAAATAACTCCAATCATTCATGGGTAAGATAAATTTTTTGAGAATATTTATACCAAACCTTGCAGAACTATTGAGAAATATCACCAACATTCTCAAAAGAGATTCAGGAGTTAAATGGAGCATGGAGGTTAAACAATCCTTTGACTTGGTAAAGCAGGCACTCACCGAAGCACCGGTTCTGATCAACCCTGATTTCACTAAATATTTCTTCATTTTCTCCTTTGCATCAGAACACACTATTGTTGTTGTATTTCTACAGAAAAATAAGGAAGGACAAGAACAACCCATTGCATTTTTCAGCCAAGCTTTGAGAGACGCACCTTTAAAGTACAATATCATGCAAAAGCAGGCCTTCGCTTTGGTCAAAGCACTGAAGGATTTCGGGGTTTACATCCTACATTCACATATCATTGACTTTCTGCCCAACACAGTTGTCAAAGGCATCCTAACGTAGAATCCTGATGGAAAGAAAGGAAAGTGGATTGTTGTAATCCTCGAATATGATTTAGATATTAGGCCCACCAAGCTGATAAAGGGACAAGGGTTAGCCAAATTGATGGCTGAAACCAATTTTCAAGCACTAGATATCAATATGACCCATTCACTGGACGAACAAGAGGAACTGGCGACTCCAACTATTGAGGAAGCATACCTAAATTCTCCCTGGTATGCAGATATATTGTATGTTCTATTTAATTTAAATGCTCCTCCTAGTTTGTCCAAAACAAAAGCTAGATTCTTGAATTGAAGGCTGTAAAATTTTTCATCTTAGAAAAGGTCTTGTACTGGAAAGATTCTGGGGGCATATTGCTTAAATGTTTGCTTAAGGAAGATGTAGACATGGTCATGAAGGAATTTGATGAAGGGGATTATGGAGGCCATCTCTACTGGAAAACCACTGCTAACAAGATCCTTAGAGATGGTTTTTACTGGCCTAATCTCTTCCCTGATGCCCACAAAATGGTAGCCACCTACCACAAATGCCAAATTTTTGAGGGAAAAAGAAAGGTGTTGCCTTTGCCCTTACAACCCATTTCTATTGAGGCTCCTTTTCAACAATGGGGTTTAGGCATCATTATAGAAATCCACCCCTCATCCTATGCCCAACATAAGTGGATCCTAACTGCCACAGACTACTTTACCAAATGGATAGAAGCCATTCCTTACAGAGCTGCTACTGACTCAGTAACTATCAAATTCCTTGAAGCCAATATCCTGTCTAGATTTGGTTGTCCTAGAGAAATCATCACAGAAAACAGTGTTGCTTTTAATTCCAAGAAAATGGTTGATTTTTGCCACAAATATCATATATCCTTGGGGCATTCAATAACTTATTACCCTCAAGGTAATAGGCTACCTGAATCCTCCAACAAGAGTTTGGTTAATATCATAAAGAAACTGCTAGCAGACAACAAGAAATCCTGGCATAACAAATTGGTGCATGCATTGTGGGCTGATAGACTAAGAACTAAGAAATCAATTGGCATGTCCCCATGCCCAGTTGTTTTATGGGATGGATGCAGTTTTCCCAACATCATTAGGAGTGCCAGCCATGAAAATCATTCAAGAGGTACATGCTAAAGAGAATGATGAAAAAATAAGAATAAACCAAACCATTCAGCTACCACTGTCCAAAGAAGAATTTTACAACAGAACTCAAGTTTTGCAAGAAAACATAAAGATATTTGACAAAAGAACAAATGCAAATGATTTTAATATTGGAGACAAAGTACTGAGATGGGATTCCAGAAGAGAAGATAAACGAAAACATGGCAAGTTTGATAATTTGTGGAAGGGCCCATACATTGTTCATTCTTTCAGGGGGGATAATGCATTCTTTCTGCAAGAAATGGATGGAACAGAGCTTCCTAGAGGTCTTGTCAATGATAGGATGTTGAAACATTACTTCTCCTAGATACATAGAAATTTCCCACTCCATTGTAAATACCACGATTTTTTGGTTCGGATCCTTTTGAAGGTTACCTTTTTGTGCTGAAAAACATTAGGAGAAAAATCATTAAAACAACAAGAGAAGATTCATGGAAATTATTGCAAAGAAGAAGTACACAAGGCTACTGGTATTGATGTTCTTGACACTTCCCTAAAAAGAAGTTCCATCCCCAGCTGGAGCCACTGTTAGAGTCTTGTAATTTACAGTGTCACAAGGTGACTGTGTATTTTTTACTTGCAAATTTTCATATTGTACATATATTTCAATATTAAAAGAATTTCGAAAGAAGATAAAAAATAAACAAAATAAGAAGAAAAGAGGGTGTAAAAAAGAAAATAAAACCCCACAAAAAATGAATAGATCTAAAAGTTCTGCAAATCAAAATGCCACTACTTTTTAGAAAATTTTGTTCAATCATACAACTTAAGCATGATTGTACAATTTTGAATTTTCTGCTAATGGGTTAGAAAATGAGGATTTTACAAACTATTTAATCTTGGCCTATCAGTAGGTAGGTATAAAATGAGATTGGTCCAATAGCTTAATCTGGACCAATAGGAGAAATAAGGGATAGGGTCTAGGTTAGAATTCCAAAAGAAAAAGGTTCTGGGGTCCGCAAGCCTAAATGCACCCTAAAAAGAAGAAAAATGTTAGATTTGTAGTTTGGGTAGGTAGATAGATTGAGAAGGCATCAAATCCCATTTTTCCTATGATGAACGAAGAAATACCAAAACAACGGTACTTTCACCCAAGAGATTGCAAGAAAGGGTTATATTTCAAAGTTTAGGAACTTAAAAATATTTCAAAGTCATCTACGACATTACCTTATGTCTAAGTTTTATCCTAAGTCCTACCCAAGCCCCGCCAAATCCAAATCACACATTCCAAATCACAAATTCCAAAGGAGAAACACGTAATATCATAACAAAAGTGTCGAAGTGCTATTTGCGAAGTGGGTGGGACTCAATCACACATCGCAAACCGCAAAGTTTAAACTTTCAGTTCTCGATGCTCATAACAAGATCTACGATCTACAGATCGTGGGCGGGCCCACCTTTTCTTTGCCATGTCATCCACGCTCATCACACATCGCGGACTATGGGCGGCCCCCACCTCCTTCATGCCACATTCCCCCTTGTCCTCGTCGCACATCGCACTTCGCGAAGTTTATTCATTAACTCCCACTGCTCATAACAAAAACCTTGAACACTGCGATGTGTGGTGTTGAATGGGCCCCATCTCAGCCCCCTTGCCATGTCACTTCTTGCCATCGCTGCTTTTCACATCACAAGATTTAACTTTCACCTTTGCCACTATTAAACAACAGCTTCCGCTTTATGATTGCGCTGTGAGTTTTGGGCCCCACCTCCTTGCCACGTCACTCCCACCTTTAAAAGCCCCGCACATATCTGCCAAATTTTCTCCCCAGCTCACATCTGACAGTCCTTGTTTTTTTTTGGCCTCCCTGCAGCCACTGAATGTTAAAAAAAGGGGGGGTCCGAAATGGGCAGTATCCCATACCGTTATTTCCGCTACTTGTCGCACCCATGGATATTTCACACCCCCCCATTCCAATACCATTTACCTCTCTCACTCCCTCCGAAAATCCATTTTTTCTATCCACCAAACCGCTGCACCTCTTACCGTTACTGGTACCATTTGCCCCACGTCGGCTCTCGCCTACTCACTTCACTCAATCACATCACCTCCCGTCAAGAGGTCATTGTGCCATGAATGTCCAGACCATTATTCAGTGGGCCCGTGCCTAATAAAAACCCACTAAACCACAATTTAAAGCTCAATTTTAGCGTAATAGTAGGGTTTACTTTGATATTATTGTCAATTTGTTGCAGGTTTCGAAGCCGCAGTAAAATTACAAAGGTTTTACTTTGTTATTACTGTCAATTCGTTGCAGGCTTGGAATCCACAGTAAAATTATGGAGAAACACAGTTGAAGAAGAGGTCTTATCCATCAAAGATAAATCATCAGTTCTCTGCATTTCAACAACAAGTTTATTTTTCAATTATGTTCACACTTCCCCCCATATTTTTCCCTTCCCAACCATTAATCTGCAATTGTTCCCTTCTTTGATTCCCTCTTCTTTATTCCCATTCTTTCCTATACAGTGAATGAGACCAGTTAAAGCTGCAGAAGATAGAAAATGCCTCCAAAGCTAGATCAACAACCTTTTAATCCTATGGCCTACCCACAAGTGGACCTGGATCACTTGGCTCTAGCAGAAAGAGACTATAAAATACATGAGACAGAGACAGACTTTGATTTATTCGATGTCTACTACTGGCTCGAAGAAAAATTTCTCAATGCAACTGATGACATTATCCTTTGGGAGACCCATCTACCCCTTTACATCTTTCTTAAAACCCATAATTTGCCTGAATTCATCAGAAAGTGTAAGTCCTGCTATGACATTAATCAAAGGACCATAGTCACCCCAATAGGAGAAATCTTGTTCGCCATCAATACCCAATCCATCTAGCAGATGATGCAGGCCCTCACTCTTGAACAAGCAGTTCCTTTCTCGTATGAAGCCCTTAGGGAATCTTATCAAAATATTGACTTTTCCACCAGAGCCAAAACTTTTCAGCTTTTCATGGCCCCTGATGCCCCAATTCCTATAAAGAACCCTCCTTATCCCTCATCTAGGTTTCCTGATAAGACAAAGCACATTGTAATAGTTTTATCTTATTTATTGGGTTATGACACTGATCAGTGGGTAGATGAAGTTGTGATAGGATTTTTGTCCACTCTTTCCTCATAAGCTAAACCCGCAGGCCTATTCAACTATGCTCAGTTTCTTTCAGAGGCCATTCATGAACAGTTTGTAAAGTTTAATACCGAGGATGTTTTCAAATACTCCTCTGTGTTATTATATATGTTTGCCTATTTCCAACCCAGAAGGTTTCAATTTCAGATGACCAAGGTAAATGAAGATATTGGGCCTCAATCTGTCATTTTCTGGACCACCTTGCTATTAAAATATTGGAAGGATTACACATACAAGGATTTTTTGGATTTGTTTGTGCACCTAGCCATCAACACACTCAGCAGTGCAGCAGAGCCTAGGATAAGTGAAGAAATCAGGAAAACCATGCAGCTGATAGAGCAAGTGAAGACAACAGATTACTAATTGTACCAAAATTACACAGAGATTCGAGTCTATGGAAATGAGCTAGCCCCTTACAAATTTCTAAAGTTCCTCTCCATGAGGGTCTTTGCACTAGAGTACATAAGGAAAATGATACATGTATGTGAGCTCCACTTTGTTTCTGAAAATAATAAGGCTCAATTCAATATCAAGACACAAATTGGGCCTTTCATCTATAATAGTAGAGCAGAAAGAGAGGAGGCAGAGAAGATATTGAAGGGGATGTGTATCAACCATAGTTTCCTTGGTCTTATGACCCTGCCAAAATCATCTCCACGAAAAGGGTGGAAAACATATCCACCCCATTTGTTCACACACACAGACCTAAAATTGAGCAGTATGCCAATCAAATAGAATGGGTGACCAACACCCTCCAAGAATAGGAAAAAAAAGTGATCTCCACTCCAGGCATCCAGACCCCAACACCACAAGGGAGAAAGAATCCAGAAGTCAAAGAAGACAAGGGGAAATATTAAAATAAAGAGATAGGGAGCAAGATGCCAAGAGAGGATCAGTGACCTTCAGTGACTAAAACCTCTAGTAAATAATTCAAACTAAGATATAGGAAGAGGGCCCGAGTTCATATGAATATTAATCAAGGAGGAGAATCAGGGCAGCAAACAATGGTTCATATTGCAAGCACCCCTGGGTCATCTCTAGTTGGTGGTAAAACAATGGCCTCCCTTACATATTCATTCACAATATCTCTGCAACAGTAGGCCTTTCAGACATCTAATTCTATGCTTGCCATAGAAGGCCAAGAAAAATCAGTTTATGACACATTCAAGGAAATAAAGTTAAGGAATGAGGTGTTGAAGACCAACACATAAAATCAGTTCTAGAAGCAGACCCCAAGTTCAAAAAATAGGCTTTTGTCTGCCTTTGACACTGAGAAAGGAAGGATGTATATGGCATTGCTAGAAGCCATGGTTCCCCAACCCCAAGGAACAGAACATTACAAGAAATCATCATTTGAGTTGAGGACTAAGGACATCCATCTGATCCACCAGATGGAATTACACAATTATACTGGAGAGATGGTGGCCTCCAAATTGACAAGTACTGCTATGATCTTTTCAAAACTACAGGTATCCTTAGCCAATACCCAATCCCAACTCAGAATGGAGAATATCTCTACCATGGCTAAGGACTCAAGGATCAAATCCTTGGAAGAGTTGGTAGTGAAGATTGGGTATGACCCAACCAATGTTCAAGTTGTGGAGGAGATATACAAGAAAAATAATGCTGACATAGCAGCCCTCAGGAAACAACTCAAAATGTCAGCAACAAAATAACCCTTGGCCAAAGGCATTGAAGAAGATCAGTCAAAGAAGGCAGAATCAGTGAAGCTTGTCATGGAACAATATTCCCAAATCAAACAGATGGAGATTGAGATGGAGAAGCTACTGAATGAAAAAGAAGAAGAAGCTCGAGTGGCACTCACCCCACTAGAAGCTATCCCCATTTCATAAATTCCATCAGTTGTTCCAGCAACTGCTGGAACATCCTGTGGGACAGACCAACTGTCAAAAGATATGGAAAGCATGACCTTGCAGTCACAAGAGATTAAGAAATTGGAGGCACATATAGGCATCTTAAAGGACCAGAAGGAAAGATCTGAAACTACATATGAGATAGCCAAGAAGCAGATTGAGAGGTTAGAGAGGGCACAGAAGGAGTTTTCGACCAGTAGCATTCTGAGGAAAATGAAGTTAATCATATGGGGTAGTTTTATGGAGTCAGTGGATGAGATCTAGCACTCCATTCACATCATTTTTGAGCAGAAAGAATTACTCAGCAAATGTAAGGGGACTATTGACAAAGAAAATAAGAAATTAGGGAATATACCCATGACAACCCCTAAAATCATAAAATTCCTAAACTCCAAAACCAATTTTGGGCTTGAAGAGCTTGATGTACAGGACAGAACAACAACCATCGTAGAAGTGAAAAAGTTCCTCATTAAGAGGAATTTAGTGAGGCAGCTAAAGGAGAAGTGTCATGAATTGGACATGGCCATCGACAAATTTCTGAACAAGATTGAACCTCTGGTAACCAAAGGGCGTCCCTCACTATATGTAATTAATGACAAGCTGGTCCAGAAATTGGATTATATGACCAAGCTCAGGGAAGCAGAAAAGGATATCACCAAATTTTCCAGCATCAAAGGTAACGTGATCGGGAAGGTTGTCTTGGATCTCCTGAGCATTGATATCTTTATTCAACATGAGTTGAAGCATGTTTTTCTCACTAGACCCACTTTCAGTAAGTACACAGAGGTGGATGAGGTGTACCTACAGGTCATAGGTATAAGAATTAACCGCAAAAAGGAGTGGAACAAGTTTTTTATGTACCAATACTGAAAAGGCGCATTGGACACATCAGCACAACCACCATTTGATTAGAAGTATCAACATCACAACACCTTTAATGATCTAGTAGAGGTGGCCCAAAAGTAGAGCCAGATGTCAGAGCCACCCATCTTTGCCTCTTCGTGACCACCTCAGCCACCATCAAATGCCTACTTTTGGATTCATGAAGAGCTGCCTAGGTTTTGAATTTCCAAAGAGCTACCTGATTTAATTCCACAAGCGGTGTTTTTGTCAGAGATTTTTGTTCGGGCCTTGCATAGCCATACTTTTCTAGCTTTAGTTTAACTGTAATAAATGAAGGTTGCCAAAGTATATTACAGTAACTGACTTAGGCTTTATTCAAATACTGCATGACTTTTCATTATCAACGGTTGGACATTATTGGACCCTGCATTATAAGAACTACTGTATTAGAGCACTGTAATTTTGGAGCTGGACATAAATAATCAAAAATCGTTTACAAGATTCTTGAGCTGTGTTAAATGGTGATGTGCTATTTCTCTATGTTAAATGTTTCCATTATCTTCCCTACTATGCATATATTTATCTAATTGTAAAACATAAATTTTAGATTAAGATATGTTGTCAGAGCACCTTAATTATGTCTACGTTTACAATCTGAATGTTTTCTATTGAAGTATGATTAAATAATTCTTAACTACTCTTTAGTCACTCCTGAATCTTACTGTTTCTTCCACCTCACAATTCATACTACTCTAAAGATCCATTTAGCCCAGTTAGCTTTCCATGTGATGCTCTTGAAAGTTGATGTGCCAATCCAGCCTTTTCACTCCATATCCCAATGGATTAGTCCCTGCAGACCTACTCATCCAACCAACAAATTCAATCAAAACAACCAATACCACCATCACTGTAACTAGCCTAATATTAGCATTCATAGCATTAAAGATAAATTTAAATCATAAATAGAGAGAGCCCTCTCTGAGTCTAGGAGGGCTAGGCCCTAGATTCCAAAGAGGTTTGATGTTGTCCTCTATCGTTTATTCTTGCCAATATTATAGATTATAGGGACACAACACCCAAAACAAAGTGTGATGCGTAGGTGCTACGCAACCCTTTCCTACTCAGTCTCACTCATGTTTTGGAGCTGCCAACTGTCAGAGTTTTAGCCCATTTAACCCCCTAAACCCTAAACCCTTAACTCCTAAACCCTTAAACCCTAATTCCTAACTCCTAACCCATTTAACCCCGTAAACCCCTAATAACCTAACCCATTTAACCCCCTAAAATCCTTAACTTCTAAACCCCCTAACCCGCTAAACCTCTAAAACCTTAACCCATTTAACCCCATAAACCATAAACATATAACCCCTTAACCCCTAACCCCTTAAATCCTAATTCCCAACCCCTAACCCATTTAACCCCCTAATCCCTAATCCCTTAACCACTAACTCATTATTCACCTAAACCCTAACTGCACTTAAATCCCCTAACCCCTAAGCCTCCAATCCCTAATCCCTTAACCACTAACTCATTATTCAACCCCTAACCCCCCAAGCCCTAAACCCTTAACCACTAACTCATTATTCCCCTAACCCCAATTGCTAATCCCTTAACCACTAAATCATTATTTCCCTAACCCCTAAATGTGCCTAAATCCACTAACCCATAAGCCCCCAATCCCTAACCCCTTAACCACTAACTCACTATTCTCCTAACCCCTAAACCCTAAACCCTAAACCCTTAATCCCTTAATCCCCTAACCAGGGAAAAATTTAAGGAAGGAAGTTTATCTTAAAGTTTAGAAACCTATATATGCAAACTTACTAGTCCCTAATATGCAAATTGTAAAATTCTTGGTGATGTTTTTGTAGAAATATTTATATTTCCAATGATTTTATATCATTCTTTATAAAATTTTGGCAATTTTTAAGGTAAAATAATTTTGTATTGTAAAATTTTAGCGAATCATTTTTAGGAAAAAATGGAAATTGGCGAATATTTTTTTCATAAAAAGCATGGAAAATTAGCCCACCTACGAATATTAGCCCCTAAAATTTTCCCTGCCCCTAACCCTTAAGCCCTGAATCCCTAATCCCTTAACCACTAACTCATTATTCCCCTGACCCTTATATTTGATTTGTGCCTTGGGGAATGTGAAAGAACGGGGCAAGGGGACACAAGGGTAGCATGTATGGGTATAATTCATAGGTGCAAGCATGGTTTAATATGTGTAATATCCCAAAACAGGGATTTCCTACAACAATGAGAATATATTAAGATATTCTAAAGTTGGAGCTACAACAATATGTAAACACAACAATGGAGTAGCAGTGATAAGATCATACAATCTGTATGAAAACCATAAAGCCACTTTATTATATATATCAGCAACAAATAAGTACAATACACATCATATGATCAAGTAAAACAAGCCTCCCATGAATACACATGTGAATAGTGAAATATTGTTGCATAGTAGAATGTCTATGGATCAAAACTGCGCAGTCATAGAGAGAGAACTGCTAAAGGAAATAAAAAAAAATCATAGATCTACATATATATGGCTGATACAATGATGGGAGAGAATATCTAAGCTCCAAAAGACTATTTCAAGTCAATCTGGGAAGGATTGTCTGAAATATGCCAAACTGCATAAATGTCGGAGTTGCAGGGTAGCAGTTGCAACTCAAGAACTGGATCTGGATGGAAATTACTAAATATGATGTCCAATCTGAAATATACCTCCTCTAATGGATCTTCCAAGTGGAAGGCTGATCCTAACACTAAATATCTCACCCTCCAAATAATTTGCAAAACCCCCACTGCAAATGCTCACTGGAAATAACATAGTCATTGAGGGATACTGTGTTGTAGGTGCAAGGGAATGAGTTGGCCCAATGCCAATATCTGAAATAAAATCTTAAACCTTCCTCACTAACCTTCCAAAGGAATGGAATCTCCCTCCTCTGAAAAATAGCTCCAGAATTGGTGTTGTGGACCTCCACTGCAACACCCTGCAACACAACGTTATACTTGAGTAGAAATAACGCTATAGCTTAAGGAGGTGGCTTGGCCTTAAGCCTGAATGTGGAGAATGATGTACATGATCCTTCAAGAGGCCTCTCTTGGAAGGATAAGGATTCCTAAATAGGATATCCTTGTGCTAAACAGCACTGCAACGCTGTTATACAGCAAGAGACTGCACAAAATTCTAAACAGACCATAAAATCAATAATACATAACATGAGAAACAATGGTTGCCTTGCCCTCATTTTAAACAAGTGAGAACTCTCTCCCCATGGGTCCCACTCCTTAGGGTTTCCTTCACCAAGGAAACTTACTCCCATTCACACTGCGCTGTCTCTCCAAGTGGTCTCCACCTCTTATCCCAGCATTGTTGACTTGGTCAAACTTGACCTTGTCCTCATGCAAATGTCCTGATCCTCTTTCATACTTGAGGTTATGAAATCTAGCTCTTCTGAATGTCCATTTTCATATTATGAGTGATTTTATTCATTCTTCTGCAATGTATGGGCCTCCTTACCCATTTATTTACCTCCTGTGTATAAACAACAAAATTTAATATTCCCTTCAGTTGTGTGCTAAAGTGGGAATATTACAGTCCTCCCCTCCCAAATGTTGCTTGTCCTCAAGCAACTGCAAATATAAAAATGAGGGGCCTTCTTGAGGCATGAGGTTTGATAAGAGTTGGATCTACCATCCCCATATGAAGCTCCCATCCCCAAGCAATCATCCATAGAAAGTGAGTTACCTCCCAACATGGCAACTCCTGAAAATGCTCCTCCACCTTAAGCTCTGGTAATGTAGGTGGGCTGAAAATCTGATCTTGGTAGACAAAATAGTCTACCCCACGTTGTCCTCCTCTCCACTTAAGATAAGTGTAGAGTGTCTACTGATCCCGAGCTGCAATAATTCTGCCCTCAAGAAGCAAGAAGGAAATGGGATCCTCAAAGATCTCCTCTCCAACGTTATGAATCATGCTGGCCCAAATAACCCCATATATGATGAGTTGGAAATCATCATCATATGGCATCATATCCATCATATGGCTCGCCTCATAAGGAAAAAAATGTGTTTCTATGGTGGTCATACCATCTCCCATGCTCCCCTTAGAACATGTAGTGCAAAAAGTGTGGCGAATTTCTCCCTCAAAGGACACATCCACCCAATGTGTCTCTCCCCCAATTATGCTCTCAAGAAAAGAAATAACAATAGAAATAAAGGGAACCATAATGAGAATCATACTTGTCACCATATGAAGTAATGGAGAATGACAATGGTCCCTCAAACGCAACGAGTGTAGCTTGACCCTCAACTGTAATAGAGAATGACAAAGAGTGTGGTTTCTCAACCACCTGCTTGTTGCCCCATTCTCCTCATGTGTTTGGAGAAAGTGAATAATGTATTATGTCAAGTGAGTATGTTCTTAAATCTCCTCCCCACATCCTCCTAGGGAGTGATAATCTATAATGGCCTTAAGTAGACCACAAAATATAGAAGGAAGAATATTCCTCCTTTGAGAAAATTCCTGCACATATATGGTTAAGAGATGCATACATATATACAAATTACTATGCAAATAAACAATACCCTTACCATATGTTTTGCTCATATAAATGGAGTGGATCATAGATGAGTCTCCTCTCATCCTCAAAGAGAAAAGAGTTGTTTGTGCTAACTCCTCCATCTCCATATGATCCATGCATCTCCTCATATGTTGATATATCTCCTCCTCAAAGCCCTTCCAAAATACCCCTCCATGATGGTGTGGTATGCTCTCATAGAACAAGTGGGGCTGAAAAGGAAATCCTCATGAGCTTCTTGTAGCAACTTCTCCTTGAGCTTGGAAGCTCCAGATAAGAATATCCTACCATCATAATAGATGACCCCATCTCTGACTGAATATCCCTCCTCATGCAACTGGTCATCCGATATCATACAAGTGAAAATATCCTTGGAATACTCCACCAACAGCCGGGAGTTCCAATATGGATCTATCCTCCATAGTGACAATTTTGATGATCTCTCATGAATAGAATCTATCATATGGTCATCCTCATCTTTGACATCTCCCATGCCAAAGATGCAAGTTGGAAGGCTGTTATCCTTCCCCTGCTGCTTCTGCCACAACACAGAATCTGAAATGGGAGTGGGTAATGATGATGTTGAGATAATTCTCCCTCTCTCCTTGAGTCTACCAAAGACTCCCAGTGTTGTACCAAGCTCCCCCAAGGTCTCCACTCTTCTGGAATAAATGAGTGATACCTCAAAATGTGAAGCATCCATCCTTCTCTGCTGATCTAGTGGTCTCCTTGGTGCAATGCCTCCATGCAATGAGACATCATCATCAAGAGTAGACTGCATATATGAATGGGAAGATTTGTCCTTGCCCTCACTACACAATCCAGTCCCCCTCTTAGGTGTATCAACCTCCTGAAATGTATAGGGGTGTGTACTCCTCATCACATGATTTTGGTCATCCTCCCTATCTTCTCCTTGTATCTCCATAGTTCCACACCTCATCATCAATGGCACATGTAAAACATGAGTTGTGCCTTGATTTTAACACATGAGATCCTAGGGACTCTCTTGTAAAGATACAAAAATCCCTTTGGTTGGAGCAAGAGCTCCTCCTTCCTCTGCATGAGGTGCTAGAACAACTCCAGATCTGAAAACATTGTTGCACTTAGCCTCCTCAACATGAAAGGGGAACCCTCCAATGATTGGATCCTCTTTTGGAAAAGGGATCTCCTTGCCTCCTTGTGCCAAAATACAAGATGAAGTTCTTGCCTCCGGCAGAGTATAATGCAAGATATCAGCCTCCTCTATGGTTTTTTCAAGTGGCTTTGAGTCTATGGTTCCCCCCATCACATGCAAGGGTTTTGCTTGTTTAAATTTTTTTGCCTCCTCCACATGTGTTTCAAAATTCTTCCTACCAAATCTTTCCACCAAAGTTTTAATGAACTTTGCATAGGAATAATTATTTGCATTCTTTAAAGAAAAGGACTCAAATATCCACCATGCATAGGAATTTCCTCCAAAATGCAGCGCTGCTACCCTGGTGGCTTCATCTTCAGAAATTTGATGCTACTGCAAGAAGGTGTCTAGCTCCTCCACCCAATTCCTGGCTGAACAAGTAGGTGAACCATCAAAGGTAGATAGAATAAATCTACCCACATTATGCTGCTTGCTCCTCATCACCTTGATCTTGAAAAACTCCAGAAAAGTGATATGCTCTCTAAACTTTTGAGTTTGAGATTCATACTCATGCAAGAAACCACTAAGAGTTCCCCTCTTAGGCATTCCTTTTCTTCTCTCTCCCTCATGGCCAAACTGGGCATGTGACTGTGCTATGCATCATAGGGTGTGGCTGCATGCTCACACTCCTCATAAGAAAATCTATATTTTGATTCAAATTCAAACCCTCTTGGAGATTCTTTACAAATCTCCTCCCTCATCTTCTTGAGATCTACATGAATGATCTGCAAAGTTTGAGACAGAAACTTTGGAATTTTCTCCTCCTTTATCCCTCCAAAGGATGGAGTCTTATTTCCCTTCATCTCTTCTTCTTCTTGTCTTCTGAATAGCATAGTGGATGAGATCCACAGGCTGTGCCAGAAAGATGCTCTGATACCACTGTAATATCCCAAAGCAGGGATTTCCTACAACAATGAGAATACTTAAGATATTCTAAAGTTGGAGCTACAGCAATATGTAAACACAACAATGGAGTAGCAGTGATAAGATCATACCAAGATGTATGAAAACCATAAAGCCATTTTATTGCATATATCAGCAGAAAATAAGTACAATACACATCAGATGATCAAGGCAAACAAGCCTCCCATGAATACACATGTGAATAGTGAAATACTGCTGCATAGTAGAATGTCTATGGATCAAAATTGTGCAGTCATAGAGAGAGAAATGCTATAGGAAATACAAAAAATCATAGATCTGCATATATATGGCTGATACAATGATGGGAGAGAATATCTAAGCTCCCAAAGACTATTTCAAGTCAATCTTGGAAGGATTGGTTGAAATATGAAAAACTGTAGAAATGTCGGAGTTGCAGGGTAGGAGTTGCAACTCAAGAACTGGATCTAGATGGAGATGAATGAATATGATGTCCAATCTGAAATAGACCTCCTCCAATGGATCTTCTAAGTGGAAGGCTGATCCTAACATTGAAGATCACACCCTCTGTTACACAGCAATTTTTCGCCGTCCCTGCAATCCCCATCCCGCACATTGGAGGGCTCATTCCATGACCTGTGGGCAGAGTTAAGACTTGAAAATACTTTCATTGCATCCCTCTGAATATGAGCTTTAATTGCCCTGAAGACATCTCCCTGCAAAAAACCCTAAAAATAGCTCTTTTTCCATTGGCGCGCTTTCACAGTTCAACCCTCACGCCAAGGGGGAAAATCCTCCAAAGAGGGTGCTCCAATTGGCGCTCTGTCATAGAGCCGCACCCGTGCCAACCATATTAAGAGGTTTTTTTTAAAAATAAAAGGTGGAAGTTTCATCTTAACAAATTCTTGGATTGATTTCTATCTTGAGTTGGGAGGTTTGGCTACGAATTTCCATAGAGAGGAAGTGGTTTGCCACCTCTCATGGAAGCTTCCTTGATGATAGGGCCAATCCCATAATTATAGGGATCCCAACTCCCCTTCCTCCTTCTATAAAAGCTTGTCCATTTCCATTGCAAGCTAGTTCCAAAGAGTGGCATAATTTCTAAGTTCCCAAGAGCTTTCATGCTGCAAAAGCCTTCTTAATTCCCTGAGGCCAAATCCAAGCAAGGAGACTATTGCCAAGTATCTGGAGAGAGAGGCTTGTCCCATCCCTGACAGGCTTTATCGAGACATGTTGTGCTGACGACCCGCTAAAGGAGAGTGCTGCGTCGAAGCTATGGTTGTATTCTTCTTTTGACTCTTTAATGATAAGCGACTATCGGTTATGGTTCCACTCTTGTTCTTGATCATGTTCATGAGTCATGTCCTCTTTGACTGATATATATTTGTATGTACTAGATTTTATGCTTGCATTTGTGTTGTTTCTTGCATGTGCAGGTGTCCGATCACGGAGATCGTGAGGGTTGTGATCTGCCAGGGCGAAGGAACGAGAGCACCACCTCTTCTACAAACGACAACGTCAGATTTCAGGTAAGCCTTCCTCGCAAGTCGGTTTATTTACAATTAGGAACCTGCACTGTAGCGTGTTTGATTGTTGCTAGACCCGATCTGGGCTAGTAGGGATTGCCTCTGTCCGCAGAGGGGATTTACCTCCTCAACACCCTCCAAACAATCTGTGAAACCCCCACTGCAAATGCTCACTGGAAATAACATAGTCACTGAGGGATACTACACTGTAGGTGCAAGGGACTGAGTTGGCCCAATGCCAAGATCTGCAGTAAGCTCTAAAACCTTCCTCACTGACCTTCCAAAGGAATGGAAGATCCCTCCTCTGAAAAACAACTCTGGAAATGGTGTTGTGGACCTCCACTACAACACCCTGCAAAACAACGTTATACTTGAGTAGAAATAACGTTGTAGTTGAAGGAGGTGGCTTGACCTTGAGCCTGAATGTGGAGAATGAAGTACATGATCCTTCAATATGCCTCTCTTGGAAGGAGAAGGATTCCTAAATATAAGATCCTTGTGCTAAACAGCACTGCAATGCTGCTATACAGCAGGAGACTTCACAACAGTCTAAACAGACCAAAATCAATAATACATAACATGAGAAAAAATGGCTACCTTTCCCTCCTTTTAAACAAGTGAGAACTCTCTCCCCATGGGTCCCACTCCTTAGGGTTTCCTTCACCAAGGAAACTTACTCCCATTCACACTGCACTGTCTCTCCAAGTGGTCTCCACCTCTTATCACAGCGCTGTTGACTTGGTCGAACTTGACCTTGTCCTCATGCAAATGTCCTCTTTCATACTTGAGGGTATGAAATCCAGCTCTTTTGAAAATCCCTTTTCATATTATGAGGGATTTTATTCATTCTTCTGCAATGTATGGGCCTCCTTACCCATTTATTTACCTCCTATGTGTAAACAGAAAAATTTAATATTCCCTTTAGCTATGTGCTAAAGTGGGAATATTACAATATGATGCATAATCCTAGCACTAGAGAATGAGAAGGGGGCTTGGGACCGGCTAATTTCATAGGGGCTAGGGGACCTAGAGGGAAGGTAGTGAGAACAATCGATAGGGGAACCCCTAATAGTGGTGATAAGGGGATTAGGAGTCTAATTATCAAAAACCATAAGCCCTTAACCGATAACCCTTGAATTCCATATTCCATATCTCCTTAACCAACTATAATCCATGCACCTCATAACCCATAAATCCTTATGCTTTTAACCTGTGACCCTTAACCCCTAATAATTCACCCTTAAACACCTTAACTCATAACCCCTTAAACACCTAAATCCACTAAATCTTAAGTCCTTAGCTACTAAATCCTCTAACCCTAAAACCCTTGGAGCTTAACCCTTGACCCTTGAAGCCCTTAACCACTAAGTATCCAAGGCTGAAAATAACACCCCAAACCAACATATTGACCTCCGAGGAGAATCCTTCACCTATAATAGAGCATATTGGAAACATTTGATTTTTAGAGAACTAGGTATTGGTTATGAGGGTATGTGTTTGTGGGTAATTCCATTTTTACCATGTATACCAAACATAGAAAAATTAGATAATTTTCCAAGCCTTGATTTGAATCGCTCACAATATCCACACTTCATGTTGAGATGTAGGTTATAGTGCTCTCTCACACAGGGAGTTGGAAATTAATAGATCACTCACAGGGACAAGGCCTCTCTAGCGATTAAAGTTGTAACACAATTCAAGTGATTTACACCTCCAATATAAATGACATCATTGTATGTGTGTGTCAGCTTGTTAGAAAGGTTATTTATAGAAAATACATTCAATTTAATTGGACTTCATATTTTTAGGGCCTCGACTATAATATGGATTTTTTACTAGGAACACTTCATGCAAATGAAAGGGGGCCTTTTTGTTTAACCACATACGCACACGAGCATCAAATGATGCACTTCTGACCCCCCTTGGTGCATTGAAAGTGGGTTTACATTTGCATCGAGTTGGGGAAGGTCAGGTTGACGTGTCGGGTGGGGTCGGGTCGTGTGAGGGTGGCCATATAAAAAATGCTAACTTATGACCGCCCATGTTCCTTGTGCATGTTTGTGCGATCCATTTTCCGTTTTCTCCCTCGTGCCTTCGTTCAGGCGGGTCGCATCACGCCTTGTGAGAGTGATATAGGAAACACATTTGGGTTAAGCTTAGTTGAACTCCAAAATAAGAATAAAAGTCAACTTAACAAGGAGAGGAGAGAGAAAAATGATGGCTAACTATTGCAAAGTAGGGAGGAAGTGCATACACACTCTAGGAAGGTCTTTGAATTGGGTAGTATGAATCAATGGAGTGGAATTATCCATTTATTCCTCCAACTAGATTCTAGTTAGTGCCACATTTCATTCTAGGTGGCACCGCCTATTAAAATAGAAAACCCTAAAAATAGAGAATTTGAAAAATGATAGGAAATTCCCAATAGTGAATTAAAAGTGGTCATATGTGCCCCTAATAATGTATGGAAGAGGGTTTAATGATGGCTAGAGTGTGTGCCTTAATGAACTAATGAGTGTAATGTACCCCAACACCACCCCACAACCCAACTAGGGATTATTCTATTGAATGAGTCCTAGCAATTCTCAGCAATGTTAAGTACTCATGTACAAAAAAAAACAATCAATGAGTCCCAGAAATTTGCGGCCATGTCAAGTACTCATGAGCGTAAACCTATAAACTCATAACCCATTTAACCCTAAACGCTAAACCTCTAAACCCTTAACCCCTAACCCATTTAACCCCCTAAACACCTTAAACCCTAACCCATTTAACCCCCTAAACCCTAACCCCATTAACCCCTAACCCCTAACCCCTCGAAGGCACAAGGGAGCAAATGAAAAACAGCCCACATTAACGTGCACAAGGCACATGGGTGGTCACAACTTAACATTTTTTATACAGCCTACCTCACATGACCCGACTCGACCCAACATGAACGCATTTCCTTGGGCACCCTCACACGACACAACCTGACTCGACCCAATCACCCGCCCGAACGAAGGCACAAGGGATCAAACAACAAACAGTTTGCACGAATGTGCACAACACACACGTGTGGTCACAACTTAGCATTTTTTATATGGCCGCCCTCACACGACCCGACCCGACCCAACTCGAACCCATTTCCAGCTTGGGCGCCCTCACACAACTCGACATGACCCGACCCGCTCAAACAAAGGCACAAGGGAGAAAATCGCAAATGGGTCACACGAACATCCAATACAAGGCACACACGCGGTCAAAAATTAACATTTCTTATATGGCTTCCCTCACACGACCCTGCCCGATCACCTAACCCAAACGCGTTTCCTTGGGCGCCCTCACATGACCCGACCCGACTCGACCCACCCGAACAAAGGCACAACGGAGAATATGACAAACAGGTCGCACAAACATCTAGTACAAGGCATACAGGCGGTCACAACTTAGATTTTTTGATATGGCCTCCTTCACATGACCTAACCCGATCACCCGACCCGAACGTGTTTCGTTGGGTGTCCTAACACGACCCGACCTGACCTGACCCACCCGAACGAAGGCACAAGGGAGAAAATAGAAAACGAGCCGCACGAACATCTAGTACAAGACACATAGGCAGTCACAACTTAGAAATTGTGATACATCCTCCCTCACACGATCCGACCCAACCCGACCTGAACGCGCTTCGTTGGGCACCCTCACATGACCCGACTTGAACGCGTTTCCTTTGGTACCCTCACACGGCACGACCCGACCCGACCTGACCCACCCAGACGCATTTAATTCATATGAACTTTAATCCTAAACCCTAATTCCTCTAAAAATTATAAGACCCAATCCTTATAACCCCCACCACACTTAATATCTAAATATTACAACCCTTATCCTCTAACCGTATTTACCTCTCTAACATCTAATACATATAATTATTGACACCTAACCGCTATACTCCTTAACGCATATAAACCATAACCATAATACTATAACCATTATATCTCTTAAAATTTTACCATCATAAACCATAAACTTTATAACGTTTAATCCCCATCTCTTTTTAAACCCTAAAACCCCTAATATAACCTTATAACCCATATCTCAAATAATCCCTAATATTTACAACCTTAGTCCTTATAATCCTTGCATTAAAACCCTTAACCTTATAATCCATATTTCCAACAATGCTTAGCCCTCACATCCCTTACAATGCTTATCCTAATTACCTCATTTTTTTTAAATTCCAACAATTCTTAGCCTAATTACCTTACTACCTTTTTTCCAACAACGCTTAGCCTAATTACCTTACCACCATTTTTCCAACAATACTTAGCCTAATTGCCTTACCACTTTTTTTCCAGCAATGCCCGGCCCAAATATCGCTGAGACATTAGTGCCTGACGACCATCACCTGAACCTGCAGATCAATCACATTGCAGAAGCTTATAGTGCCCAACCCAAATATCGCTGAGACATTAGTACCCGACGATTGTGACAACCAATATTGGGCCCATTCCATCACATGCAATGTCACCTGAAGACTATAACCGACTCCACGACACTACTGAGAATACGTTGGCTCAGTGGGCTTGGTCAAGACACTGCTGAGAAGATGTTGGTTCAAGGGTTTAACAGGGGACCCATTAATTCAACCACCAGCCCCTAAGAAGAGATAGCTACTAGCCGGACCAGGAAATTAGGTGCAATCAGCCTTTGTCAACCCACTATAGACAAAATGGTAAGGAACCTAATAAGTTTGATTGGTATTTATTTTCTATTTAAATTCTTCTTATGTGTCTGCATGTTCATTATTCTCTACTTTCAAGGCATATGGTTTTGTTTATAAGATTTGGGGATCACGGGTTTGTGTTTTTGACTTAAAAAAATGTTTAACTCGAATAAAAATTTCCTCATTAATATGTAACATCATCGGCATACAAAACTGTGATTACATGTTGGTAGAAAAATCCAATTGAATTAGGCACATAATGGTGGTTATAATTTGTAATGTTGGTTTTCATAAACATCCAAACCGATTGATGCGGATGGGACTTCCATATGCTTCTCGTTTTTATTCTGTGATTTTGTAGCAAGATACTTGCTACTCTACACAACGATTTCCAAAACAATTATATACCTGTAAAAATATATATTTAGTCTTGAGAGGGCATCACTCTACAGGGTGTGTCTCTCAATCTTGCAGTCAATGCTTACTTTATAAACTTATAAGGAGCATATCCTCTCTCATACACAGGCTTCTAACATCTTACAAGTCTATATTACTCCGACCCTCATCTGTGGGTTAGAATTTTTTGTGCTCAAATTCATATTCAAAGATGATATCTCATCCTTCTCAATATTTAGATGACATTCTGCATTACTTAACATCCTTCATCAGTATTTTCTTTTCCTACATTTTATATTTTGTTGTTGCCTTCGTTCTGCCTGGTGTTGCTTCTATTGCATGATATCTCTTTATATCCATGGCTTGTTGGTGATGCCTTTTCACCAAACAATATTGTCCATCAAAATTTATAAATTGGTACATATAAAATTGAATTTTGTATTCAGGGCACTGTCATGAAGCCACTACCAATACTATGATAGAAGTTATATGTATAGCTTGGTAAGAAACATGAACCTACATAACACCATTCATGGTATAATTTAAGTTGCACCGTTCAATATTGTTATGAAAATTATACAATGAAGAAGTAATCCTCTTTGAGAAGGCACATGACCAATAATTATAACAGACGATGATCACGACAACAATAGTGAGCTTTAGCAAGAAAAATGATTTGAAACTTCTAAGGAAAAGGAAACCACCTTGGATTGATTCCCATTTTGAATTTTAATACCAACACCAAGGGCTCCAATTATAGTTTAATATGCTCTTGTCATCTTTCACTATTGTTGTTGCATGCCCATCTATCTTGGTAGGATTTACTAGGAAGCAGAAAAGCCCTTAAAGAGTGCATTATAGTGTTGTTTTTTGAATGTAGTAATTTTGTGATGAGTATAGTCTATTTTAGTCCAGTTTATGGGAAGAAACTTCCACCTGATGTGTTTTACCATGCACAACTACAACCATGTCCTTAATTTCCTAATATTTGAGCTCAGGAATGTTTTTTTGAAAATCTAATCTTTCATGTGGTATCATCCTCGACAGAGGAAAGCAAGGAAACAACAAGGAAATGTGTAATCTTTTATATGGGATTGTTGGGAATTTGTATGGTCTGGAGAAGCTTATTAGCCCTGTAGTTTAGCAGCTCTATCTGTATTTAGTTTTTTTTCTTGTTTCATTTTTCCAAGAATACAAATTATGCTAGTACATTCTATGGTCCCAACAGCCCAAAAACTTCTCTAGTTACTTATTAGAAGAGGATGTTGGGAAATTCGAAAACGTTACTTTGATGGGACTTGATCATAATGTTCTTTCAGGACTTGTTTTATCAAGCATGGATGAACATGTATAATACCCCTACACTTCTATTTTGTTCTTTGTCTCATCTCTCTAGGTCTCTTGGTATAAATTGTTGACTCACCTATTTTATTGGAGATTGTGAACTTTGATTACTCTCCCCACAAGTTTGTACTATTTCTATGATAATTTTATCTTTACTTACAATACTTGTCTCTTACTTTTTGGCTTTTGTGTATGTGATTTCAATTTTTGTTATTGTGCTCATCCCATTTGGTATTAGAGGCTTAATATTGTGGCTTCTTATGAGCTTTGTAGCTTTGTCATTCTGGCCACTTTTAGAATTTTCATTCTACTTGGAATCTTTCTCGAAAATTTTTTATAGTGAATTTTGGATGATAAATAGGGAAACTGTTTTTGCTTGGATTTCCAAAACCATTTTTCTTTTCGTTTCCGCACTCTGTATGATTATTTTTTACCATTGGAAGGCCTAGTCACGACAATCCATTCCACGGTTTTTTAGACCTTACCTTTGATGCAAATAACTGGCTGATCCACTAATTTAGTTCTCTATTACACTATAAACTAACTAATTGTAGCATTGAACAGTTTTGGAACCCCATTTTTTGTTTGTATCTATGTTCACTATTCCTCTTGTTCAACTCTGAGTAGATTGGCAGTGGCTTCATGGAAACCCTCTAAGAACAAACACAATTTTAGACCATAATGATGGAAAGCATGGTGGCCATGTTCCAAACCTTGCAAAAAGGCTCCAACATCTACAGGTTTACGCTGAAGAGGTTTCAAGCCATTTGACATGGGTTGTCTCTCTTGCAATAATCTCCACACCTATTTCACTTCCATCTCGTCTGACACTTCCCTTGAATATGCTAATACAAATAATTTCATGAGCTAAGACAACCTATTTTATAGTGGGTTCTCGTGCTTGCTAATTTATAGGAACATGCTTCACTACAATGTTTTGAATTTTTCAACATTGTTGAGATGCAACAAAAAATTCCACATGGTGAACCTATGTTGTTGGAGAATCATCTATACTTCATGTCAACACCATCTTCCCAAGGCTTCTCACCCTCAAATAATTCCTCTGTTTTTCTCTATTTGTAGCTAGAAAAGTAACAAAGGCCACAAAAAAAACATTACTACCAATCAATGTGATCTCCTCTCACATATCCAACTCGTAAAAGCCCTCTCTACACGAAGGAGGCAAAGAACTTTTTTTTAATTGATTCTTGCTAACTGTTATTAGAAAAAAGGAGATTGGAAAAGGTCCATAGCTTCTAGAACAGAACAAGTCATTTTTTTTCAGAAAGAAAAACACAGACTTGTTTTCATTATGAAAATGAGAAAGTTTACATTTGTACATAGCTTCTTTTGAAAACTTGAGTAAAACACAAAAAAAATGGAACCCCCAGTAACATCATTCCACATCTCTATTACAATGAGCCTTCCCTATCTACTATATCTGTATAACATCATGGACAACTAAAACACAAAAAAAATCATATGAAACAGAGGACCACATACATAATAAGCATAAAAAAGACACTGAAATCTGGTGAAACGCTTCAGATTTTGATAATCCCGATCTTTGAAACATTTCATCTAAAAAATAGAGTATCCGATCAAACTCAACAACTCGCTACAACCATATTTTGAAATTTTATCAGCCAAATTATTTTTTTCCTTGAATATGTGTGAGATAGATAATCTATTAAAGGACATCATCAATGACCTCATACCTTCCATCCAATTCACTAGCGCTAGAGCCTCTAAAGCATGTCTCTATTTTTTCCACTCAACAATCACTTTTGAATCACCATAGACATCAATCTCTAATATTTCCATCTATCTGGCACAAAAGAGGACACCCCACAGAGCATGGAGCTCAGCTCTCGAGTTGGATCCTTTGCCACTGAACCATTTGAAAGAAAAGTAGTTTCTAGGCCTCAAAACTTTAGACAAGTTTATCTTTGTCATCTTCTCCTTAATAGTACATCTCCTTAATTAATTCCACAACCTTAATGGATTTTCTCCTCACATATTGAATAGTATGGTCAAATAGAACAACATTTCTCGCTTTTCATATCCCCATATGACAGTTTTGTTTCTCGCTCTCCATATGCCCCATATGACATAAAACGACAGTGCTTTGTATGACTTATATCCCCAAAACCAAAGTGTAAGGCATAAATCAATAGAGGACCTATCCCATGATACGTTCATGTTAAGGATATGGCCTACCCCTATCCATATCACAGCTGCAAAGGGACACCTTAGAAAAATGTGAGGCACATGTGCACATATCTTTCAATCCCTCTCTTTGGAGATTCTACTATCATCTATTACAGGTTGGGTACTTCAAGAATCATACATCATGGAGCCAAGGGGTGGCCATATTGGTTTCCCCTCCTTATAAATGCGCCTCTAACTTTTTGTGTTGTATGATGATCTGAAAAATTAGAGAATACATTGTCTTAATATTTCTGATTTACTATTTATTCTCTTTAAACTAAAATGTCATTTGATGGTAAAGTTGTATTCTTTAATGCACAAAGTTTATGTATTATAAAGGTAAATTTAGAAATTATTTCAGTTTTCATTTTTCTTTTTCAAGTTAGATATTGTTTTCAAGTTTTCACATTTCTAATTTTACTCCAATGTGGCAGACTGATCGTGGCACAAGAACAACCCCAGGACAGGTAAAAAAATAACAATTTTGTTGTCTTTAATTGTGGCATTAATCGGCAATTTGAGGTCTATATTCTTCTATAAGGTGACTTCCTTTTTCTGGAGTAGACTAATAGTAGCTTTAATTACTGACTTGGGCATCCAAACTTTTGTTACATCTCTCCATAACAGCTTCAACAACTCTTTGAAATGTTATGGCCTTCATCCTTAATCTCTTATCCTATATGTTGACTTGATAGGTACCTACAACACCCTATTTAGTCTTGTTTTATCCCTTCAATCACCCACTTTAGATCTGTGGCCTACACTCCACAGGTTTGTGATGTATTTGGCTTGCTTTAGTAAGAAGAACCACTTCATAATATGCCTAGAGAAACTCGCTCTTCTTCAGCCTTGACTTCTCTTTGACTTGGCTTAATAATCTTGTGAGATGAACCCTAAAACAGGTCCGTCCTTCTTTAATTGTTTTTCTTTGTTAGCCCGGGTCTTCGGCCCCAATCACATAAATATTGACTGGTATATATGCCTATAACTCTAAACTTCTTCCCTATGGGAGCTTGGCCTTCCTTTAGCTTGAATACTGACCCTTTGGACCTAGAGAAAAAAGCCTCTCTACTTTCAAAACCTATTTCGGGCTTCTTGAATAGGTCTGCGAGATTTGATAATGTGACTAGGGCTAGTTTTCATGCCCAAAATTCTAATTTATTACTTCTAGGAGCTCGGTCCTAGCCAATAGTCTTCTCTTCATAGTATTGAAGCCTTTAAGGATGGTAAGGATCTTAAGCATCATCATGACTCAATTACAATTATGAAGACCGACACTAGTTACATTATTCAACACCAATCCCATTGGAACAATAAAGAGTTGGCTCTCATAGATTGTGGATTGAGATTGACCACTATATTGACCGACTAGACAAGATCCACCAACTGTGCCATATTCGAGAGATTGAGATGGAGGATCATTTCATCTTTCGCTGCCCCATTTATTATGAGATCCATGGGATATTTCATTGTCTGTTTAGGGAGATCCAGACCCTATCTAGTTTCTTCTGATACTTGACCAAATATTTTTAGCCCTTTACATACATGAACCCCTCAGACTTCGTGTCCACATTCTCCAATGTTATTCTAGACCAGATCTTGTTTAAGTGATATATCTTTCTTTAGAATGCTTCCATCAGCTAAGGGATCTAAGAGATAGAATAATAGTAACATTGCCTTGAAATCTAGATTTGTGTGGACTTAACAGACCATTCCCCTTCCCCAAAAACTTACAAACATCACCAGACTAGATCTCTTACTAGTAGATTGTCGAGGTCCACTATACACTAGTGACATGTTACTTCTTTACATCAACAATGCAACAGAGGGTCTAGTTCTTTCCCGAGCTCTCCCTCTAGGCACCATTCTATCTTGATTTCTTTTCAATCAGCTTTGATTATTAGTAGACATTTCTCTAATGGCTCATGACCTAGTCCCTCACTCCTTTCTACGACTGCCTACACTTGGAGTTGAATTTTTTCCGTGTTTTAGCATGCAGACATTATGTTCCTGCACTTCGAGTTGAAGGTTTTTCATGTTTTAGCATGCAGACATTATGTTTTTACTTTATCTGTTGTTCTTTATATATGATATTGTTTGGTACTCCTACTTGCATCAACATCATTGTACTCTACAATCCCATTGACCTACTTGTGTGGGAATTTGTAGGACATTAATTATCTTATTATCTCCATAACATTGTAATGTTGATCCTTCTCTTAATACTGCAAGTGTTTCCTCAGGCACTCAAATTGCAGTGACTGGGTAGAGTGATTTTGATGATGAAGACCTTATTGATGGTTTGTCAAGATCCCATTGCACAAGTATCTTCTTCTATATTGTATGCTCCCTCCAACAATCCTTTTCCAGTGTCTGAGAAACTTTATTTATGCCTTGACCATGGCCACCTTTCCTAAAAATCTCCACCTTTCCTAAAAAGCTCATGTTGTGTAGCCAAATTATAATTTCAACTTTAATTCATGATAAAGATAAGTCATATCTAACTTATGTCTTTTACTATTGCAAGGGTACAAAAAAACTCATCACAGGAAAATAGTGATTATAAAGGAAGGGAAATTCTTAACATGCAAAAGTAACAAGCCATTATATGAAAAATATTTAGTCACAGTTATAGATAAGAAACATGTCACAACATACTGTCGTTTAAAAAATATAATGCAATGCTAGCTCAATAGCTAGAAATGACAACTTCAACTTCAAGAAGTATCTGAGCATGTCTATGGAAAAAGTATGTAAATGTGTTTCTCTTTTTAGGATTTCCCACTCTAAGAAAGGTCTTCTTATGCTTCCAAACCATATTGGTAAAGAATAATTTTTTGGGGGTTTTAAGTCTCCTCTAGGACCTTAAACATTGATGTATTTTAAGTGCGAGCTAGATTGTGTGCTTATTATGTTGGTTTGGATTTTTATGCCTTGAATGTTGTGATGGAATCACCACTTCAAGATATTGAGTCTATCATAATAGAACTTTGAATTTCATGGATATGCCACTAGTATGTTAACCCTTCTTCACAGGAGTTTCAGGTCTTCATGTTGAATCTTCTACTTATGTAAAAGTGTTGATAATTAATGTTGAATCATATAAAAATTGAGCTTATCTCATGGGTGTCGAGATAGTCATCACATGAATCTGAGTTTTGTCCTTTCATACACATTCTAATATCTTGAGAGAAGGTAAAGATCTTGTCCCAAGAGTTACATTCACTATAGCCACAAAGACACCACACCCATTACATCATGAAGATATTATAGGTGTGCCAAGATTTTTATTGAGAGACCAAACAGGTTTGTCACCTCTAAGTGACGGAATATATGCTTAGATAGTCATTATAAACTAAGAGATCAAATGATTGTTTAATATATTGCCACATTCATCCTAAAGAACATATGTTTGTTGAGAATGTCATGTAATACGAATTCTATAATATTTTTGAAGTTGTATGTCACCTCGAAGAGATATTGTCATCATTGTATTATTTTTTTATTCATTCATTTGTCCTACAATATTCAATATTTCAAGACATAGATTTCTAGGTCCATTCATACTTTTCCATAGTTAAGACATACATACATACATATATATATATATATATATATATATATATATATATCCAAACAATCACTGAGATAATCACCATAGGAACTTGAATTTTGTTTTCTTGAATGCCGGAAAGTAAGGCATCTGAATCCACAAATTTAAGCTCTTATTTTAATGTCATCGACATGAATTCATATTTACAAAATATAGGACGATATTAATTGTTTTTTAGCATAGGATCTGTATCTTGAAGCAATGAAGTAGAAAATTATGTAGGCACTTACAGGATACTACAAGAAATTGCTTAAAATGACACTTAAAGGCTCCATTGGATTATATCAAATGCAATTTGTTGTTGTAAGGATTTTATTTACATAATTCACAATGATAAAACAATGGCCAGATCTACCCATTCAACATAAATGATAAAGACACTCAACTACAAGTTTCAAAGCAGGGAATAATTCAGAAATTTTTCCACATTTGAATGGATTATTTGCAGCCCATTCAAAATTCAATGTCATACTCATAGTAATGATGAGCATCGTAAATGCCACAATTAGTACTTAATATTCCAGATCTTGTGACTACTAGGTTGCATAATCTAGGTGTTGCAAATTACATCCTTTGTAAAAGTCAGAACTGGTAAATAACATTTTACATTGAATCAGAAGTGGTGTTCTCTTGAAAGTTTGATACAATTCAGAATATTCCCTGATTATTTATCCTTGCAGTCCATTTACGTTTTCATACACATTATCCTCATTATCTGCAAGACCATATATTTCAAAGGAAACATTGTGCTGAAGGGATCCATCTCTTGAGTCAAGAAGTTCCAGCAATGGTGGCAGTCCTCCATCGTGAACTATGCCAGCTTGGTTGTGTGTGTTTTGTGCTAGTTTTCTAAGAGAAAAAGTATCCATAAACATGATCTGAGCATATAGGGCACAGTGAAGAAAAATTAGAGGATGTACTGCACCTCGTTGCAACTATGTGAACCTTTCATTCTGGATCAATTGTGGAAAATTGACCCAACAGCTGTGTGGCCTATTTTTGGCTTTGTGGATAGCTTGAACTTGTATTCTTTCGATATTTCCTCATAATCGGAGTTTGGGGCCTGTAGAGAAGCAACAGGTGCCCATTGCATAGGGTTTGATGTTGTAAAGGTCAGACATGACGATTTGGAATCCATTGAGGAAAATTGATGAGGTACTGCTGAATCAAATGCATTCAAAACCATAGCAAACTCCAGATTTATTTTTCTTTATTGTCTTGACATCACCCAATGTATATCCCTTGCAGAAATATTTTGGATACAGGGAGTGAGAGTTTATACACCACTGTCTCCTATAGGATTATCACTCAAGTCCAGATTTTGCAGTTGAGAGGGATGAAAATCCATGTGCTAATAGGGTGGAGAAGAAAATATTCCTATACTATCTTGGTTTTGTGGCACTATCTTTATTATGGCTCTCTATATTTTATTTTTGGTTGATTTCTTTGATTTTCACTTTTCAGAATTGTAATCTTAAACTTTTCTACATGGGTTCACTTATGTTTTTTCTAAATAAATTAGGTGCTTAAAGGTCCATGCCACTGTTTAAACCAGTAGCTCAGTTAGAGTTGATAAGAGTTTGATATTATGTTAATGAGGAAGCCATGACATTGATTTGTGTATTGAAACCTATACCCTGGACCCACATCGTTATATGGTATGGTATGGGACTAAGTTTAAATGAGAATTGGATCTCCTCAGAAAACATGAACAAGTTTGTGTCATTTTCCCTCTTTGAAAAAGCCTGCAACTTATTATCATTTAAATATAATAAGTCTAATGTGCTGTAGCAACTTTATCATGATAAGTTTGGATTCCGGCTGAAGAGAGATCTAGGATAAAAATTATCCTATGGGGTCACCCACTTTTGGTGGGTAACACACCTTAAATAGAATTAAAAATATTTTTCAATTTTAAAATTTTTTTTATATATGTAGATTGATAGATCATCTTTTTAAAGCCAAAATAATGTGTTGATGCACATTATGTCAATGGAGAGTACATTGCACAGTTGCAAAATGAAATTGTAATATTCATAAGTGAAAGTGACTTATCCTTATTTTGTTTTTGCAATAGTTATCTGTATGCTTATTATATGCTTTTCAATGTTCTTATGGTTGTGATTTTTCATGATATAGTGACTCTCTTTAGTGAGAGTTCAAACTTCATATTGATTGAAATATTTCCCATACTTGAAACCACAAGCAACCGCAAATTCATTTTCACACCTTTGTTAGGTGATAACAAATCCCAAGCAGTGTAATCAGTAATACAGATTTTGTTTGATTCTTTTTCTGTAAGAATAAATTTACAAGTTCTTGCATCCCCTATTTATTTATGAAAATTGTCATAGTTCATGATCCTCCCTTTTTCTCTTGTTGCTATTGAATGTTTTTTATTCATATTGCATATATTAGGAATTTGACATAGATAACAAGTTATTCTAGCTGAAATGTCTGTTTTCTTTCCAAGAAATGTAAATCTGGTAAGTTCAGGGGGATGAAAAATTTACAGTTTTGTACAATGCCTGAGAATATGCATACATTACCAATAAATTATTTTAGTAACCTTTTAAGCTTGTGGATTCTCAGTAGATGGGAATTGGCATGCACTTTCATATGATAGGTCTTTGAGCATACTAAAGAATTTGTAACATGAATATAATCTTCATGGTATGAACACATCATTTTTTGAAATTCGGCATCGAGTATGAGCTGTTATCATACTATAGTTTGTATTTCCAGCCAGAGTGGCCTTGCTCTACTTTAGTTGTTTTTTTCTAAAAATAAATTAAATTCTCATATTTGAAGTTTTGGTTTCAGGCATGAACTGTGAATTATTTTCCTAAAATACACAATATATCAAACACACTATGGTATGTTTTGTTTTCTATTTCTTTTGGTAGGAGATCTGGATTCTTCATTAATATTATCTGATACTAGATTTAAAATGCAAGGAGCAAAAATATTGAGGTAAACCGTGCAGTTATTCCATACAAACCGTCCCTATGAATTAATAAAAAAGGAATTTGTTCCATTTTGAGTGCAATACCTACTCCTTGGTTGCTTTCATTTCAAAACCTTTTCCAGAGCTCTGTTGCACCTCTTCCTTTATTGGTATCCTTGTATTTAGCAGTCCCATCTATTGATTTCACTTACTTGTGGACATCAATGTTACGTGTTTCTTGGATTCATACCTTCACAATGGCAGATGTGAAGTTAAGATAAGAGGTAAATTATGCTATCTTGGTTGTCCATTGATCACAATTCAAGTTTTAATCTGTTACTGGACTTGTGGATTTTCAATCTTAATGCATAATTTACCCCATCCTAAGGTCCATATGCTAGTGACCAATATTGAAGCTCTATGGTTATTTCTGATCTTTATACTTATTTATAATGGTATGAATACCTACAAAATAGTTCTTGTTTTATTATCTTATACTGCTTTCCACCTTACATTTTAGGAAAGAATACATGGTTCATATCCATTGGAATTTTCAAGGTTTGAGCTGGTCTTTGCGTCCAAGGCATCAAATGCATTTAGCATAACATGTATGATTTTCAAATTTTATGGAACACTCAATATTGTTAGGTATTACATTTTAATTTTTGTTTATGTTCTGTGATTAGATGGTGGGGTATATTTCTGAACAAAAATCCATTTTTGGTGAGGATTTGTTGAAATGTCTACTTAGAATATTTCTATGCAGAAAAAATCACTAGATGATATGGAATTTTTAAGTCATCTTGGTTGAAGTGCATACTATATGCTGATGATGTTACCAAAAAAAAACTCTATGTTTCTTTATTGAATACTTTATGATCTGTTTTTCTTTCATAAAATTTTGGGATCCTCAATCTGGATTTTTCAGCTTCTGTTGGACACAAGGAAATATGTGCCTCCCTTGGTTAAATCTCATTTTTTAGCATGAGTGTCATGGGTCTTTCACATTTTTTGGCAATGAGTAGCTACATAATTATTCTTTGTCCTTCTAGAGAGTCTTAATCCCAATTTGTAAATTTGTATTTTGAAAAATATATTTAGATGTTTGATGTCTAGTGGTACTTCCATTATGCATGCAGAAGGGTCCCTGCCACTCCCCTAGTCTATCAGGATGAAATTTGCATTAGGTTCAGCAAAAGGTCTGGCATTTCTAATGGAGGGGTTGAAAGACCAGTGATTTATCGGGATTTTAAAACATCCAATATTCCGCTGGATTCATTTTGTACCTACAACTTAAAAATTATGATATGGCTCAGTGTTAGACTATGGATTCTCTTAAGTCTTTATGGAGAGATATGTACTTGGTGCAGGAATACAATGCCAAGTTGTCTGATTTTGGACTAGAAAAAGATGGATCTCAGGGAGACAACACCCATGTTTCAACTCGAGTTATGGGAACATATGGTTATGCTGCTCCAGAATATGTAATGACTGGTGAGAATTTTAACTAGTTTAAAACTTGGGGAAATGATATCTTGGTGAGGAAATTTTAAGATTGATACAGGATCAACAAGATTTCTAGCCTCTTTAAGGGTCATGTCTAGTAAATGGGCCAAGCAGCAAAACTGACAAGTTTGTTCTAGGGGAATTATTCAGGTCTCTTCCTATTGGCCTAATGTTGAATGTATACCAACCAATGTTCGGGACTCAGGACAGTTTATATGAGGTTGAATTTTCCTTAATTTATGAAAAAAATATCTAAACATGCATATGTCTCCTAAAAGAAACATGTGTTTGGTGACACAAATTTAAGTTAATCTCAATGTACTCTTCATTGGATTCTCTCTTATTATTGAATTATTGATTAGCACAGGCATTTCCCTTTTCACATTTTCTATTACTGATGTGAATTTTAATAAAAGTTAGCATAGAAATTTCAAATATTTACAGGAATACATTTGACCAGTGAAATAAGTTGCACATGCACACTTAACAAACTATGGATAAGCATTTGCATGAAGATAGGATAGAATTAAATAGCTATTTTTGTAACATTGTGAACCTAATATTAGAATGCGAATGACACTAAAGTTAAAACTACATATTGTAATAGATAAAATTAGAGTATCAAGTTAGAAAAATTCAAGTTCATAAAATGTTACCAACGAATCTTCATATTTGATATCTAATAGAAGAAAACTGGGAAAGTTTGGATGGTTTGGGCTACTTGCTGTAAGGGAGTAGCTCCTCTATTTTATTTTTTTTATTGTAAAGTTGATAATTATTCAAAAATAATTATCAATTCATATTTTATGACTGTGGAAGGTATGACATATGCCATGGGAATTCTCGTGATTTTTGGGTCTATTATGTAGCCCTATTATGATCTCCTAATAAATATTTGATGAAAAAAATGTTATGAGCATCAATCCTGAGATAGAAATTCTCAGTATCATGCTTCACACTCCAGTATGATCCAAGACAATGGAAACAAATCTAAATAGCTTTGAAATTGGCTAGTAGCAAGAACTTTATAAAAATCCTTCGATGTTACTTCCTTTCAACTTCTAAACAAAAACTATTTTTATCATCATAGATGAATGTAACTAGACCTGTCATAGATTCATATGCTCTATTTCAACTCAAGAAAATCAGTGAATATTTTAGATACAAGCTCAGACCTTGACAACTACCTGTACCCTTGGATTGCAGGAAGGAATATCATAGTTTGAGGAGGCCAAGGAGGAATACCTCTGCGGATATGTGGAGAATTTTCATTGCAGCTCAGTTCTTTGTATAAAGGAAAAAATTGTTTGGTGTAGATTGTCTCCAACAACTCGGATAAGGGTTATAGACCTCAAAAAAATTCCTTACACTTCAGACCAATCAATATTGGTTTCAGGACTGTGTCATCTCACAACTCGAATGTGTGTGAGGGATCACTACAACTCAGTTTAGTGGGTATATAATATTCCTAGGCTCGGATCCATGGAGGGATTCTACTAAAAATATGCAGTTACTTACTTCCAGACATAAATACTTAGCTCATCTTGGACAACAGACTTTGGTCTTTATCCTTTCGTGGCTCAAATATGTGGGAAATCTTAGTTTATACTCATATCTAGTCATGTGGAGAGGAAATGGGAAGTGACACTTGGAGTTTGGAAAAACTTATTTTATTGAACAGTTAAAGATCTTGGATCCTTGACATCTTGGTTGAAGGCTCATCCTTTGGAGACACACCTGTTAGGCTACATTGCCTAGGCTCAAGCTCAGATTTGTTGCCGAATTGTAAGGACCATAATTTCAATTCTTGGGTAGTCTACCTATTATGGACAGTTAGTTATGATCCTTGACTGTGGGAGGCTCGGATCACCAGCTCAAAGAATTGGATTGCAGACACTTGTTAAAGGCATAGTTATGTCTTGTACGAAAAAACTATTTTTGCAGACAATATTAAGGTTGTTTGGAAACCCTTTGAGCTTATGATAATTGCAGACCTTGAAGACTACTTGGAGCTGATCCTTTATGCATTTTGAGGCTGGTGTGTTGAAGAACCTTATAAGGATGTTTTTAATTATTGGGTAGTCTACCTATTATGGACTATTAGTTATGATCCTTGACTGTTGGAGGCTCGGATCACCAACTCAAAGACTTGGATTGTGAAACCCTTGTTAAAGGCACAATTACGTCTTGTATGAAAAGACTATTTTTGTAGAAAATATTGAGGTTTTTTGGAAACCCTTTGAACTTGAGATAACTTCAGACCTTCAAGACTAGTTCGAGCTAATCCTTTATGCATTTTGAGGATGGTGTATTGAAGAACCATAAAAGGATGTTTGTGAAGTGTTTAAAATCTTGAAGACCTTTTGTGGAAACTCTTATATAAGCATTCGTGAATATTGGAACCATATCTTGAAGGTTCATCTAGAAGATGTCTCTGACGTTTTTTTTTAAATAATTTTTTGGTTCCCTTGGTATTTGGACGTTTAGTTTTTTTTAAATAATGTTTTGTTTTTGTCGGTATTCCGACGTTTAGAAGTGTTGGTTGGGGCATTGTGTAGCGTCGGACTAGCGACGCTTGTTTTGGTCAGAGGAGAGACTGTTAGAAGCATCGGTTGGGGCATTTTGTAGCAACTAACAACCCTTGTGTTCGTCGGAAGAGCGACGCATTTGTTCGTTGGAAGAGCGACGCATTTGTTCGTCAGAAGGGCGATGCTTTTTTTCATCGAAAGAGAGACGCTTATAAAAAATTTTATGGTGTTCGTTGGCGTCGGAATTACGAAGATTATAAACGTTGTAATAGCGACAAAGCGTGAAATGTCGGAAGAGTGATGACCAATTTGAAACGTCGGAATTGCGACACCACCAAAAAAATGTCAGAATTAGCGTCACTCTACCGAAAGTTAAGCCAAGTGTCAGAATTCTGACTTTAGGAGAACCGAAATTTTGCTCCACCTCAAAGTGTCGCTCTTCGGACACCTATGTGTCGCAAGAGAAACATTTTGGCCATCGTAAATTGGGCCAAATGTCCTAGTGGATTGAGTTTTGAAGCTTGGAGGGCTTACTGGGAAAAAGCACAGCACATATGGCAAAAACACAACACATCGGGCAAAAGCACAGCGCCTTACCCAGAAGTGCAACGCCACCAACAAAAAACTCAGTGTTGCCTTCTAAAAGTGCAGTGCCGCTTCCAAAAGTGTGGCGCCTCCCTGAAAAGCACAGCGCCACCCAAAATTTTTCCTCTAACCCTACAATTTCGAATTTCTAAACCAAGGGAGTGTGTGCTCGATGGATGCAAGAGCAAATGAGGTTCCTTTTTATGTCTTGGTGGTCTTCATACTTCATAAATTTTATGTTTTGGGCCTTGTGACCCACTTTCTCTTCTTTTCATTGACTTTGAACTTTGAAACTATATCTTGCATTTGAATTTTTCCTTTGAAAATTTGATCATTTAATGACTTTGAGAAATATTTGAATTAGACATTTTTGATGCCTTGGCATGTTGGAACTCTGAGTTAGTAGCTTGGGAATCATGAGCTTATTACATTTAAATGACATAGAATTACATAGTGAAAATTAAAAATTACATCTTAAAACCAAAATTACATATTGAAACAAGAATTTATTTGTACAAATCATCTTCATATGGTGAAGAGATGTTTATTGGATCACCCTTTACTTTTTGGTCTGATGCAAATGTAAATGAAGTTTTATTGGACCTTGAAAAACCCTAAAAACTTAATGATAACCTTGAATGACTAAACTTCATGATGACATGACTGATATGATGGCATGATGAAATTAACCTTATGGATGATGTACAGTCAGCAAGGTAAGAAAATATCCCAGCAAGTAATTATATTTAAGGAAGAGTGATGTTTTTTGGGCTAGGGCTACCATCAGTGACTAAATTTTTGAATGCACACCTAGTGGAATGATGAAAATTTCTGAATGACACCCTAATATGAGATGAAAAGAGAATTTTTTATCACTGATGGTAGAATGAAAATACTGACACTAACATACCAAACTGAGAGTTCAAAAGTGCCACTTGTCATAGCCTCATTGAATGAAAACTAAAGAATATTCCCAGAAGATTCATTTTTTCTGACTGGGCTGCCATGTCAACAACCTGTCCAATTTGCAATTTTTTTCAGTTGTTTGAGAAAACAAATAGCAGATCATAACTTACTCATACGAACTCATATTTTGATGAAACAAGTTGCATTGGAATCCTGGTGACAAGCTCTACATTGTCATCCCAGTTTCGAGCAATTCTAAAAACTTTGATGTTTAAGCAAATTTTTGCCCTTGATTCAGATTCTGATCACAAATTGATCCGTGTGAGTTGACAGGAAACCATGATCTTTATCAAGCCATGGTGAAACAAACTAGCATCATGATTTTCTCCCAATATTCTTACCTTCTCTGCCATTTTTATCATGCTTTTGTAAAATTAAGGAGGCAAGTTTAGGGTTCTTACAACGGTGAAATGCATCAAGGGTCTCATATGATACTGATACAACCTTGAGTATCTGCCCTCACATGTAAAATATCTCATGATCAGTTTCATGAGAGGGGCATACTTGTCTAGTAACTATTTAAATGGAAAGATATGTCTTGGAGCTTCTTTGTACGTTGGCTTCAAGTATGTTTTATAACTTTCAAGGTCAAGGTCTCTACTCTTAAACCAAATTTCTCCACTATTTGGAATCCATGTGGCCATGGTAATGGTCTTCGTTGAAAGGGTGAAGACCACCCCTGCAATATTCACCTTGTCTCTCCTCAATATGGTGGCAAAAGTACTGGTAATTTTGTCATGAAAACCTCATTCCTCTACCTTTTGGAAAAACACAAGGTAACCAACATCCTGAAATGATTTCTTGAGGAAAGGTGAGGAAATGATCTCTTGTACTGAAGTGGGTTCATACCTATTTATATCACCTCCCTTGTGTCTCTTCTTCTTAGTGGTTTTAGAATCCATTGCTAAACCTAGCTCAATGGGAAAGGGAATTGGGGTTTATTGAAAGAAAAACAAGGGATGTGGGCATTTTTTTGGAATGAAGGGAGATGAAGGGGTTAAGGGCTTCCTATATTATTGGGAAAATTTAAGGGGGTATGGAGAGATGTAGGGAGTAGGTGAAAGTGAAATTTGAGGGAATGGATGAGGAGAAGGGGTCCAAAACGGGAAAAAACAGTCCTAACCTAGAATTCTCTAGTCTAGGTTAGGGTTTGTAGGAAAATAGGGTAAATGAGGGATAGGAATGATGGGAAATGATTAAAAGAGTATATAACAGGTGGGAGAAGGTGAGTGAGCATTAATCTTACGTTTTACTTAGCAATTTTGTTAATGTGAACATGAAACCAAGCAAATGCACTCAAAAACCCTAAAAGAGGGAATTTCTCTTTCCAAGCATGAAATGAAGACAGAAGAGGTGTTTTGAAAGCCCACTTACTTGTCTATGATACACTAGAATATATTTTATGATGAATTAATCCTTTGTAATGAATATTTGGCCTCCAAAAGAAGAAAACAAATCACTCTAGCAAAGCGCAGTGCATGTGCAACACCTACGCAATGAATGCATAGTGCAATGGAGAGATGAGACTTCCCGAGGAAAGAAATGGTTGCTCTGAGGGTAAGAGTGAGTTTTATTGGTGGAGATAGGTCACTTGAAGATGAAATGATAAAATGAGAGGCTCGTTAATCTTTTTTAGCTTTGGAAATCAATTTTCACCTTTGGTGGTTAAGTGGCCCCACCAAGTATTTTTCACTTTTTGTTTTGAAACTGTAGCTTTCAAACCTTAAGAAACATATTACATGATAATAGAAATGAAATTACACTTTTAAAACCTTTATTGAACATTTTTCGATATTACTACTCCTTCAAAGTTTAATTTGGTGGAAAAAGGACTAATTTTATGATTTTGACCCTAAAACCTAATGTTGACACTTCATGAAATGATGAGTGGAATGATGACCATGGTGATGTGACTGAGATGGTAATTGAGACATTTCAGTGATGACTCATCAAAATTAATGATGGTAGGACCAAAACATGGATTGAAAGGAGTAGTAACACACCTAGACACACTAGCTAGTGACCAATTTTTTATTTGAAGACCTACTGAAACCATAAAAATTTGACTTAAGGCCCTAAAAAAACCTTGTAAGAGAATATTTGATCACTGGTGACTGGTAGGACTAGAATAAACTAACATTGGCTCTAGCTATGGATGGAAGCTCCTTGGAGGTGTCAAGAACATTATAGACCAAGCAGCCTTATCCATTGGGCATGTAGTCAAAAATCAAAAGATCAAACTCAATATTGAAAAATGAATGAAAAAATGAACTGACTTGACTAAAAAAAAACTAACTACTCACTACAATAACACTTACATAACTTATCGATGGCAACAATATATCATCAAGATCTCGGGGCCTTCAGCTCGGGCTTCAAATCGTGATGATAACTACCCACCTGCTGAAGACATATATACAATCATGTGAAATGATCCCTCCAGTGTAACGAATCCAACAAATGGCTGCTTACTAGAATCACGCTCACATTTTCCTTGAGCAGGTTGAGAAAAAAAAATATAGGCCACTCCAAGTGTCCATTGAAGATGTGATCATGATCAATAAGTACAAGAAAATTCATCTTCCCTGTTGACTATAGCAAACCAATGTAAGGATGCTCAATAATTTTAAATGTTACCTTGTCTTCAAATCCAACAAAAATACAAGTACCCCTTTCATTTTGATATGAAATAATACTTGGTTATTGATCCATATGAAGGCATAGGAAAGTATGAATTTTTGCTACATGAGTGTTGGCTATAATAAGGGAAAATTTTAAGGATGGAATTTTATCTTAAAATTTAGAAACCTTGGCGAATCTTACTAGTCCCTAATATCCAAATTTTAAAATGTTTGATGATAATTTTGTGAAAATGTTCAGATTTCTAATTATTTTATGTTAGACAATATATAATATTGATGATTTTTAAGGTAACATAATTTTATAGTATAAAATTTGGGTGAATTTGTTTTTAAAAGAATGGAAATTGGCGAATCTTTTTTTGGAAAAAGCATGGAATATTAGCCCAACTGCGAATATTAGCCCATAAAGTTTTCCCTAGCTATAAATTCCTTGAGCATGAGCAAATCTGATTCTATCTCTGGCGTACTATCTATCTGAGACTCGTACTCTTCCAATTCATAGTCTAAATCATCCTTGAAAAGAAAACATTCTTCAAGATTATTAAACATGATAGCTCTATCCTCTTCATGAAAGAAAACAGTCCTTGTTAGGTGATATCCTTGCATGAAATCATCATCACAAATTGGCTTACTCATAACAACTTCCTGTATAGTTTCATTAGTCTCATTAATGTCATCATTTAAACCCAGATTTTCATTTTCAATAATGGAAGAAATTTCACTCACACATTCTTGACTGTGTGAACACTGTAAGAGATGAAAACCTACATTATCTTGGGCTGTAAAATGAAAATTCAAGAGCTGATCTATTTCATCTTCAGACAGAGGAGAAAACTGAGTTTTGTAGCAGTTAACATTGGCTCGGTGATTTTCATTTTCAAGATTGAGAATAGATCTCTCTCTGTTTCGGTCCCAGTCTATTTCATCCAAAGAGGAAGAAATTGATTCTTGTTGGGAGGAAATATCATAAAGGGATTATAACATCTCTTCTTCCATACGTTCTTCATCCCCATACAATTTTTCAAGAAATTTAATGAAATTTTCAGAAATCTTACAACAACTATCAATCATTGATAAGGAGAAATTATAGCTTTGATAATGTTGAATAAAAATACTTTAGATAATATAAACTAGAAGATGGTAGACCTTCATACCATGATCTCATTTTTTCCTCCAATGTATCCATGAACATCTTCATCAGACAATCTTTAGGAAACTTAATCTTAAGTATGTGAATATGAAAATGAAATTTCACCAAATGAAAACTAGCATATTCTCCACCCTAACCTTTAAGTTTTGGCAGCCCTGTTTGCCAATCTATACAAGGAATACAATTCTGGAAACCAATAATATGAGCTTGATTCAAAGGATAATACCTTCGAGCAGTTGAATCCATATTGAAAACAATGAGGTCACCAGGAATTTCTTCAAACTACCGCTTTTTGAACAGTGGAGCCGCCATGAAAATTTTGAACCTTTGGATTCTTTGACACTAGAGTTTCTAGGTGAAAGATGCATAACCTTCTTGTGCCTGATCACTATTCACCATCAGCAATCAGATCTAATCATTTTCGTTCTTTCCCAGGGAAGATCTGTCACCTCGTTCCCTGGCAACAACACCAGAAATGTTAGCCTCCACAATGTCCCAAGGATGAAAGGATATCGACAGAGGTAACCTCAAACCAAGCTTTTAGTTTGGTAGCTAGCCCTACCAAACCAGAGAGGGATCTCTCTATGAAAAACACAACCAAGGTTTTGGCTGGTACAAGAATGGATTTTAGGCTAGATAGCTCAGCTCTAGGGTTTTGAATGATTTAGGGTTTTTTCTACTAGATCAGGAGTGAAAAATCAAGGAACTGGGTCAAAGTATCAAAGGCTTTAGCTGCAAGAGATATAGAGGAGAAAGGTAGCTATGATTTTTTGATGGCTTAGGAGTTTTTTGGTGTAGTATAGGGTTTGAAAGATCAAGAGATCATAATGAGCATGTGCACCATGAATTCATTAATCAAGAAGGAAAATTACACAAAATGATTTCCTAACAAAACAGAGCTTTAATGAAAATAATTATGCTTATAACCTCTTAGGAAAACCATTGAAGATAATAGATATGGTATAGAGACAAGTATATCATTCATATAAAAATACGACAGAGAGTAAACATTATCACAAACTCCCAACACGAGAATTCCTGAATAATAGCTACAACTCTCCTTTGATTTCCTGTAAAAAGTGATGAAGTAGAAGCTACAAGATTTCCACCCTCTGATGTCCAACCATAAAAATGACTAAAAAATCCATACATATAGACTCAAAAAAAAATTCCCCTCTCTCAGGGGCCAAATCCCTCAGTGTAGGTAAAGCCCATAAGATTCTCTCAACAAAACCCTAAAGAAAAGGGTGGTTTAAACAAAACCTCCATTCAAAGTTTGACTGACCTAATCCTCATTAATGAGCTCCAAAATTACATTAAAATGACCATGAAAACCTCATTTACATCATATTTCATCAACTCAACATGAAATTAAATAAATTACATCATCATACCAAGATTTACTAAGAAAAAACTCAAAATTTTTACAAACAGGGAAAAGCGCAACTCATGTCTGATAAAGCTCAGTAAAAGTGCATCGCCCAACTTGTGAGAAACTTTGGAATTCCTTACCATGCTCCAAATATAGCTCTGAAAGATGCATTAGAAATTAGAGGATGTCTAGTTGTCATCAAAAAACTCAAGCAAGAAAAATGGACACTCCATGAGGGATAAAAATGCATTTTCCCACAGGTACTCCAAAAAGTGCAATGCCTAGTCCAAAACAGTGGCAGAAAGTGTGTTTTTGACCTTTTTTTTGGCATTTTATCTCAACCATTTTTCTGACAAGGAACCCCACGTGGATAAATGGAATGTATAATTGATTATCTATCTAGTAATATAATTTTTTTTTCATTTGGATGGCTGAGGAAAAAACGCATCCCCAAGGCGATGCACTTTTGGCTATACTGTAATTTCCAAATTGTCCAAAAGTCACAAAAAAAAAAAAATCTTCAAAACTTCTCCAAAATTGTCCCATGAAGGCTTGTGATGATATTTCATGTTTTGAGAGAGGCTTCAGCAAGCAAATCCAAGTTATCCTTCTCTTTTTGCCTCATTAAGGTTTCCTTGAGTTTTTTCTTTAACTGTTTGATTCTTACTTGGGAGACCTGGTTTATTGTATAGCAATGCATTTCCATGTGTTTTTGTAGGTTTTTGTTCCTATTTTCCTTCTTAAGAAGCAATTCCATGTGGAAATTCACTCTATCAAGCCATCCTATCTTGATTTTTTCAATTTATACCAAAATGAGTTCATCAAATGTCATTTAAGTTTTTGGTGGAGATGCTTCTTTCTGCTACTCAAGTGCCCTCTTGAGGCCTCTTGTCCTTGATCTATTTGTTCTAACATTCTCTTCCCGATCCTCTTAATCATCAATCTCAACCATTACCTTACCTTTTGAATCATCCTCTCTCAAATCAACTTTAGGCCTGTTTAAGAGCAATTGATTTAGCTTTAGCTGCATGTTCTTCTATTGCAAGAATGAAACCAATAAATCGGCCTTTCAAAAACTATCTTTGAGCTCTCTAATTTCAGCCTCCGCCATGATGATCCGATCTCATGTTTTTTTCTCCTCATTCACCTCCAAATCTTCCATATCAGTGTCATGATGGAATGGTTCCTCATCCTGCAATTTTGCCTCATCATGTGATGATGATCCTTGTTCACCTGATGGCTTGGCCCTTTCAAAAATATATGGAGAAAACACAAGCCTCTTACCTATGACATACATTTTTGTCACTTCTACCCTAGGAACTCTTTTGGTAGGTTTTCTTGTGGAAGAAACCTCTTCATATGTTGGTGAAGACAAGGGTGTAGAGTGACTGCTAGATTGAGCTAGAGAAGACAAAAGAGAAGTTGAATATATAAAACCATACCATGAAAATTTGATCTGTGTGAGCTGATGGGAAACCATGATCTTCACCAAGCCACGGTGAAACAAACTAGCATGATGATTTTATCCCAATATTATTACCTTCTCTACCATTTTTATCATTCTTTTGTAAAGGTAATGAGGTAAGTTTAGGGTTCTTACACCAGTGAAATGCATCAAGAGCCTCATATGACACTGATACAACCTTGAGTATCTTCCCTCATATGTGAAATATCTCATGATCAGTTTCATGAGAGGTGCATACTTTTCCAGCAACTGTCTAAATGGAAAGAGATGTGTTGGAGTTGCTTTGTATCTTGGCTTCAAGTTCATTTTATAACTTTCAAGGTCAAGGTCTCTACTCTTAAACAAAATTTCTCCACTGTTTGGAATCCCTATGGTTGTGGAAATGGTCTCCATTGAAAGAGTGAACACCACCCCTGCAATAGTCACCTTATCTCTCACCAGTCTGGTGGAAAAAGTGTTGATAAGTTTCTCATGAAAACCTAGTTCCTCTACCTTTTGGAAAAAGGCAAGGCAACCAACATCCTGAAATTATTTCTTGAGGAAAGGTGAGGTCATGATCACCTATGATAACATGGGCTCATGCCTATTGATTTGACCTCCCTTGTGCCTCTTATTCTAAATTTTTTTATAATCCATTGCTAACCCTAGCTCAATGGGCAATGAAATTAGGGTTTAGTGAATGAAAAATAGAGGATTTGGGTAGTTTTTGGGAATGAAGGGAGAGGAAGGGGTTAAGGTCGTCCTAAATTCTTGGGAAAATTTAAGGGGGTAGGGAGAGATGTTAGGGTGTAGGGGAAAGTGAAATTTTATGGAATGGATGAGGGGAGGGGATCCAAAAAGGGAAAAAATAGTCCTAACCTAGAAATGTCTAGTCTTGGCTAAGATTTGTAGGAAAATAGGGTAAATGAGGGATAGTAATTATGGGAAATTATTAGGAGAGTATATAACATGTGGGTTAAGGTGAGTGAGCTTCAATATTACGATTTACTTAGCAATTTTTTCAATGTGAACATGAAACCAAGAAAATGCACTCAAAAACCCTAGAAGAGAGAATTTCTCTTTCCAAGCATGAAATGAAGACATAAGAGGTGTTTTGAAAGCGCACTTAATTTTCCCTGATACACTGGAACCTATTTTCTGATGAATAAATTTTTTTTATTGGATATTTGGACTCCTAAAGAATAAAACACAACACTCTGGCAAAGCGTTGCGCGTGCGCATCATATTAGAGAGATGAGACTTCCCAAGGAAAGAAATGGCTACTTTGAGGGTAAGAGTGAGTTTTCTTGGTGGAGAGAGGTATCTTGAAGATGAAATGAGAAAATGAGAAGCTCATTTAGTCTTTTGTAGCTTTGGAAATCAACTTTCAACTTTGGTGGTTAAGTGGCCCCACCAAGTCTTTTTCACTTTTTGAGGCAGGGGCATTAGATTCGGAAAATACCTTGTAATTTATTAAACATAGGGGGTCTTATGTTTTGGAAAGAATATTGATTTTTATGTAAATATTAATGGGCTTTTGAGTGATTTTAATTAATTAGTGAGAGATATCAAGTATTGTGAGGATTTTTTAAATGTTCCCGAATGATTGGAGAACATGAGGGAAATCAGATAGTTTAGATTTGAGATATTTAGGAATTGATTGTAAATCCTAAGTTAGATTCAGTTTCAAGATTTTAGGGATAGAATCTAGATTTTAGGAGTTTGTAGATTTTGAGGATTTTGTTGAGTTATTGAAGGAATTGAACCTAAATTGGTTCATCCTAATTTGTATAAATTATCGAGCCTTAAAGGCAGAAGGTGAGAAGCAGTAGGAGTTAGAGTAAGGTTTGGACAATAGATTTTGTAGCCTACAGGAAATTTGACTGAAAGGCCAATTATCAGAAAATTAGGCCTGAGCGAGAGAGAGAAGGTCTCTTGTAATTGATTACATTTGTATATGTATATGAAGAATTGGTTTTGAAT